>OZ010796.1:188873876-189032876 GCA_963932465.1 Maratus speciosus
TACTCGAATGTGAGTCAACAATTCGGTTTCTGTTTGTTTACAGTCTGTTGGTTTCCTTTGTTTACTTTGTCCAACAATCGGTTTATATCGATTAAAATATCGTTTTCATGGGTAACAAGTGCGTTTGTGTTTGTTTACATTGTTGGCCTAACACGTGGCGCCACCTGGCGTTTCCATTGTTTACTTTGTCCAACAATCCAATAACAACAGACTATCGGTTTGTTGGGCTCCACCAATACTCGAATGTGAATCAACAATTCGGTTTCTGTTTGTTTACATTGTTCGTTTACATTCTGTTGGTTTCCTTTGTTTACTTTGTCCAACAATCGGTTTATATCGATTAAAATATCGTTTTCATGGGTAACACGTGCGTTTGTGTTTGTTTACATTGTTGGCCTAACACGTGGCGCCACCTGGCGTTTCCATTGTTTACTTTGTCCAACATGCCAATAACAACAAGCTATCGGTTTGTTGGGCTCCAACAATACTCGAATCTGAATCAACAATTCGGTTTCTGTTTGTTTACATTTTATGTTTACATTCTGTTGGTTTCCTTTGTTTACTTTGGCCAACAGCCGGTTTATATCGATTTAAATATCGTTTTCATGGGTAACACGTGCGTTTGTGTTTGTTTACATTGTTGGCCTAACACGTGGCGCCACCTGGCGTTTCCATTGTTTACTTTGTCCAACATGCCAATAACAACAAGCTATCGGTTTTTTGGGCTCCAACAATACTCGAATCTGAATCAACAATTCGGTTTCTGTTTGTTTACATTGTATGTTTACATTCTGTTGGTTTCCTTTGTTTACTTTGGCCAACAGCCGGTTTATATCGATTTAAATATCGTTTTCATGGGTAACATGTGCGTTTGTGTTTGTTTATATTGTTGGCCTAAAACGTGGCGCCACCTGGCGTTTCCATTGTTTACTTTGTCCAACAATTCAATAACAACAGACTATCGGTTTGTTGGGCTCCAACAATACTCGAATGTGAATCAACAATTCTGTTTCTGTTTTTTTACATTATTTGTTTACATTCTGTTGGTTTCCTTTGTTTACTTTGTCCAACAATCGGTTTATATCGATCAAAATATCGTTTTCATGTGTAACACGTGCGTTTGTGTTTGTTTACATTGGCCTAACACGTGGCGCCACCTGGCGTTTCCATTGTTTACTTTGTCCAATAATCCAATAACAACAGACTATCGGTTTGTTGGGCTCCAACAATACTCGAATGTGAATCAACAATTCGGTTTCTGTTTGTTTACATTTTATGTTTACATTTTGTTGGTTTCCTTTGTTTACATTGTCCAACAATCGGTTTATATCGATTAAAATATCGTTTTCATGGGTAACACGTCCGTTTGTGTTTGTTTACATTGTTGGCCTAACACGTGGCGCCACCTGGCGTTTCCATTGTTTACTTTGTCCAACAATCCAATAACAACAGACTATCGGTTTGTTGGGCTCCAACAATACTCGAATGTGAATCAACAATTCGGTTTCTATTTGTTTACATTGTTTGTTTACATTCTGTTGGTTTCCTTTGTTTACTTTGTCCAACAATCGGTTTATATCGATCAAAATATCGTTTTCATGGGTAACACGTGCGTTTGTGTTTGTTTACATTGGCCTAACACGTGGCGCCACCTGGCGTTTCCATTGTTTACTTTGTCCAACAATCCAATAACAACAGACTATCGGTTTGTTGGGCTCCAACAATACTCGAATGTGAATCAACAATTCGGTTTCTGTTTGTTTACAGTCTGTTGGTTTCCTTTGTTTACTTTGTCCAACAATCGGTTTATATCGATTAAAATATAGTTTTCATGGGTAACAAGTGCGTTTGTGTTTGTTTACATTGTTGGCCTAACCCGTGGCGCCACCGGGCGTTTCCATTGTTTACTTTGTCCAACAATCCAATAACAACAGACTATCGGTTTGTTGGGCTCCAACAATACTCGAATGTGAATCAACAATTCGGTTTCTTTTTGTTTACATTGTTTGTTTACATTCTGTTGGTTTCCTTTGTTTACTTTGGCCAACAGCCGGTTTATATCGATTAAAATATCGTTTTCATGGGTAACACGTGCGCTTGTGTTTGTTTACATTGTTGGCCTAACACGTAGCGCCACCTGGCGTTTCCATTGTTTACTTTGTCCAACAATCCAATAACAACAGACTATCGGTTTTTTGGGCTGCAACAATACTCGAATGTGAATCAACAATTCTGCTTCTGTTTGTTTACATTCTTTATTTACATTCTGTTGGTTTCCTTTGTTTACATTGTCCAACAATCGGTTTATATCGATTAAAATATCGTTTTCATGGGTAACACGTCCGTTTATGTTTGTTTACATTGTTGGCCTAACACGTGGCGCCACCTGGCGTTTCCATTGTTTACTTTGTCCAACAATCCAATAACAACAGACTATCGGTTTGTTGGGCTCCAACAATACTCGAATGTGAATCAACAATTCGGTTTCTGTTTGTTTACATTGTTTGTTTACATTCTGTTGGTTTCCTTTGTTTACTTTGTCCAACAATCGGTTTATATCGATTAAAATATCGTTTTCATGGGTAACACGTACGTTTGTGTTTGTTTACATTGTTGGCCTAACACGTGGCGCCACCTGGCGTTTCCATTGTTTACTTTGTCCAACAATCCAATAACAACAGACTATCGGTTTGTTGGGCTCAAACAATACTCGAATGTGAATCAACAATTCGGTTTCTGTTTGCTTACATTGCTTGTTTACATTCTGTTGGTTTCCTTTGTTTACATTGTCGAACAATCGGTTTATATCGATTAAAATATCGTTTTCATGGGTAACACGTCCGTTTGTGTTTGTTTACATTGTTGGCCTAACACGTGGCGCCACCTGGTGTTTCCATTGTTTACTTTGTCCAACAATCCAATAACAACAGACTATCGGTTTGTTGGGCTCCAACAATACTCGAATGTGAATCAACAATTCGGTTTCTGTTTCTTTACATTGTTTGTTTACATTGTCAAATAATTTTGAAAAGAGGTATATTTTACACCAGGGAGATAGAGCACTCTACCTCTACCTTCATGGAGGCAGTGCCTTTACAAGAATTAACTGTGATGCCAGAAAGAGATTAATTTCTCTTTTAGTTTATGAATTCACATAAAATTCTGACTGATGAGTAAAATTTAAATGAACTAGCCCAAAAATTTGCATAAAATTAATTATTGAATCGGTTATTTCAAAAAACACATAAGTCAAGTTTTTTTCCAAACATGAACCAGGAAAATTTTTATGTTAATCATCTTTTTATTATTCATAAATTATATTCAATATCTATAAAGTCCAAATGCTATAATCAGCCCAAAAAAATCCATAAAAATTTTATTTTGTTTACTTGTGAATAATACAGTTTTTTTTTTTTTTCTCTGAAAAGTTCTGATTCAGTGGCTCATGTGGTTTTTGAAATGACCGATTCAATTCATCTCGTCTAGGCTGTTTTGGATATTTTCCTTTAAACTACAATATTTCTGACAGTCAGATAGATATAAATAGGAAATTCTGTAAATGTTTTTAGGATCTGGTTAAGTATTTAATTTCTATATATTCAAAATTAATTTTTTTAATTATTAATTTAATTAAATTTTAAATATAATAATTTTTATTAAAATAAATAACTAATTATTAAATACTGAATTAATTACAGTAATTTGATCATTACTTAGGGTGTCCTTGTAATTTCGTACTGTAATCATAATTAGAGAAATTTTGCCCCTATTAATTTTATTTTGTTTCGCCACCAATGCTCCCCCCCCCCCCCTCCTTAAGATAAAATCCTGGGTGTGCCACTGTTTGAGGCTTAGCACATATAGGCAAATAATGCAATTATGTTTGAATTATGCAAACATAATTGCATTATTTGTCTATTTTCTTTATACTGTCTTTTTTTCAAGTAGATAAAAAACAAATACTGAAAATATAATCCTTTCTGAATTCAAATTTGATAAAAATTGAATATACAGAAACATTACATTTCGATTTTTGTTCTTGGTTATTTAATGTGTAAAAAAGGCTGATTTGAATTTAATCCACACATGCTGTAATAACTGTTTAATTAAATGTTTTGCATGTTGCAATGTTGTTAAATGTTGTTTGTGTATTTTGTTACACACATTCAAAAATAAGGTTCACCATCCGTGATCTAAAACTCACTCGTCTGTTCAAAAAATGCACTTGCTGCTGTCAAGTAATTTTATGCAGTTCCCAATTCTTACCTATGTTCTGTGTTCATAATTTTATAATTCATCACAATCACTTTTCTTTTCAGATGTTGTTGGGACTAAATTAGAAGAATCCTTTGATGAAAACATAGTAGAAGACTGCATTAATTATTCTTAAAATATGACCTATTAAAAAATATATATTCTGAAACTGAAATCTATTTTCTTGTAACTTTTTTCTTTATTTTTTAAATAAATGTTGATAGAAACTATGTTGTCTTTTTATATACATACAGCCGAATAAAATTCTTTAATATTTTTTTTAAGTGTAAAATTTTTAATATCATTGAAATATGTAAGTATATTTTCAAATTTCATTTAATTAGCTTTAAAAATATTCAGTAGTGCTTTCATTAACACATTCTACTGTGGTATGTTTTTAATTGATATTGAACAAACAACATTGCAATGCAGAAATAATTTTAAGAATTTTTTTAATTACCTTATAATCATAAAGCTCTTTATATTAATTCTTCCTTGTTAGCTTGAATCTCGAGAGTAATTAATTCATATTAAAAAAAACCTATAAAATTTTGGTTTGAGAATTAAAATTACATATTTCAATGATTCAGATTATTCAAAGATCTTTAGTTGCAACGTTTCATTTGTTTATTTGTGCGCATACTAAAATTATGTAAATGTACATAATTATAGGTAAGTACACAAAGGTTTTATAAGAGAAAATACATGTTCATGATTTACTTTTTACTCTTTGTAGCTGCTAAAATAGAGATTTTTGTGATTTTTTTTTTTTTTATACATTAATAATCAGAAGAGAAAAAAAAATAATTAAACGAATATTCAGGTCTTTTCAATGATTTCTACAAAACAATATTTCATTTTATTGAATAATTTCCAAGTTTCGAGTTTATTGCACAGGATAACGACAAAACAGTATTGTTTTCGGAGAAAAATTAAATATTTTTATAATAATTACTGAAGCAATTTGGAAAACATAAACTTGCAAACAAAAAAAAAATGCTAATGTTTAAAATTGAAGATAGTGCTTGGATCCAAAATGAGTGCAATATTTTATAAAAGAGTGTATGTTATGTAAATTATTTATATTTTAAGTATTGTGGGTGACCTCAATACACGAGTTTTCTAAAGTTAAAGTTTTAAAACTTCTTTTTTTTAGATAATATTTTTTGAATTTTGGTTTGCAATAGCCTTACTCTAAGTAAATTTACATGCATGTCTATAAAAATTTTATTATTCTTTTTAGCTCTGCAATAAAACCAAAAAAGGAGAGGTGTTATTTTTTAATGGAATATGATTCAGTTGTTAATAATGTAAATAAAAAAATGTATGTAATTTATTTTTTTTAAGTTGCTAATTTTGGTAAATTATCAATGAAATTTTTATTTTATTTTTTTAATTGCATACATTTAAAAATAATCAGCTTTTTCTTCTAGAAACCTGCCATTAAAAGATATGTTTTAAAATTTATTTACTATTTTATTGAAAATTCATTTTTTTTTAAATTATGTAAGTGGAATACTACAGTTTTAATTCTTGAAAATTTATAAGATAAAACACTTATCAATTAAATGCTGACATTTAATACAATGGGGCTACACAGCTCAACATTGGAAGTGTTAAGAAATGTAACTGAGCTTTAATTAAACAACATAACATGAATTTTCTAGTTTTTTTCCTGGTCCTAAGATGTGTCGTCAGAAAGTAATCAGTGTTGTAAAGAGAGCAGGCCTTTTTTCTCTCTTCTCTTATTTTAAGATATTTTTTATTTGAATTGAGATAGAAAAGCAGTAATTTCTAAAATAAGTTTTTGCTATCAACTTACCTAAAATTTGAAACTCATAATTTTTATTATTGCTTTTTTGCCCCTCTTTTCGTGAAAGAGACATGAGAACGTAAAGATGGCTGGTAAACTTGAATGTCACTTATTTGGCCAATACTCTTTCCAAATAATAATCTTTTACAACATTTTAAATTAATTAGCTGATTGTTTAAAATGACACATGTAGAAGAAAAAAAGATCATTCACTAATTAGCATGGTTTATAACAAATTTGTGTTGTTTGGAAAAATAAAACTGGCATTAAGTTCTTTATATTAGTTTTAACACGGGATGTTTTGTTAATGCAGATCTGCTTATTACAGAAGCCATTTTTCAGATTTAATGCTAAATTTATTTTGTTTAAGAGTATTAATTAATCATTCATATTTTTTTGTTCAAACTGCAATAAAGGCTAATAATAAATACAATTAGCAATTAATAAAAACATGGAAGAAAAATTAGAAAAAAAAACTATTACTTATGCTACTGAGACTATTACTTATACAGTACTATAATTTGTTTAGAAAGTACAATATTACATCTATAATTAAATTTTATGTCTAGAAAAGAAGAGTGAAACACATATTTAAAAGATGTTTTAAAATCTAGAACTCTACTGAAAAAATGGATATAAAAAAAGTTCTAGAGATATTTTTGACAGCTTTTTCTTTTATACTTAATAATTCAAAGGTAAAAAAAAAAAAAAAAAAAAAAACAGTGTTATTTTTTTTTATGTTTATTTACTAAAAAGAAAAAAATATATTTAAAAAAAAATAAATCAGGTTTAGTTAAAAGAAAAAAAAAATATGGGAAAAACCAAGATTAATAAAAATAATCTGTTTTTCTATGGAACAGAAAATTGTTAAAAACTTTTTACAACAGGTTAGAAAAAAATAACAATTTTGCTGTTTATAATTATATATATAAGAAAGTTTACCGAAAAAGGTAATTTTATATTAAGGCTGTTTGTCAATTTGCGAATTCCCTTCGCTAACGTTAAGTCTGGGCGTGTGATACATTTAATATTTAAAATATCTCCTCAGGAAATTAATATTTTAAACCTCATTTCTGTGTACTCTTCTTAAAGGATGTCTCCCTTTTCCTTAGTAGTCAAAGTATATCAAAAATATATATACTTAATTTTATGTCAAGTGTTAAAACTTTACTCGTAGTTCGTCATCTTTTAACACATAAAATATTAAATTAAGCATAGATTTTAGAAAAATTTTAAGGACTGAGAAAAAAAATAAAACATCTTTTGAGAAGAGTACAAAAAAGAAATAGAAATATTAATTTCTTGAGGAGATATTTTAATATACGAGTGTGTTACACGCCCATAGACTTAACATTAGCTAGGGGAATTCGGAAATTGCTTAATAGGCTTAATGTTTCTGATTTTCCCTTATTTTAAAACGTTTTTTCTGGCATTAAAATGCCGTTGTAAAAAGTGCTATTAACAATACAATATTGCGGACTTATTCCTATTTTTAAACGTTTTCTGCGGCATTAAAATGCCGTTGAAAAAATGGTAAAACTAACGACGGTATTGGACTTTCATTGATGTTTTAAAAACGGTTGTTATTGCGTTGAAAATGCAGGTACTTTTACCGTTGGAAAATAATCGAATCAACGAGACATATTTTCGAATTTATAACGTTAAAGAATAACGTTTTTCCAACGATGTGTGTTGTCGTTTTTTCAACGATTTAAAAACGGAACTGTGCTACTTGGGTGTGTAAAAAATATATTATTGTTTATGTACAAACTGAGATAAATATAAATCAGATCTATAAATTAGATATTTTAACTTAAAATTTAAACAATTTGAGTTTTATTTCTTTATTGATTTTTTTACGATTGTTTGTAAGCTTCTACGTATGTTTCCCAATTTTTGTGGAATTTGAAATATTTATTTTTATTGCATTTATTTTTCAACTGTATTTTAATTTCAAAATTATACATAATATAAAATATTGCATTAGTACTATTTTATACGAAAATAATAATAGTAATAATAAATCCTAAAATGAATAGCTCTCGAAGCTGGTAGACGGGAGGTGCTGGGTTCGAACCCAATCGCGCCCGTCGGCCTAACCGTTTCGGAGTTTTCGTGGTTTTCTTCGAAACCGTGGTTTCCCATGCGTAAATACGGGTTAGGTTCCCTTAGAAAGACCCCCACGAAGGGCACTCCCCCCAGGGCCTATATCCCACGTGTTGATAATCGGCTGTCATAAACACAAACCAAACCAAACCTAAAATGAATAACTTTTCAAATGTTACCTCCTGAAATTGTGACTTTTTTTAGAGATCACTTATAATTTTTGCTTCTTAATTGACAGCTAAATTAAAATAAATTACTAAAGGGTTGAAATACGCTGGTAAAAAAAAAAAAAAAACTTTCCTTTTTTTAAAATAACCTCACACCAAAAACATTTTTATCAGCCCTTGCATTATGACTATTATGATGACTATTTTTAAGGTAAATAAATTCTTCGGGATCATGAGTATTTATGAAAGCAAACAATTCAAGATGTAATGAAGGAGATATAATGTATAAATATAAACAAACCAGTCAAAAAATGTATAGATAATATACATATATATATATGTGTGTATGTATGAGATTACATATATTCTTCTATTTTTGGTAATATGCACTTTAAACTTTCTTTTTATTTCTATATCTTACACAGCATCTTGAGAAACGTTTTATTTATTAGATAATGTAAAATTATATGAAATTATTAATAATTAATTTGAGTTTTGTTAGATTATAAACTATCATTATTCTGCCTATTTAGTCTAGAAATCTATCATTAATCAGTCATCCAAAAAAAAAAAAAAAAAAAAAAAAAAGAATCCCACTGTTAATTTCTATTCTAAACGAGATTCTTATTACATCTAATGAAGTGATATCTAAATGAGTTAAAAATATGAAATTAAGAAGCTGGAAAAAATACAGAAAATAAAATAACATTTTCTAAATAAATACATTTTTTCAAATGCAACACTGCAACCAAAAACAAGTGTCTTCGTGCATGTAATAATATTTCGTTATTATTAGGCTAATTTATCAAAAAATAGTCAAAGATAATCAAGTGAATAGCTTTGATCTTGTAAATTGATAATAGAAAAAATCTCATACAAATGGCTGGAGGGGAAGAGGTGGGGATAGGTCCTAAAAGCTGGTCGATAAAAATTCAACTTCCTGTAATATTTCACATTTATTTGTCCTGATAGTATTCAGAATACATTTATCATGATTTAGGAAAGGCCTTATTCGATTATATGTGTTGAATGAAAATTCATACACTATACACTAGTAGTCTTAAAAATTTTAAAATATTTGTGTTCCTTAAAATAATATCTTATAAAATATCTCCACTGCACACAGTTTAAACTTAAAGGAAGTATAGAGTTTTATTTAGCGACTAGTTAAATGAAAAATGTTTATCAATCGCTCGGAAGTGATAAATATATGCGCCTCTGCGGCTTGGTACCTGGTGCCAGGGCACCGCTAGGATCACCTGTTCCGCTTTTTCTGCAGTTCTGTTAATATTATTTCACTACTTTTTCCTGTCAACCTGGAATATTAATTACTATCTAATTTAATTAGAATTAAACATTTTAATTAGCTCGCTGAAAATCCAAACAATAAATTAATACATCTGGGATACCATCTATACTAATAAAAGAAATAGTATATATAAAGTACAACAGACTACTTTCTTAATTTTTTTTCCCTTTTTCTCCATTTTAATATTTTCATTATCAGAAATTGTTTAATTGCTAACTAGAGCTATTAATAATAGAAATCATCATGATTGCTGTTGAAATAAAATTTTAGTTTTTATTCAAATCAAGTTTCATTAGTTTTGGCCAAAATCAAGTTCCATTTTTTAGCAACTATGCGAAAATTTATTTTGAAAAAGAACCTTTTAACGTTTATTTTAGCAGTTGACACGTTTCATATCATTAACCTAACTCATTAATAAATTAAAAAAAAAATAATTGTTTAAAAAATATTAAAACTTTCAAGAAATTAAATTAAGTTGATCCATATTTAGTGATTACAGATTTTTATTTTGTCCATACATTTTGTGGGGATAAAAAAAAAAAAAAAAAAAAAAAAAAAAACTACATTGAATCGTTCATTTCTTTCTTTCTTTCTTTCTTTCTTTTTTTTTAATCGGCGTTTTTCTTTCAAAACATAAACAAACGAAGTCTCGACGCGAAACCGAACAAGGCATGTGATTTTTTTAACCAATAAACACATTTCGTTCAACCTAGGTCGAGAAACCCCGAGTTGGGTAACTTTTCATCCGAAGTAAACGGTGAATACGAGTTTTCAACTCCCGGTTGAAAATACCAACCTGGGGTTACTGAACCCGCGGTTTAACCCTCGGTCGAAGTTATTCATGAATACGAGCGTATTAGTGTCAGGTTCAACGGATTTTATACAACGCTCGTTAGTTCTTGAGAAACCGGGGGTCTAATATTAGTATATGATTTAAATACTTACTTTGTAACAATAAGGACATAAGGACAGGTTGGGCGTAGCTCAGTTGGTACGGCGTTTGCTGCCTGATCGGCGGGCTCGGGTTCGATGCCCAAAAGCACTAAATTTGTTTTTCTTATATTTTGTTTTATAAATATACTTGTAATTATAACTTAATAATCGCATTGTCAATTAAAAATTATACTATTGTATTTCAATTATAATTTTAACCTATTTAATTTTTTTACTTTTAACTAAATAGTTGTATAAAACATCATAAAACTGATAATTTTTAAAAAATCACTTTTAAAATGTATTTCATATATTCAGTATGTATGCAATGATATTGAACAATTGTGTCAATTCGTGATTTTAAAGAAATATCATTTATTCATTGCTTTAACAAGGGAAATCAATACGATGATACTATTACTCTGTTTTTAAAGTAACAAACATAATTATATTAAAAATTAGCATCGGAATTAAATTACAACGGATTTTTTGCATATTAAAGATTTTTAAATTTGTAATATGTATGCTTGCGCTTTCAAATATTTCGTTTTCCCCTCTATCTTCTTTCTGCTTTTATTTTTATTTTATTTGAATATGTTTTATTTTATCATAACTAGATGGCACCACAACAGGTTTCTAACGATTTTAGAAGTTTTATTATTCAATAATAGATCCAATTTCTTTTTAAATGTCTTTAAAGGATGAGAAATAATAGTTCAAAATAAAAAATGATAAATTTAAATTTGTTAACATTATAATTAATGTACGATATTAAAATTTTTAATTGAAATTATTAAATTATAATTACAAGTATATTTATAAAACAAAAAATGAGAAAGACAAAAAATGCAGGGCGTTCGGGTATTGAACCCGGGCCCGCGGGTCAGCCAGCAAACGCCGTACCAACTGAGCTACGCCCAACCTGCCCTTTTTGTTTCAAAGTAAATATTTAAATATTGTACTAATATTAGACCCCCCGGTTTCTCAAGAACTAACGAGTGTTGTATAAAATCCGTTGAACCTGAGACTAAGGGGTCTATACCCTACAACATATATGATGTGTGTGTTATAGGTATATGTGTGTATATGTGTATATATATGTGTGTGTTATAGGTCAAAATTAACATTTTTACCTGCTGGCCACTGGCCAGTACACCGATTTTTTTCACTGGCCAGTTTTTTTAAACCACTGGCCAGTAACAAAGTTATGCACGCTCTATACAAAATTGTGTTTTTTCTAACTATAAACATTGTAATTTACTTATCATGGAAGACGGTAGTATTCCGAGTGACGCAGCCTTAAGCCTAAAATCGTACCGTATCGTATCGTTAAAATCGTATCGTATCGTATCATAGAATTCGTAGATGGCGGAACTCATATATACAGCTAACTCGACATCAAAGAAAACGCGAAAAGCCGCCTTTTAATAACTCAGCAGATATAGGTCTTATTGTTCTGAATTTTCTAGAACAGTCTTATATCTGCAGTCTAATCGTATACTGAAATTTTTGCATTTCTACGTGCAGTATATTTTGAGATCTAAATAGCCATTTTTAAAGTGAAAACGTTGGTATGATATCGAGGAAGTTCCTAATTTGAAAATCTCGAAAACGGTTCTAACGATCATCTTTAAATTGATACATAATATAAATGTGATTAAGGCGAGGTGAATAACACTTTTCTTTTTTCTGGGAAAACTCTCGTTCGTTAAATAATTCGATTTTTTTTCTCTCGAAAATGACACGGGCGATTTTTTAAAAATCAAATAAATATGTTTCAGATGAACCAAATAACAATTTACTTGTTTCCAGCAAGACTCTTGTTCGTTTTATAATGCGCATGAAAAATCGGACTATATTTCTTCGCCATTCTACGGAAATTTCACCGAAAATGCATGACACTGTATTCATACACATGCTTTCTTTTTAACCACTTTTGGGGAGAAAAATTTTGTCTTCCCACTGGCTGAGTGGTTAAGGGCCATCGTCTACTGATCTTAAGATAGGCAGTTCGATACTCTCTGATACTTGTTTTCGCATGTGAATGTGTTCTTTTTTTTTCTTTTAAAGTCTGTTAGTTGACCATTATTCTCAGTTCCTTTGTAATTTTTTAATTGCTATTAAGTTAAATAAAATTACAATTATAATGACGCCAATTTGATGATGATTATTTCTTGGCAATTTTTCAACAATAAAAATATTACCACAAATTTTATAAATATATTTAATTTCAATCACTTTACAAAAAATATACATTAATAATTATTATTTGAATATAAATCACACGATCAGAAACGTAAAAAAAAAATTCATTTCAGCTCTTCTTTTTATAATATCATTTTTTATTATTATGACGGTCAATCAATATATAATCACTGACATCGATATTATTATTATTATTATAATTATTATTTTTCTTGCATAAAAACTATTGTGATGTAATAATTCTTTTATAATAAATAATTTAGTAGAAATGTTTTATTTATAAATAACAATGAAGTTTGATAACCCCGAGACAATTGTTTTTATTTAACTTGGCAATATTTACAGTTTACATAATAAGCATATCAGAATTCTGGTGTCGCCATCTTTTGACGCAATTGCGTACTACATTTTGTCTCTTATTCGGAAAAAAAAACTAACGCTCTTCGCCGCTTTGAAAGAATCTCTTGTGACTAGAGGTCTATTTCGCAAATATTAAGAAAATTACTGCATACAAAAATATTAAAATGGGTAGTATTACAGAGAAATGTTTGATAAAAACGTTGAAGTAGACAGTTTTTAAATCGAAGAATTATTTTAAGAGATATTTAATGTTAAATCTGGATAAAATTGTCTCATTAAAAAAGTCTCATAGGAAAAAAAATATATACATGGGAATTTAATCATTTTCATTCAATTTAATCATTCAATAGAAACTCGAAGTTTGCAGAGTGCATTTATTACTTTTAACTTGTCTAACTTTTTGACGGTTTATTTCAATTTTAAATTAAAATTTTCAGAATTTCCAGAGATATTTTTTACATATTTTAGAAAAGGTTATTTTAAATTGTTGCCAATTGTTAAAACAGCGCAAAGAATAATATATCCTTTAAATTAAAAATTTATTCACACGTGACTATTATAAACAGAAAAAAATCCTTTTAAATTAGAATTAAATGATAACGTGTTAAAAGTAGGAAAATATTAAACATTACGTCATAAAAATTGTTTTTACACATGCTTACATAAAATGAAAGAAAATTATAAAATAATCAATTATTTTCAAATTAGAATTAAATGATTACACATTAAAAGTAGGAAAACATTGAAAATTACGTCATAAAAATTATATTTACACGTGAATATTAAAAGAAAAAGAAAATTTTTAAATAATAAATTCATTGATATGTGTTAAAAGTCGTAAATGGAGGAAATTACGTCATACTGGCCAAAGTGGCCAAATAATAATATTGCAAAACAGTTTAAATTAAAAAATATATTTATATGAGAGATTTATTTCAAATTTCGAGATGATATTTTTAACTATAGTTGCCAATTTTAAGGTAGCGCAAATAATAATATTATCTTTCTAATAATAAAAATATTTTCAGTTGAATGTTACAAAGAGAAAGGAAAGTTTGGTGAAAATTATGTCAGATTTAAAACGTTACATTTAAAATCTCTTTTTTAAAATCATTTTCTTATAGCGTTGTTAAAAAATACCATAAAGCAAAGACTCTGTTGACTTAGTTCCTTTTATATTTGGTAATTTTCAAATGTTTAGCTAATCTTATTTAATCAAGCACGGAAACAGCAACTAACATCAGCTGATTCGGTCTTGAAATCCCTCAGTAAAAGGGAAACCCGTTTACAGTAAGATCGCCATTGATTTTTTAATTATACAGAGCAGCCTCGATTATCCGAGCTAATTGGGACTGTTAGTAAATCGGAATCGGAAATCTCGGTTAATAGAAACTGTGTGTAAAAACTCGCCGTACTTGCGAATTTAACATCTCTTTTAAAAAAATATATAGAACGTTTTTTAAATAATAAAAATAAATATATGTAAAGTTCTGTTTCACAGCTTAACAAATTTAAAAAGAAAATCAACTGCCAGTAGTAAATTTTAAAATGAAAATTGAAAAATTTACGAAAGTTCACACAGCCACTGGAAACATAGCATTGTTCGCTATTGACTTCTCAGGGTCCAATGTTTCTTTGGAGTTGAGTGCTTTTGGGGGCAGAAGGGCCTGTATAGCACGGACAGTGAGCTAAAGAGTGTGGTTATTTTTAAGGCTCATTCAAAAGGGAAAAAATCAGACTTTGTTATCGGCTCGGTTAACAGAAACCTCGATTAATCGAAGCTTGGTTAATCCAGGTTCTACTATAATTCAATCTTCCGTAATCTTTTTAAAGCAGATCAAATTAATGGACTTTAGCACAAAGTCACATAGCTGATAACTGCCATGCTTGTTGGCCACCTTTTTTTCAAAAAGTTTGCTTCGCCTTATTCAATTAATGAGATATCTCCGATAAAATAAGTCACATTTTCCCGTTCTAAAATACTGGTATCCAAAAATCGTAGCATGTAACTGACACTACAAGTACTCATGGAACTAGACTATTTTAAGTCTGATTTTTATTATAGACTATATAAAATTATTAAAAATATATATTATGATAGGAACTAGCGGGCTTCGTCCGCTATTTACGTTACGGATATAAAAATCATGTTTTTTTTTTAGGGAAAAAGAAATAAAAACCTATTTGACGATAGGTTTATAAAGACACATTTTGTATTTGTTATATTTCCGGGGATGAGGAGGGGGAGGGGGGACTATTTTGATTAAATATCGCAATTAGTCCACATGGCAGATATAATTATGATAGACACTAGCGGGCTTAGCCCCTCTATGGCGCCTTATGGGTCCAGCTTGCATAACTCAGAAACTACCTTTCGGACATTAATGCAACAGATTCCAAACGTTATAATTAACTTAATAATCACCCTATATAGCATTAAAGTAAATTTATGAGTACTGCATACTATTTTTTTATCGTAATTTCTGAAGAGAAAAAATTATTTCGGTTCCATTCTTAGGTACTGGTCTGAAAAATTTTGAAAAAGGGGGGAAGGAGGGGACATGAGACTGCTGTTTGCCAAACAACACAACGGGGTCTGGCTTATTCAACTTGGTTTTTGATGACTTCAATTGGAAGGTGGTTTGTTTAAAAGAGTGCCGTTCCCTGCCCCATGAAAATTGGAACTATTGGTGCACCATCTATGTAAGGATTTAATAATTATAAATTAACATTTTGGATTTATTAATTTAAGGATAAAGTGTTTTTAAAGGAATATCAAATGAAACCCTCTGTGCGATCTGCGATTATACTTACCCACTTGTTTTTATATACAAACTGCTATAAGGAAAATTGTAATAAAATAGTAAAAATTAAATCTGCATTAAATCCCATAAGTATCTTTTTTTAATCATTTTATCACTAACCTCAAAAAAGTAATGATATCAATGCAAAAACCCTTGACGGGTTAAAAGTTTCTGACGCAGCACTTTATCTTATGCTCTAAGAATTTTAAATATGGAACTTAAAAATACTGATATCAAATTTTGAGTGACGTTATGCTATTTCTTAAAAAATATACTTGTATTTATTTCATCATTTTATTTTTGTTTTATTTATAATCGCATGTGCAAAAGTTATGTTCAACATGAAAAGCTGCATAAAATTTTATTCGCTGTTGCTTTATCATTTACATCGCTCATAAATTCAAAATATGAGTTTTAAAAGATATGATATAAAATTTAAGTGACGCCTTGATGTGACTTTAAAAGGTTTGTTTTAAAATTCAATTTAAATTATTTTTGACTTTGTTAAAATATTTTTTTACATCTACACAATACTTTTAATTTACCAATTCACTGTTAAATATATCACTTTCATTGAATCTATACTATGCATTGAAATGTATTTATTTCAATAAATTGATTTATCTTTTGTGTCACGCTATTCAAAATTGTGAGTAAGATTTATGTAAATGGTTTATTTGCGTCAAACTATCCTTTTTCATACATTTCATGTAGTTTGGACACAATGACGCAAAGAAACCATTTACATAAATCTTACTCACAATTTTGAATAGCCTGACACAAAAGATAAACCAATTTATTGAAATAAATACATTTCAATGCATAGTATAGATTCAATGAAAGTGATATATTTAACAGTGAATTGGAAAATTAAAAGTATTGTGTAGATGTAAAAAAATATTTTAACCAAGTCAAAAATAATTTAAATTGAATTTTAAAACAAACCTTTTAAAGTCACATCAAGGCGTCACTTAAATTTTATATCATATCTTTTAAAACTCATATTTTGAATTTATGAGAGATGTAAATGATAAAGCAACAGCGAATAAAATTTTATGCAGCTTTTCATGTTGAACATAACTTTTGCAAATGCGATTATAAATAAAACAAAAATAAAATGATGAAATAAATACAAGTATATTTTTTAAGAAATAGCATAACGTCACTCAAAATTTGATATCAGTATTTTTAAGTTCCATATTTAAAATTCTTAGAGCATAAGATAACGTGCTGCGTCAGAAACTTTTAACCCGTCAAGGGTTTTTGCATTGATATATACACTATGACGCAAAAGTTTAGACAATGAAGAAATTCTTACATACTTTGAAAAATATTTATTCAATTTTCAAATCACTGCTTGAAATTAATGTGCTGTACATATAAACAATATTTATAACAAAGAAAAGTGGAATTGTGCATATTGCAATAAATTAAATGGTAACAAAAATAAACTGCTGTCTCAAAAGTTTAGACACAAATTAAATAAAATCGAAATAAACAATTTTTAAAACCTGGTTGCGCATCCATGCTTATGTATTACGTCATATACACGAGATTGCATGGAAGAAACTAAATCTTGCATAGTTTGTGGATCGATATCGTACCATGCATTCTCAATAGATGTCTTAAGTTCCTTTTCAGAAGAGTATTGTCTAGCGTTGCTATAAACTTTGCGACACATGATGCTCCAAAGGTTTTCTATAGGGTTAAGATCTGGGCTACATGCTGGCCAGTCGAGAACTCTTATATTATGGGAATTAAACCAAGATTTTGAATGTTTTGCAGTGTGAATTGAAGCATTGTCTTGCTGAAATTCCCACTGAGGACCCCCTAGAAGCTCAGCAAATGGCAGTAGGTTTTCTTCTAATGTCTGTGTATAATGCTGTGAAGTTTGACGACCACTGGTGAAGGTCAGAGATACTTGTCCATTATAGCAAAAGGCTGCCGAAACCATCACCGAGCCCCCTCCTTGTCTGCGACTAAAAAAACGTCGAGGTTCCTTCCGCAAGTCATGCCAATACGATAAACAACCATCTGGACCATCCAGATTCCACTTTTTTTCATCGCTAAATATGACTGACTGCCATTTCTCTCCATATGACATATGCTTTCGAGACCACATAAGTCTTTGTAACTTATGATGTGGTTTCAGAGCTGGTTTCTTCTGCATTTTGCTATAAACGATTGTTCCTTTTTCCAAAATTCGTCTACGAATCGTATCCTTTGATACAGAGAGTCCCGATGAGCTTTGAACTCCACGTACGCTCATTTGTTGAGTACTCGCTAGTCTTTGTATCAGGCGATCCTCTCGTACATTTGTCACACGTGGCCTCCCAGACCGACATTTTGCTTTATATTCGGAACCACTCGATAAAACTCGATAAATAGATTTTTTTGACCTATTAATAATAGCAGAAATTTCAGAAACGCTCTTCCCTTCACCTTTCAACTGCCAAATCCTTGAAACCTCATTCACTTGAATTTCTTTAGCTCTCGGCATGTCGACTATGAAGCGCAATCGTTTGCAGAACTTAAGTACTCCAAATTTGTGACATCATCGATTCTAAATTTGCATATGCCAGCGAATATTCAAAGAAATTTAGAACAGTGTCTAAACTTTTGCGACAAGCACATTTGAATTTTTATGAAAAAAATTAGTATTATAGCAAATAAAACGACTGTCTTTTGTACATAGCATTTTAAATCAGTTTTTGAATATATTTACAGGTTTTTGTAATTCTGACGTCATAATTCTACATTTTAAAGCTGAATGACGTCATTGTCTAAACTTTTGCGTCATAGTGTATTACTTACATTTGGATATGATTACACTCATCTGAAAAATTTTATTTTTACTGTTAATTGCAATGAAATAAATTCACAGGAAATTTTCAGAAAGGTTACAGCAGAGGGGGACCCCACCCCCCCTCGGCACTAACTAATATGCATTCTTCTGCGACCATTTAAGGCTGTTCTTAACTGCTCTGCTCAACAAGCGCAAAACGTTCTGACACATTTACAAATTCATTTTTTAACGGAAAAATATAAAATTGGAAAGCCTGGACATGGAAGCGATTTGGAATTGAACTGTTTTTTCCATTTTTTTGATCAATCAATTACCCATTGAGTTATAAGCGTTTTCGATCACGTGACAAACCCGATTTTCGCCCGCTCTTGAGTGATTTTTCTACTTTCGCGCGGAAATTCGGTTCAAAACGTCCACTTTGATACTATTTTCTAAAAAATCTATTGCGTTTGCAAACAAACAGAAAAAACAGCTCGATGACATAGTTTCTGAACAACAACACCAGCTAGTTTCATGCATTTTCGAGCAAAAATGAATTAAAACTTATAACAGAAAGTTGACCCTTTGGATTTGAGAACAGCCCGAATTTCGCGATCTTTTGACGAAATTCACGTTTCTCATGACCTTTCGCAAAATCTTTGTTTTCATGCGATCTTTTTACGAAATCTGCGTTTTTTCCGCGATCTTTTCACAAAATTGCGTTTTTTTTTTTTTTTTTTTGTAATCTTTTAATGAAATTTGTGGGTTTTTTAGCCATTCTTTGAAAATATTTGCATTTTTTTTTTCAAGATTTTTTGACGAAATTTGCGTTTTTAGGCAATCTTTTGACAAAATTTGTATTTTTTCTGCGATCTTTTGCTGAAATTTGTGTTTTTTCCGCAATTTTTTCGTGAAATTTGCGTTTTTTCACGATCTTTTGACGAAATTTCCATTTTTTTCCACGATCTTTTGACGGAAGTTGCATTTTCTCCGCGATCTTTCACAAAATTTACGTTTCCTTCGTGATCTTTTCACGAAAGTTGCGTTTTTTCGCGATATTTTCACAAAATTTGCGTTTTTTCGCGAATTTTGCGTTTTTTTCACGATCTTTTGACGAAAGTTGCGTTTTCTCCGCGATCTTTTCACGAAATTTACGTTTCTCTGCGATCTTTTCTCGAAATTTGTGTTTTATCGCGATCTTTTGACGAAATTTGCACTTTTACGGATACTTGAATTTTGTGATTCTTTTTCACGATTCTTTGTCGAAATTTGCGTTTTTTCCGCGATCTTTTCTCGATATTTGTGTTTTTCCGCGACCTTTTGACGAAATTTGTGTTTTTTCAGGATTTTGTCACGAAAGTTGCGTTTTATCCGCGATCTTTTCACGAAATTTGCACTTTTACGGATACTTGAATTTTGTGATTCTTTTTCGCGATTCTTTGTCGAAATTTGCGTTTTTTTCGCGATCTTTTCTCGATATTTGTGTTTTCCGCGATCTTTTGACGAAATTTGTGTTTTTTCATGATTTTGTCACGAAAGTTGCGTTTTATCCGGGATCTTTTCAGGAATTTTGCGTTTTCCCGCGATCTTTTCACGAAATTTGCTTTTTATCCGCGATCTTTTCACAAAATTTGCGCTTTCCCCGATCTTTTCACGAAATTTGCGCTTTTCCGCGATACTTTTGTGATTATTTTTCACGATTCTTTGTCGAAATTTGCGTTTTTTTCTGCGATCTTTTCACAAAATTTGTGTTTTTCCGCGATTTTTTGACGAAATTTACGTTTTTCCACGATCTTGTCACGAAAGTTCATTTTCTCCGCAATCTTTTCACGAAATTTGCATTTTTTGCGCTATGTTTTTACGTAATTCGCATTTTTTACGTGGTCCTTGGGCGAAATTCATGTTTTTTCGCTATTCTTTGACGGAATTGGGGATTTTTTTCTACGAACGATTGACGAAATTGATTTTTTTCGGTGACCATATCAAAATTAGCGATATTTTTATGTCCAAATTTTCGGACTTTTGACAGTTTTTTTTTTTTTTTCGGAACCGAATGCCTTAAATTTTTGGAAAATTCGAGACAATCACCCCTGCTACTTTCTTTTCTTACGTTCGGGAGAATCGCCGATTTGGGCGCCGTAAATTACGAACGAATTTTACCCCTTTCCTCCCTGCCATCGATCTTTCAACCATCGCGTTTGGCGAGTGGTGCCCAATGCCCATTGAGTTTGGCGAGTGAGGACAATAAAGTTAATCGCCATATTTTAAGTGTTACTCGAAGCCTGGCGAGTGCTAATTTTGTGCTATAGTGTGTGTATATATGTGTATATATAACACTGGCGCCCAGCTAACCGAAAAGTACCTTAATTTTATATTAAATTTTAAAATTTGCCAGTGGCTTTTATTGGCCCACCCTGTATTAGCATACAAATCCTTCCAACATATCCCAGCAAACACAGATTTGTTAGAAAAGTCACCTTCGGGTGTCAAATTTATCATGAATGTTAGGTACATCAATTTTCGTGTAACAGTGCGACATGTTTTTAATGGCAAAATAAAGTTATATCACATAAGTGGTGCCCCTAGAATAACAAACAGACGATAATATACAGCGGTCAAGCAAAAGCGTCCAATACAGTTATCCTTCAACTATCCGGCACGCGAATTTGGAATCTTCCCTCGATTCACGCACTTTTGGCGAGATTTGTTTGGCGAGAAATGCATTTTGAGATGAAATGAACAATATGGAACCGAAATAGCGATCGTGTGCGAATCGAGGGAAATGCCCAAAGAGAGTTATTGTTATTATTTCGCTGTCGCTTGTTGTGGCGCATTTTCGGTTGGAATGTTATTTGCGTTTTTCGTGTGTCAATAACAATAAACCTTTTTTATTTTATTTATTTATTTTTTTTTTTGTGTTCGTGCTGAAGAACTAGCGATGTTATTGTATCAAAAAGCGTCCTTTTTAAAAAATATTCTGACACAATAAATATCTTTCAACTAACTGACACATTGAAGACTAGAATCAGAAGATTTCATGAAATACTTTTAAAACATACAAAGTTAAAGAATTGTTTATTAAACATAAACATTTGTCAATGATTAAAGTAAATTATTATTCTTAAATTTTTCTTTTCAATGTAACCAATATGTTTTTTAATATTATTAGTAAAATTATAAATAAAATATGATTGGAATATAATCCTTAATATAACTTTCTCTCCAAAACTTTGGAAAGGAATGTAGTTACTCCCTTAGTGTTGACTTTAGAAAAAAAGGGCCGCTGGGCGGAAATTTTTCAAAAAGGGGATACTATTTTACTACTAAACACTATATTAAATTTTTTTAAACAGGCCGGGTGAGCAGAATAAAGACAATTTTTGCTATAATGGCCTAAACCGAACTGATAAAAAAAAAATTAAGCGGGCTGACCGACACAGTACAACAAATTGGAAATAAACTACGCTGATAAAACAAAAACAATTTTCAATGGACATGACTGGTATGAGAATAAGTACAAATATGCTGCATGAGCTGATGCTAGTTTCACAACATCAATACAGAAACATAATATGTCCATTTTAGAGATTGGCATCGGACAGTTAGATGTGTGCGAGTCAGTGTTGAATTTTTTCAGCAGACTCTGAGAGTGCCAAAATCAAGCTTACATTTTCTCTACATACTCGGGCCAGGTCGAGCTATAACTGGACTTAATTAATCACAGAACGTATCAATGCAATTTATTTTGTAAAAATAGTAATAGCAATAATGAATTTCAGTTAACAGAATCTTTAAATATGTATTATAATAAATTCTAGAATAATATAAAAAAAACTAATTTTAGTTTCTTCTATCTTTACAAGAAGAAAGTATTGGATTCATGAAAATTTTTGACTTCCGGTTTTCAATGGATTTATATGTTTTAGAAGATCCTGAACATGATTTGATGATTTTTAGAAAATGTCTATCACTCTATGATCCTGACGTTACTTTATAGGTAACTTTAGATAAAGGAAATCCTCCATTTATTAAATATTGTGTTAATACTAAAAGTAATTCGTGAAATTTACGGGGAGAGGGGGGGGGGGTGCACCTTCCACTGCTTGGGCGCGCATTCTTTCCTTGGGTTATAAGGGCCCAATTTCGACAGGATTTGGTTCATTCAATTTAGATTACAATTCAGCTACTTTCTGTATATAAAATTTTATCTTAAGACTTCAGTTGCCAACATTTTTGAACATTAATGGTGCATTATTTTTTCGGGCTTGCTTGATTACTACGAGAACTGGCACATTCAACTTGGCTTTCGATTATCTCTGGCACATGCAGAGCACTTCCGGTACATACTTGCCTTAAGTTGCGGGGAATGCAGTTCACAGGTTCCTTCAGAAGGAGGTTTGCTGGGAACACACAAGACACTGCAGAAGATAATGGGGCTCCCAAAACTAGGTTCATTTATTTAAAATATTTTCAAAAGATATAAAATCATACAAACTTGAGTTTTATTTTAGGTTATTATAATGGGCCCTGGGCAACACCGGACATACAATATAGATTCAACTACACAGGGTGTTCCAAAAGTGCTGAAAGATGTTTCATGAAACACACAGGAAATTCAAGAAATGATAGAGGATGCTTCACGAGATCTAATGATTCAATTATACTTAAGAGGCTACTTCACTAGGGCTGTAAAAGTACCAACTAAATGAACACCCGTATGTATTCGTTACTTTCAAACACACTACCCATTAGAAAATATTTGTTACTCATTATTCTTTAGAAAACGGATATTAAAAATTATCCTAAGTACTAGTACACATATATTCGATGTATTTTCTAATTTTCTGAATTTTTTTTTATTTTTTATTATTATAATTAGTTTTACCTGTTCCTTAAAATAATAGATAAAATCTGTATGGATGCTTACACTAATTTAACATTTCATAAAGTATAAAATTGGGCATTCAAAATACTGCATGTGAAATATATGGTCATAAGACTACAGTAAATATAATTATATACCGTATGTGAGATCTTTTCAAAAATTTGTTACCGTTACATAGACCCATAATAAAGTTTTGTATGAAACCTTTCTGTAACAGAAATCTGTGTAAAAGTGGAATTTACCTTGAATTGAAATATTCCAAGATCTGATTTCCATAAAAATAATACAAGGAAATGCATCTGCTAAGATGAAAAATTTCTCTGAAACAGAATTCCTTAGGGATTTCTCACAATTCTGTCTCCGTAAGTATTACTGTATGTATAAAAGAAAAAAATAGTAATTGCGTATATTAATAGAAATATTCACTGCTTACTGAAACCAGTAAAACATGACAACTGAACGTGTCTATAACGGAAACTAGCATGAAATCGGTTCTCAAAACATATTTACCTCTACTCGACATTGCAAAACTTTCTGACACATTCATATACTCAACTAATGCATAAACTCATAAAATTGGCAGTGATGCGAATGATATGGAAACGAATAGCGTTTTTTCATTTTTCAATAAGTTCGTCGCAGTTCAAGCTATAATCAAGTGCTTTTATATGATGGCCCTTCAATTACTGTCACATCCAGAAATTTGGTTCTAAACACACATTTTCATAGTATATCGTCAAACAAATCTTTTGAATTTAAAGGAAAAAGAGACACTAATCCATTTCTTAATTTCTGATCAAAAGTGCTTACAGTTTTTTTGCGAATATGAGTAAAAAGCAATGATTTCAAAAGTTATATTTCATAAAAATACTTTAGCATTCCTTAAATGCAGCTACAATAAATATTTTATTCTGTTATAAGCTTCAGTTTTTTTTTTACAGTAAAATTATGAGCAATCTTAATAGATTAAATGCATAATTAATACGAAATTCATCTAATTAAAATATTAAATGATAAACATATCTTGTCTCTTTATTGCTTGGATCCATGCTTCCTTTTTTTAAATGCATTCATAAAACCTCTTGGCAAAAAAAAAAAAAAAAAAAAATCAATTATTCTCTCCATGTTTGAAAAAAGCATATAACACTTCATATCTGAGAAATAAAAAAGAAAAATGTCCTTTAAACTGATGGCATTGAGCTCACATGCCATTGACATTAATTGTATATTATACTCTTATTTCAAAGAATAATGCCCCTCGAAAAATAAATTAAGGGGAGATTACCCCCCTCCCGTTTCCCCTCTTTATACTTAACCAATGATCCTCCAAATGTCATCAGGGAAGCGCCTTATCAAAATAAATCGGTATACCAAATTTGAAGCAAATCAGATAGAAAAAAACATTTATCTTAATTAAGTGGGTATTAGCCCCACGTTCCCCCCTTTATATTTAACCAATGAACTTCCAAATCTAATCAGGAAGTGCCTTATCAGAATTAACCGATATACCAAATTTGAAGAAAATCTGATAATTCTGCATGGAAAACCCATTTATCTAAGTTAAGGGGAGGATTATCCCCCCGTTCCCTCCCCTTGATACTTAACTAATCAACCACCAAAACTAATCAGGGAAGCGCCGTATCAGAATGAACCTAGAAAAAATTGAAGCAAATCGGATATTTCTATCAACAGTTATAGCGTTATGTACATACAGAACCGGCAGGCACATTATCTCTTGGGCTTTGATAGCCTGTGAGCTAAAAAGTACAATTCCTGAAAGAAAAAACGATCTCATAGTAATCGTTCTTCTAAAAGCAGTTTGTTCTGCTATTGACCATGTGACTTCAAAATCTTCCTTCCAAAATTATTCACATGGACATTTTCGGCAAATAAACGAGTGCTGAAGCAAAGCCACTGAAGTAACGAAACAATTAAATGAATACCCATATGGGACACTAATACGGGAACAACTGATTTCCGAACACAAATTCACATCTTTCCGCATCAGACAATGCGGCTCTGTTCATGAATCACGAAATGAAAGTAACATTTGAAGTTTGTTTCTAAGTTCTGCAGTAACAACTCATATTCCGAACTAATGATTTGGTACTTCGTACCAGAGAGATTACCCGTTACTCAGTAAAGAATACATGTGGTTTGCAATGCCTCTATACTTCACTCATGCAAAAAAAGTGCTCAGAAATCTGTTAATCCTATGGGAGAAATTTTTAAAAATATCTTGTTTGGATTTCCACATTTTAATTTGTTTTGTTTTTTGCATTGGATAGCTGAGGTTGATCTCTACAAAGACTGCTTTTTACTTTCGATTTTGTTTACAGGTTTTTATTTTTTAATTGGAATACTTTCCCTTTCTGAACTGGTTTTGAAAGTGGAAGTATCCTCATAAAAAGAATAAAATATATAGACAATGGAAAAAGTAAAACATTGCCTTTGAGGAGATCAACCTCAGCTATCCAATGCAAAAAAATAAATAAATAAATAAAAATAAATAAATAAATATTGAAATGCAAGAGATATTTTTAATAATTTCTCCCATAGGATTAACATTAGCAAGTGGGTGTTTTCATATGAATGAAATAGCCCGGAAGATGAAATTAAAGACTAC
The DNA here is from genome assembly GCA_963932465.1 of Maratus speciosus. Lineage (NCBI taxonomy): Eukaryota > Metazoa > Arthropoda > Arachnida > Araneae > Salticidae > Maratus > Maratus speciosus. The sequence goes on from OZ010796.1 coordinate 188,900,124, forward strand.
GAAGCTCACAGAAAAATGTGTTGATCCCATAAAATGTAAAAGAGTTAAATGATGAATATGTTATATGTATGGATGCCTGACATCTATCATGCAAGCAAATAAATCTACAATTTTTAACTAAACACTAGGACTACACAAAGAGTCAATATCTCCATTGTTGGCAAAAAATCCAGAGAATCAAAATAACGATAAGGCTAATTGTACAAAATCTGGTATTACCAAAAGATGTGCAACCCCCAAACGGACAGCAACAGCAATCAACCGAATGACTAGGAAGAGTCCCAACTAATCCTAGACTTATATTTTGCCCAGATGATGTTTTGGCTAACCCAACTCTAAAAGAATATGCATTGAAAAATGTTATTGCATGTTCAAAAGACATACATATTTACCGTATCTTTTATAGAATTTCTTATTAAATTAACATGTAAAAATTAACCAAGTATCCTGCACATTGTTTTTTTTTTTTTTGGGGGGGGGGGGGGGGAATAACATGGGAAAGTACAGTCGTGGAAAAAAAAAGTAAACACCCCTACTAACTCCTCAACAAATCATCGTAGAAGAAAGCTACTGGTGCCGAACGATTGGAAATAAAGTCTACTTTTAAATGATGTATATAAAATTTGCTTAGGGGGCCATCTACATATTAAAACGAACCATAACTTTGTTTTTTTAATAGCAGTACTCAATTCTGACAGCATAAATGAACTCTACACCCTTCAATTAGCCTAAAAACGAATTTTTATGCAATTCGTACCATAAGTTTCCAAGAAATTAATTATTTTAAAACGAGCTTATTTTAAGGGCTGTATCCAAATTGAAGTTCCGTACTGGACTGTTAACCGAGAGAGCCCCTTCCTTGATCAAGGCACCTTAAGTGCCACTCAAGGAGTCAATGAAGTGTGTTAGATTACAGTACAGCAGAATAAATTTCAAAATGTCTACTCACTTCCATCATAGACGGCCCCTTAAACCATCATTTTGCCGTTTTTTAAGCATAATTTGAAAACTACTTATAATAAAAATGTGAAATTTTTGAATTTCCATAAAGCAGGACTTAATAAATCTAAATCCATCAAAAAAATTGTAGGTTGCAATTCATAATTTTTTCGAATATTAATTTCATAATTCATATCATAAAATTATAAAAATTGCAAATTCAGCTTATTTATGTTTGGGTATATTAGTATTGTTACTACAAAAAAAAATAGCACATTAGGAGCATAATTTCGAGAGATATGAAAATGTAATTTAACATTGGAAGCACTAAATTTTGAATGTTTATAATTCAAAAACTTATCATTCACATGACTTGAAATTTGGTGTCTAGGCATAGTTTGAACTGAAGATTTGAAATATCTCGTTAAAATTGGGCATTGCCATTGAAAAAAAATGAAGTTTGGATTCATTTTAATATGTAGATGACCCCCTAAGAAAATTTTATATACATCATTTAAAAGTAGACTTTATTTCCAATCGTTCGGCACCAGTAGCTTTCTTCTACGATGATTTGCTGAGGAGTTAGTAGGGGGTGTTTACTTTTTTTTTCCACGACTGTACATAGACATGACGCTCGACATTGCTTTTAAAGCTATCCAGATGTATTTTAAGAATCATTGCAAGTGCGAAAACTCAGGTGACCAGATTGATAGTGCGACAGGAGATGACAGGGATGATCTATTTGAATTTGAGTTAGAAAAGCTTCGGGATAGTTCGCGTGATGCGCTGCTTAGTTATTTTCTCACCGAAGATAAAATGCGTGCGTATGAGGCTAGAAAACAATTGTGCTGGGAAGCCGAGGACCCTTTAAAATGCAAAAAAGAACTATAGATGCAGAATAGGGATGCACCGAATAGTGATTCTGGCCGAATACCATATATTCGGCCAACAGGTGAACCGAATACTGAATATTCGGCTAGCCGAATAGTAACTGCTAGGCCGGATACCGAATATTCGGCTTGTCGAATACTTTTATATTTCAAAGTTTAAAGGCATTAAAATGTTAAATTTTAAAACGATTTTACATAATATTTAAAACAGAAATTTTTATTCTAATAAATAAGAGCTTTTTTCAAGTAAACTTTATGCTGAAAAAAATCTGCTTTGAGTTATTTACAAAGAGGATAGTTATAAAAAAATTTTTAATTAATAAAATTTTAAATTTCATAGCTTCTTCTGAGAATTAAAACAAATGAATAAAATTTTCTTAAATTCTAAAACAAACATTTTAAAATCAAAGAGAGATTATAAAAAAATTGTACAGGATCATATATTTGCTTGTCAGGAAGAGACTAAAGTAAAAGTTAATAAATAATACAATCAATTCAAATTTTATATGGTGATAACTTAGCAAAAATAACTGTTCTACTCCCTTTGATTAAGCAAGGAAATTTTTAAATGCATCCTTGATTGGTGTCTGGAGTGGGCAATCATTTTCAGAGATTGTAAACGTTGTTCTTAAAATCTTAGCAAGAAACAGATTATTTTTACTGGACAATGTTGAGGAACTTGCATTTGTACATAATTAATTCCCATGAAAATCCTCATGATTGGCTAATTTTCTTAAATAATACTTAACAAACAGCAAATAAATAATGTAAAAACATTCTCTTTTATTTAAATATGATTTTGTTTCTAATTATTCTGAATATCTTTATGTTTTAAAAGTTCCGAATATTTCGATATTCGGCCAAACCGAATATTCGGCATGCCGAATAATTTGCTATTCGGCCAAGCCGAATATTTGGCATACCGAATAGTTTGATATTCGGCCAAACCGAATATTTAGTAACATGGCCGAATACCAAATAGATACCGAATATTCGGTACATCCCTAATGCAGAATACAGCAAAATTATTGAAAGTCGACAGTTGGGGCACAAAGTACCTGATATAACTAAAGATCTGTTTAAAGCAGGTCTTTCATCATTGATTTACTTTATACAAGAGTTTTCTTCACATGCAGGTTTCGAGGAAATCCAATGTAAAGTAGACCTGCAAAATAACTCTACTTGGATTCGAATTCCTGCTAAAATTTTGTGTATTGGTGAACCTTGCATGATATCGAACTAAAAACTGAAAAAGACTTAAAGCGTAAAAAAAAGTCCTCAGGAATGGAGGAAGGTGAAGAGCGATCCGCAATGCCCTTTGAAATATTCGAAAATACTCTGGAAAATTTTAATATGTGAAAAATATTAATCTTACCTTCAAAAAAAAAAAAAAAAAAAAAATTAAACTATACTTAGTTGTATTTTTTTTAGTTTCTTGAGTAATTTGTTATTCTTTGTAATTGCAAATTTAGCAAGACCAAGGGGATCATCCCAAGTGAGTGGCCAGACATGTTGTCAGGCGCTACCCGCTCTAGATTCTCTCCAGGCTGTTGCCTTTTATTTACAATATTTTACATTTTGAATTTACATGCTGAGTAATCCTTGTTTTGACAGTCGATGCATACACTGCAGGCAATCACTTTTTTATGTTCTTTATGAGAAGGAAACAGGTTCCTCTGATAGGCTCTAGGTGAAGAAATGGCTGGGATGCACATCCATGCAGCATGCCGAGGCCCCCAAAATGACATCCTTGCTGTTCTCCTGCGTTGTTTAAGTCCATTTCTAGCTGGTAAAGGAGTTGGTGTATCGGTGGAGGGCTTGGTGGGGTGTTGGGTAGCAATACTTTCATCTGAGAGCATTCATCGTCCGAACTAACCGAGGATGTTATTTTGGCACACTGTACAGTTTCGATGTTTTTTCTGAAATCCTAGAAATAGAAAAAAAAATTAAGTAAAATAAAATAAAAAGTTATACTACTTAAAAATAAATATACTTACTTTTCAAACTGGCCGCGAGCTCATCCTTAAATAAATCTCTAAGATAGCTGGTCTCCGATATCAAATTTTAATCCCAATAGTTCACATACTAAAAAAAAAAAAAAATTAATGTATACGTACCTTGTTGAACCAATAGTTGAAAAATAATGCTAAAATGAAATTATTACTTACGTATAACAAGAGCCTTCTTATCAAAATGGACTTGCTCAAAGAATTAGTTATTTGGTATAAATTTAAAAAGCTGGATTCTGACAGAGACACATTTGTACATATCAGAATTAAAGTGCTCCTCATTAGTTGTTAGGATCCCCGGAGGAAAAAGGACAAGAAGTGGGACCCCCCAAGAAGTCCCCCCCCCCCCCGAGAGAAACGCAGTGATCACCATCCAGCATTTCTCTTATACATCTATCTATATTACGAAAACCCGTGGAGGTAACATTGTCTAGATGCACAAACCATTGACCGATAGTCTGTCCCAGCTGAAATGTTAATCTATTATCTTCATTTGTATTAACATTTATAGGAATCCTGTTAAAAAGTTCTACTACGGCCGAAGCAAAAGTTGTTTTACCCGAATTTTCTGGACCCTGAAGCGCGACCCATCTTTTTTTGGGTTCCCCAATTTGATAATCCTGGAATACTTTAGTTAACAAATTTTTTAATTTAAACTCCCCATGCCATCTTTTAGTCAATTCAGCTAGGATAACATAGTCGTCCTGTTTGGTTTGTGGGGGTCATTACGTCACCCCACCAGGTATAGATTTCTCGAAGTTGTGTTATTAGATAATCTGCATACCTGCCAACATGTCAATTTTGAAATCCTTACAATTTTTACGACATATTCTTACATGCTTAAAAATACATAACATATGCACATGCAATGAAAAAAGTAATTTTCATAACATTTTCTATGCTATATTCATGCATAGTCTTTTTTTTTTCCCAAAATAAAAACATAAGATTTGATAAGAAATTTTTTTTGCATGGGAAATTCTAAGTAAAAAAAAAAAAAAAAATCTGAAATTCACAGCAAATTTTCTGAAAGGTTACAGCAAAGGGACTGGGAAGGAAACGGAGGGGAATTCCCTGCAGGTGGCCCTTTTTCGAGGCCCTTTGACGAAATTCACGTTTCTGCTATCATCCTGTGAAAAATTTGCGTTTTCTCTCGATTCTTCTAGGAAATTACTGTTCTTCCAGGGGCGTAGCTACCGTGGAGCAGACTGCTCCAGGCGCATGAATCCTAAGGGTGCAAAATTAGAAAAAGCGAAATAAAGATTTCTTAAAATATTTGCATATTTTTTTTCATTATTAATCAGACATTATAGGGGAATCTTATTACAATCAGCGTATTCCTATGATATTTTACCTTGTGTTTAATCTCAACCATTTCGATTTAAAACAAGTTTTCATACACAGTTGAAAGAAATGGACTTCTATTCAGGAAGTTTTAATTTTAATTCATACCATATTGAAGCATCAAGTAACTTCTCCAACACCGTTTCAGCATGCCTGATTATTTTCTGTGACTTTTCTGGAGACGACCATTGAAGATTTTCAGATCTTAAAGTAATCAAAACTTATTTAACAGGGCTCTCATTGGTCACTTTACTGGCTACCACTATTTCCAAAAAATAATCTTTCTGGTACATTTCTATTAAAAATGTTTTAGAAATTTATCAGGATGATTACTGTGCGGAAATAATGGTAGCCAAAGAATTCACCGCTGAGAAACCTATATGTACGATGTAACAGTAGTAATTAAAGATAATTATTTTACGATTTGGAAAAAAAAAATAGCCCATAGGAAAATAGGAAATAAAATTGTAGAAAATTATTGACCATTTTACAGACGAAATACAAGAAAACGAACATTTTGAATGGTTTTTTGTTTGTTTTGTAGAAACTAAACATGCATCGATACAGATTACAAAACAATAATAAGAGCTGGATTTAAACATACTCCACATCAGCCCACGGCGACAAAATTTAGATGGGAGGGGGGTAAGGGGAAGCAACAACTTAAATTTTGTGAGTATTGTTTGAGATTTTGAAAATATTGCAAATGTCAAATGCAGAATCAATAAGCTTCAAAAAGAGAGAAAAATTAAGTACCAAATTCAGTGTTCCTTAGGGCCTGATTATAGCCTATGCAAAATTAAACCACTTTTTTGTAACAGTACTTTTCCGTATTAAACCTTATTTAATCGCAGAATTTTAGGATTAAATAAGGCAGATTGGCCCGCCGGGCAACCGACCTGCAGGTCTGTGCGCCCTAAACCAGGTAAAGCTGCTCCCTCCCTCAGGTGAAGCTAATATAGTTTTAAAATTTGCTATAAGCATTAGATATGAAAAGTCTTAAATCGTTTAATAATTTAAAAAAAAAAAAATCACTTTTTTGAAGCATTTTTTATTAATGATTTTTATTTCTCTTTGCAAGGTAGAAGAATGGATTTTTTTTTCTTGAAAGTTTCTTTGCTTCTGAGACCCATTTAAATCTTTTAAAACTTAACGTATATATTCTGTAATTTTCTCTGTGACCAATGGCGACATGGTCTGCCCCAAGAATTTTCTGCCTGTCTGGTACCAAAGAGCACGGCCTCTCTTTAAATATATATATATATATATATATATATACGTATTTTATTTTATTTAGTTTTTTTGTAAAATCCCTTATCAAGTGTTTGTTTGAAATGTATAGGCTTCGTGTATTCGTACAATCTGTGATTGTGATTTCCCTTATATATATATATGTGTATTATATTGATTTTTGCGCTTGATGTGCAAAAGTATTAATAAAGAATATTTTCGGCAAAGAAAATGTAATTCAAACATTATTTTTTGTTAAAAATTACATTTTAACATGAAAACGGGACTGTTTCAACATTGTCTATAAATGTGATAATCAGAACGGCCGTCAGCTATTTTGTATATACGTTAGAACAAAACTTATTGAGATGTAAAGCGCTAAGTACTAGAACCGTTTAACATGTTTTCATCTTAGGGCCCTGCTCTCAACTATCAGTTGGCCCCTTTTGGACCTCCTTTTATATCTCCCTTAAAAATGGTCTGATTCACTAACTTTTATTTTGTAACAACATCTTAGGAAATCCAGCTACTACACGACCAACATAAAAATGTTTTAGACTTCAGCTACCACCAAATTTGAAAATTAATCCCTTCTTGGGGCCCTTGCCCAGCTACATTCCAGGTGAGACCCTGGACACCTGGGGCTTGGTACAAGGCCACTTGAAGTTTTTGTGCCCTAAATTGTTAATAAATCGCCCCTTTTAATCAGATTATCATTTTGAGGGATCTTTTTCCATTTAGTTTTTTTTTTTTTTTCGTTTCTACATTTCAGTTCAGACACTGCCCCCCCTAGGGTAACTTTTTGTGCGCCATGCATTTTCACCCACTAATTGTGTCACAATCTCATTGCATAACTTCAAAATTGAGTCTTGGTCTTCTCTCCCCGAGCCAACACCTTCATATTTCTATTGGGATTCAAGGGCTCTTTTTAAGCATTTCTTTGAAATTTTTTCTAATGATTAATATTTATACCCTATATTTAATTTCGACTAATTGAAAATCTAAAGCGCTAAGTACTAGGACCTTTTATCGTGTTTTCATCTTAAGCTTTGTTCTCAATTATCAGTAAGCTCCTTTTGGTACCCCTATAAAAATGGTCCGATTCACTACGATTTTTTCCCTAACTATTTCTTAGGTCCTCCAGCTACTACATGAAAAACAAAAAAATTACTCACACTTCAGCTACCACCAATTTTGGACATTAATTGCCTTCTTAGGGTCCTTGGTGCAGTTTCTTTAAAAATTATCCGATAGTCTTGCAATTTTCTTAAGCATAGTTCTAGGGTCCTCCAGCTACTTTAGAAACCACGAAAAATTTCTTTTACTCCAGCTACCACCTTTTTCGAACATTAATCTTCTCTTAGGGCATCAACTTACATTTACTCACTGCAGCCGTGAATTACAATTCGCGCCACTGTTAAAGGTAAGTGGTTAGCTTTAAAGTGGATAGAATTTCATCCGTAAATTAAATATCACGCTAATGTTAAAGGTAATTCGTTAAATTTACAGGGGGAGGGGGCAACAATCACCTTCCACTGCTTCGGGGTGCTTCTTTCCTCGGGTTCTAGGGGGCCGATTTCAACGAGAATTGGTTAATTCAACCTAGATTACGATTCAGCTACTTTCTGTATTATGAAAGTTTGTCTTGGGCTTCAGTTACCAACATTTTCAAACATTAATGGTGCATTCTTTTATCGGGTTCAATATGTCCGATTTCAACGGTAAATGGAAAATTAAGCTTAGCTTACTATTCAGGTACTTTCTACATTGTGAAAGTTTATCTTAGACTTCTGTTACCACCATTTTCAAACATTAACAGCGCATTCTTTTCTCGGTTGTTATGGGCTCTATTTCAACGGAAATTGGTCCATTCAACTTAGCTTACGATTGTTTTAAAGATTATATTTCCACTGCTAGGATTCGTATTCTTATCTCGGGTTCTATGGGCTCGATTACTACGTGGTATACTCATTCAACTTGGTTTTCGATTGTCTTCAGCATGTACGGAACACTCCTGGCATACACTGCCTTTGGTAGCGGTGACCCAGGCCACAGGTTCGTTCTGAAAGAGGATTGTCGGGAGCACACAAGACGCTGCCGAAGGCAGTGGGCCACCCCTAAAACCAGGTTCATTTGAACTACTTTATGAATATATAAAATTACGTTATTATAATGGGCCTGAGCAACGCCGGGCGGGTCAGCTAGTTACATATATATATATTTATATATGCTGATAAGCACTATAAAATAGTGCTTAGGGGTTAAAGTGAATAGCAGAGAATATTAAATATGCAATGGAGCATAATGCTGGTTTAAACCCCAAAGAAAAATGATTATTAAGAGTTACGTTAAGCTAAATAAACTATAACATCTGAAAAGTAAAAATATAATTCCAAAAATAATATGGTGGAAAATAATGACAGATATTTTAAAAACACAAATAATTTATTAAAACTTAAAAGACATATTAATGTAGAAACAAATTATAACATCTCATAAATATCAGCTTGTCAACAAATGTAAAAATGGAAAACACTTATCTGAGATTTGAATTACAAACATCACGGCAAACAGTAAAGGCATTTACTTTGAAATATAACATGACTACATGACATAAATTACGACATCTTTATATTTCCAATAGTGTAGCGAGGGCTTGAAAAACGTAAGTATGTCCTTTTGAAGACTCGACACAAAAAGTCAATTCGTACTCGACAAATAAACGTCTCTATTCTCTTACGAAGAAAACATTGAAAAACAGCCGAACACATTTCAAAAGGATTGACACTACTTTACTTTAAAACTCCCGAGCTTCACGATGAAAAACATATTCTGAGGACGACATCATCAAAAAGGTAGTTTCAGGAAAAACCGCTACGTAGACACGATGTCTTGCATATAACAAAGACAACTTTAAACAGTACGCCATTCAGCTCCCGAAAAACAAACACTCGAAACAAGATGACTCTCCTCTAAGATGAGTTACAGTTGAAAAAGGACTATCGTAATCATAAAAGCAGATGAGCAAAACTATTTAAACAGATAATATGATGAAGGATTGTAAAAACGATTTCCACCTTCCCAGAACAGAGAAAATACAACTGGCCAAGAATGACTTCAGAGCATGGCGATTTATTCGAAATGGATGAACTGAAATAAGGCAACCACGCATGTCTGTTAGACTCCCAACCGGCTTCCAGGAAGAAGCACGTGAAGGCGTAAACCATGGCAACGATTGCCGACGCTCTGGACATACGATGCCATCTGATGTTCTCTACGAGGCAAAACTGCGAGAACTAAGCTGTTTTGCACGAATGAAAAAGGGAAAAAGTATGAAGTCGGAAACTGAATTTAAGAGACTTTAAAGAAAGAAAGATAAGAATGTTTTAATAAAATAAAGTATTTTGTTAAAATAAATAAAGAGATGAAATAAAGATGAAAGTAGGATAAAGCATAATAAAATGGTGACAATGATGAGAACAGAGGCTTCGTAATGGACATCAAATGTAACTTCCAAACATAATTGCGCAGAACTTTTTTGAGAGACAAAAGGGCGCACAAACTTTACTTGCTCCAGGGCGCTGAATATGTAGCTACGCCACTGTGTTCTTCCGCTACCTTTTAATGAAATTTGCGTTGTTTTCGCGATCTTTTGACGAAATTTGCGTTATTTTTGCGATCTTTTGACGAAATTTGTGTTTTTTCTAAGATCTTTGGCGAAATAAGCATTTTTTTGCGATCTTTTGAAGAAATTAGCGTTTTTTACGCATCTTTGACAAAATTTGTGTTTTTAACGCGATCCTTGACAAAATTTGCATTTTTTTTGTGTGATCTTTGACGAAATTCGCGTTATTTCCAGCAAGCTTTGACGAAATTCGCGTAATTTCCCGCGATCTTTGACGAAATTAGTGTTTTTTACCGCAAACTTTCACGAATTTCGCGTTCTTTTCACGATCATTTGCCAAAATTAGTGTTTCTTCTGCGATTTTTGACTAAATTTACGTTCTTTTCACGATCCTTCGACAAAAATAGTGTTTTTTCCCTCAATCTTTGATGATATTCTTGTTTTTTTGTGCTTCATTAACAAAATTAGCATTTTTTCGCAATCCTTTGATGAAATTAGCGCTTTTTGACGAAATTCGTGTTTTTTCCCCGCAAACTTTGATCAAATTCGCGTTCATTTCACGATCCTTTGAACAAATTCGCGTCTTATCCCCACGATTTTTGACAAAATTCGCGTACTTTTCACAATCCTTTGAAGAAATTAGCATTTTTTCGCGATCCTTTGAAGAAATTAGTGTTTTTTATGCGAACCTATGACAAAATTAGCATTTTTTTTCACAGTCCATTGAAGAAATTAGTGTTTTTTCACGCGATCTTGGACGAAATTTGCGTTTTTTCACGCGATCTTGGATGAAATTCTTCCAGATCGTTTTTTACGTGCGCAAATCCGTACAATCGTACTATTCATCCGTACAACCGTATACTTAGAACAAAATCCGTACATTGTACGGCCAATCCATACAAGTTGGAAACTATGTGCTATTCTAAAACACTGTAGAAGGCTAAACATAGAATGACACAGACAGCTGGGGAAAAGATGCCGATATTATGCTTAACAATAGGAGCAAAATACGTGACTGAAACTAGAAAAGGTGAAAAAGAACAAAAAATAAAAAATAAAATAAACATAGTGAGAATTTATCTCACCATTGGGTTTTCCAAAAAACAGATCTGTCTTGGTTTGTTTCATCAAAGAATGGGAGGTTTTTATGACATTCCATTTCAATAGTGAATTTAATATTCTAAATGAATCATTGTCAGAATTCAATGGATAATAATAGTTCATTAACAGAGCAGTTTTTGTAGTGAAGGATATAAGTCATTCGCTATTTGTCTGTTCATCTCTATCATTTTTTGGGGGGAGGGGGAGAAAGATAAAATTGGGTATCTTCTGTCTAGAGTCGAACTCAATTAATAGGAGAAGCAAAAGTTCTTGTTACTCAGAATGCCTGCAAAGACAGTAAAAACCACACACCTCATTGGAATCAATACTACTAACTAGGTTCTCTAATTATTTCAATGCTTAAAATTAATTTAATATCATAAAATAGACAGTCTTATTTTGTAAGTCTCAGTTTCTTAAGATGGGTTGATACAAAATCATACATAATGTCTTAATGAAACAAGAAAGAAAAATCATGCATCCAGCATAGATTATTTAACACATTCAGAATAATGTAATAAAAATACACCATTTAATAAGTTAAAATAGTATGTCTAATTCAACCCTATGGAAACGCATAACATATTTGAAAACCCAATTTCAACTGTTCCCATCTGAAATCGGAAAATTATCCGAATTCTTTGAGCAGACCTGTATAGTCTATATAGGTTTGTATCTATTGCCAAAATTGAGTTCATTTAAGAAATACATAGACTTCAGTTGAAAATTCCCCTTCAGTAATTTCCTCTCATAAGGAGAATGGTGCGTGAATACTTTTGTGCAACCCTGTATATGACATATAGAATTTATATAGAACGAGTAACATGCAAAAAATGAGTTAAATTTAAAAGCTCATACCAAATTTTAAAATGTACACTCCAGCAATTCTTACTCAAAGACAGAACTGTAGCCGATTTCTTTTGTGTGTCCCTATAAATGAATAAATAAGGGTGTCCTGGTACGTGAATACCTTTGTGCAGCCCTGTATATGAGATATAGAATTTATATATAACGAGTAACATGCAAAAAATTAATTAAATTTAAAAGCGCATATCAGGTTTTAAACCGTGCACTCCAACAATTATGACTCAAAGGCAGTACTGTAAAAGATTTTTTTGTGTGTCCATGTAAATGAATAAAACATGCTATGAATTCCCTGTTTTAACGTAATAGTAGTGAAATTTAGTGATTTATATACATTGGAAATAGCGTAATGTCATTAAAAATCTCTGAAAATGATTTTTTTCCATATACTGTAATGGAATGGAATACTTTTGAGTGCCCCTGTAAATGAACTATTAATCCTACCTACTTCCTCTACAATACCAACCATGCTGTGGTGACCTTTATCCATTACATGAAAATACGAGTCTATTTACAGGAGTTAGGGCGTGGACAGACGGACAGACAAACTGAATACATAAACACTTTTCAACTTTGTTGTAAAGTGTTAAAAAAACGAGTTATTACCAAGAACAACGTACAGTCATGCCTTTATCCTCCAAAAATTTGGCTAACACTACTCACTGCCATTTTTGAGCTATTGATTCCGCATATCCTTTTCACTTTAACAGGAAAAGGTTGTTTTCAAATTTGAATTGCTTAAAAGGAGGCAACAGAGTGAAAAAGTGTCCAAGCCTGGAATCGAAGCAGGGTCCTTCACTCTATGTGCCAATGCTTTGGCACTAAGCTACCTGCACGATGCCAAACCTAGCACTCTTATCTGTTGGCAAGGACGCAACTCGAGCACAGGATGGAATACTGTTCGTGAGCCAAAAACAACCCTGGGGCAAAGATGAAACGAATGGGAATTCATCTTTCAGTTTGCATGCTACGTGTTGTTTTTAAATTTTATAGATCCTAAACAGGGCGACACAAAAGAAGTCATACACAATATTCAGAGGGAGCGTGAATTGTTTCAAAGTGTTTTTAATTTGAGATAGGCATTTTGAAGTTCAACCCTACTTAGTATTCTAAGGGATGTTTGTAGAACATAAATAAAGTCCTATACAGGGCAATGCATAGAACTGTATACATCGTCGCCTACGCATGACATTTTTTGGAAGTACGATTCCAGTCGTTTTAAGTGTCTTTTTGCCTCAATTAAATTTTAACCTAATATTGGATGTGTATAAAAATTTATAGGAAATAGACAAGGCTGTAGAAAAGAATTCAAGTACATTTCCGTCTACTGCTGCTTTTTCTTACTATACTAAATTTTAGCATACTGCTATAGATAGTACCTATAAATCTATAGATCGTGTACAAAGCTGCACAAAAGAATTAAAGTTCTTTTCTGACTATCGACCGTCATGACTGAAATCTGGTTTTCAAATGTGCTTTGCAAAATGTTTTCTTGGGTATCTTATTTACGTTATATTAAATGGCAAGTTTTGTTAAAGTGTTTGTGTTTCATAATCTATGCTTGACACATGATTTTTCATTTAACATAGAAAGAATGTAAAAATTATTTTCCAACCCAAGTGTTGCTTGAGCCCTGCCCTCTAATGTGAAAATGTTTTAGTTCCTGTTTTTCTTAGTGTGTTTTAAATCCTGAGAGAAAAACAAAAGTTAATTAATTAAATCTTGGGAAGAGCCCTCCTCATGGTTGGACCTTCAATAAAATAAGCCAACACACAAAACGAGACCCACCTGAGCACTATCTGGCTCCTCTTTAGTTTTCTCATTGGCATTTTCAACAGCTTCTTCCTTAATCGCGTTCTTTTCCAAGTCAGCAGTCGTTTCTTCTGTCGCTTGAGAACCTTCCTGCTTCACTTTCTCCTCCTGCACACTCGGAGGTTTGATGTCATCCGATTTTGGCTGAGACTCCTCCGGTACAGGATAGGGCATCTGAACAGAAATAAATACATTGGGATTATAATAATATGCAAAAACAAGGCACTTCCTTTTTACATAAACTAGAAATAAAAAATCTAATGTATTTTGAAAATATTCTTATATTTTTCAAATTCAATGATTCAGGAGGAAGGAATGAGTGCTCAAATAAATGCTTTCTAAATTTCATCCCAAGTTTTAGAATTAAAATGCCAACAGTTAAAAGATTAAAATACGCATGCATTCACCTACTAAGAAATATCTCAAGTGTCCCCGCTGTGCATCCACATGTAGTAAAGAATTAGAGCAAAATCATTAATAGGGGGATATTTTAACACCCATGTTCTGTACCGATAGGCCAACAATAAATTGTTTGATTTGAAAGAAAAATTTAAATGTGGCATGCATAAAAGAAATTCATGAAGAAAAAAATGATGCAATTGAACCGTCCGATTGTCACAGAAAAAACAAAATGAGCCATTGGATGGGGAATTACATCATTTAACAATTTCCAACACAGTTGAAAAGGGTTTAGGATTTCGGTTTTATCCGTCTGTTGTCTGTTGAGAGTTGTTATTTTCATCCTTTTTTGCAAAATGAAGAGCCCTTCATCCACTACCCTAAATTTCAAATTAAAGTGGTGGGTCCATTGTCTCTATAAAAATGGATTCAACAAAGACAAGGCCTGTAAATGTTGTCATTGAATGCCAGAGCTTTTTTAGCATTTGCCATTTTAATAACTTTTTTCCATCTCTATACTTGCAAGTCACTATTTTCGCAAGTGAATAATATAAAAACTATGTGTCAGATTATTCCTGCTCAGTTTAGATTCTGTCAAAATTAAATATACATGAATGTTATATTAATTATTTTTCCTTCAATAGGCAAAAACTGAAATCGATCCCGTTAAACCTATGGGGTGTGGAATGTATACATTTGAAATACCTCCTCAGGAAGTGAATACTTTTAACTTTATTTTCCTGTGTACTCTTCTGTTTTCTGAAAAATAGGCTTCATTTTATGCAAACTGTTAAAATCTTACTCGCAGCATTCCTGCTTCTAAGGCACAAAATATTAAATGAAACCTCTATTTTAGAAATAGTTTGTAAAGTGAAAAAAGAAAAAGACATCCTTTAAGAAGAGTACACAGGAGTTAAAAATATTCATTTCCTGAGGAAAGATTTTACATACTATACGAATGCATTCTCCGTCCATAGTTTTAAACATGAGTGAGGGACTGCTTCATAGCATTATTTAGAGACAAACTGGACTACTAGAGTTCCCCCCTCCATTCTGCAAAGTATCTAGAATAAATTTGTTTTGTTAAATTTTACTATTGAATGAAGATCAATAGTTAACTTAAAAACAATTATTATTATTATTTTTTTTAAATACATATTGAAAGATAAAGTTAAAAAACAATTTTAGAATGAGTGTTTTACAATGAATTTATGTTCAACACAATTCTCATTGGAGTACAGTTGTTGTGGGTGGTGAACCTAACAGCTGAGGTGAGTCACAAACCCAGTAGGAACCCTGGTGACCCATCTGTGCAAGAAAATAATGAAACACATGAATGGGTCATTGGGCAGCATGAATGACGACACAGCAAAGTAGACAATCCCTTCCTTTTTTTCCACCACCCCAAAACTCGTTTTGTTCGCTTTTACTTCCACTTTTATGTGTTGTGTCGTTTAAAATCAGAAATTCAAATGTAACGCATTAAATGAGTTGAATAGCTATTCTCAAATCCAAATTTTGGGACACATTTCTAAATTCATTTTGGTTTGGAAATGCATGAAAGGGGCAGGGTGCCCCTATTCTGGTCATCGAATAGAATTTCTCATTTTCTGGTAATCTCTTTCAGGAAATACTGCCAAAATTTGCATTTTGAATCCTATTTCTAGAAGTGACAGTGTGGGAAAGGGACTAGGGTCCCGAGACAAAAATTCCAATAAGTATTTTAGATATCAAAAAATGGAAAACACCTTCAATCCCAAATGGTTTCCCTAGTCAGCCTTGCAAATTTTATGCCTTTATGTATAAAAATGAGCCAAAGTTTCTCGTCGGATGAGCAGGAAATTTAAGAACCACCCATTCATTAAAAATCTTGACAAGGAATGACATGGACACCTTTTGGGACCGCTGTGGCCAGCTACAGTGTCAACTCAGACTCCCCCCCCCCCCCCTAAGCAGCTGAGTGTTAAAAAGTAACATCCTTGACCCACAACACAGCATTCTGAAAATTTCAGGCATCAATTACGTTTTGAAAAGGAGCATGGTAAGCTGATGAGCATTACATTCAATGAAATGGATCTACAGGTGGCTTAAGAAAACACTACAAAGTGAGTGAACTGGATAGTTATTAAATGCATGGAATGCTACACACAGAGAATAGGAACTCCTTGGAGGACATGCATCCAGTATACAACTTTTTATTTTTAGTACCATTCATTTTGAATAGCAAACTTAAACCTTATTTAATTGCAGAAATTATGCGATGAGCTCAGATGAAAATTATTATTGAAAAATAGCAATACTCAAAAATAAAGATTACATGCACTGTATAGGGCTACCTTATATGTGATACACATGCCAAAGGAGTTAAGGCCTTTCTTCTTTTTTTTATGATTTAAAACAGATAAAGCAAAAAAACACACACAATAAAGGGCACATTTAAAAGACCCTATTTAAGTAAAGATGAGAAAGAAATGATTTTAAATATTTATCAAATGGAATTACAACTGAATCTTGAAATGAATACATAAAAAACAATATTTTGTTTTGTTTTCATAAAATTTCCAGATCAGTGCAAAAAAGAGCAAAACTATAACTTCTTGGCATGAATTGGCAACTGTTCTATTTATGACAAGTCCATCTCTCATTTTGAATGAACTGTCACTAGGCAGAACACTTATTGAAACAGAGTAGAATACTGACAAAAAAAAACCCTCAAAAGAGGGTTCATTGAATGTTTACAAACAGCTGCACACAGAGAATATTAAAAATTAAAAAAGATTTTCTTACTTCAGATGCGTTTTCTGAGGTCGAATCCGTGGGTAAGCAGACAGTGGGCATTCCCGTTTGGCGAAGAGTGAATTTCAGGGTATTGGAGACAGAGCTCGGCTAACTTTGGGATAAGATAGACTGAGGCACCTATGGAGGAAAATTCCTTTACATATACAGCACAGCGAGAAAGGAATAATTTGATTCAAAAATTTAATTAAAGCATACAAAATATGCGAAAACAGTTTATATCAATGTTTCGTCATAAAAAATCCAAATGTTGCAAGTCTTTTTTTTTTGTTTTTAATAAAACAATGTTGTTTTATTAAAAAACAATACACATTCTATGGTTATGGGAAACAAAATCCCAAAGACAGTTCAAAGGCTAACCACAGAATGGTGCACATATTTACCATTATTTCAGCTTAAAAAATCCACTTTTAATGGACTACTTTAAAATAACAATGTACCTTAAATGGCAACAGTAGCTGTTTTGTTTTATTGCCTCAAAAACGATAGATATCCAATTAAAAAATGTAATGTGTTTTAAAATATTCTAATAAGCCCATTTCTTCAGCTATTGTATGGGAGAGGCAACAAAAATCAGTTGACAAATGAATTCAAAAGGCAGCACTCAACTATCAAAGACTGTAACATGTGTTTCAGTTTATGAGGCAGAACAAAAGAAAAGAAAACATTCAAAAGTTTGCCTAAGTGACATTTTGTGAGAAGTTTCATGATGTGGTCAAGAGATTTTATTCGAAATTATTTCAAAATAAAAGAACTCCATAAAAGGGAAAATTTAAAGATAATGACTGTGCAAATTGCAAAATCTTTACATCAATTTATATAATATGCTAAGATGACGATTCCGGCTCCAAGAACTCTGACTCATACTCGAGAAAAGCAACTCATTGCAGAAATGTTAGGCATAAGTATTCAAGAGGCTGTAAATTTGACGATTGTAATGAAGATGTACGCATAATCTGCTATGTATCATATCTATTCTTCTTTATTTTCTCTAAAACCTTCAAAAACTATCCAATTATAATGTTTCACATTATAATTTAAAAATAACAGATAACCAGCTATTATAAGCAATGGATAACCAGATGTAAACAAACGAAGACTGTTGCCATTTAGATCTACAAATTCTAAATTTAGAAGGAGAAGCAAATGAATGACTCTTAGAGCGTTTCATAAAAAAAAAAAAAAAAAAAAAAAAAAAAAAAAAAAAAATGCAGGTTAACATCTGATTCTGCTATTAAAATATTTGTAAAAGCATATTAAAAGCCTTTAAATATTTTGAAATGCATTTTTCAGTTTTTCATACCAACTCATGATTTTGTGAAAAATGGAGTTAATTGTCTGGAAGTACAAGCTGTATTCGCTACTCTAGCGCTCTTGGCCTGAGCTTTGCAGTCTTATTTTTAAACATTGTTTTGGCATCATCCATCGGCAATCAATGTAAATGAAAGATTTTTTGACTAAAATTTAAGTTTCTTACTTAAAAGAAAAAGAAAAAAAAAATGCAGGCCTTAATGATGTAATTTGAGATCCATTTTTAAAAGATTCGTTTATATAATTTAAAAATTTGATTCAATATAAATAAAATGAATGTTACTATTATTTCTTTGGCAGAATTTTTATTTAGTTTTATTAATTTTAAAGAGCTTAACATTTATCTGCTTAATTTTTATAATTTTGCTTGCATTAAATAATTTTTTTTCTCCCTAGAAGTAATTGAAACATAAGATCGATGTTATCATGATTGCGTTAGTATGGCCAGAAATTATTCTTTCACTTATTAAATTACGTTTTTGTTTTCACTCCAAAGTTACGTTAAAAATCAAAATTTTATCTGCATTGATATAATTAATATATGTAGTACATAACATGGTATTCTATTATTCCTTATATATTAATTACATTTGATATGAAATATAAATTTATTGAGCCATTCATTATTGACATTCATTCATTTTTATAAAAATAATATCTTTTAAAATAAAAAAACCTTTAACACATTGAATATTTAATTTTAATGTTTTGAGAAATTGCGTTTCACTTTGCTAATTATTATTATTGTTGCAATAAATACCGCTGTTTGTTTTGTCCAATTGTTGAACTCTTTCTGAAATTTAATATTGGGTAAGAAAATATCCTTATCATTTGTACTTGCAGAAATCATTTGTCATTTTTAAAATGTACTGTTCTACAATACAAACCCTTCAATAATAAAATCTTCATTCTGTTTGCTTGTGTGAAGTCTTGTGAAAATGAAACGCAGATCAACATTCCATCATTTATGACGGTGTTATATTCTGGTATATATATATATATATTATATAATGGTTATATAATATATATACAGTGAATTCTCGATAAGTCGATTTTTACACGAAGTCCCGGCCCCTTTATTACAATTCAATATTAAACTTTCTCGTTCTGTCGAAGTCTACATCTTTTAAGTCGATTTTTTTCTTAGAGAAAAAACAGTAATTCGATTAATTTCTTAGTTTTTCAGCCACAGCTCAAAAATACTGACACTTTCTGTTAGTTAAAACTTTTCTGCACTCCTTAGCCGGCTTTGAAGGGCACTAGTTTTATTTCCGACATCAGTCAGTGTTGAGCCTCTGCGAGTTTGCCCCCCCCCCCCCCTATTCTTTTCTTTTTTACGCATTCGCTTTTCTCAACATCTATACTTTGGAAACAGAGCAGGTGCCTAAGTGAATTCTAATTGGTCAAATTTCCCACGCTTTTATGCAAGGATTTTTTTTTTTTCGATTCTATCAAGATTTCATTGAAGTTCATTACTTTAATGTTGAGTCGTGTCATTTTAGTGTTTATTGCTTTTACATCGTGATACGTTTGCAGTTGGGTCTTTCAAAATGTCGAAGCGGAAATTACACATTCTTACTTTAGAACAAAAAGTAAATTTGATAAAAGATATTGAAGACAATCTTAATTTAAAGAAAAAAGATATAGCCCTGAAATAGGGTATCCCTCCCAACACGCTATCTACCATACTGAAAGATAGGGAAAGCATTTTCAAAAGACATAAGTCAAGTGCCAACCCAAAGTGCAAAAGGATGAAGACGTGTGCCTTTCCAGATATCGAAACAGCCCTCGTAAAATGGTTTACATAATATAAGGACACAGAAGAGTGTAATTCCTTTAAGTGGTACGATGTTACGTAAGAAAGCTTTGGATTTCGCAAAATTATTAAATGTGGAAGGTTTCACTGCAAGCTGGAAGCACGGGGTGGCTTGAAAAGTTTAAAGCCAGACACAACATCGTGTTTCGGACATTACACGGCAAAGCAAAAGATGTCTCTGATGCACTGTGTGATGAATGGAAGACAGTTTCATTACCCAAACTTCTTGCAGGTTATAGTGCGGACGGCACACGTTTTCAATATGGATGAAATGGGACTTTTTTACAAATATTTTCCTAACAAGACGATGATGTTTAAGGGGGATCATGTTCCGGTGAAAAGCTAAGTAAAGAACGTTTAACTGCCCTTGTCGCAGCGAATGCTTCTGGAACAGAAAAATTACCTTTACTGGTCATCGGTAAATACAAAAATCCTCGCTGTTTCAAACATAAAAAGCCACTTCCCGTACAGTACAGATGAAATCACAAAGCTTGGATGACGCTAATACTGTTCGAGGAATACATCAGAAATTTAAATGTAGTGTTTCATGCAAAAAAGCGTAAAGTGTTGATCTTTGTTGATCAGTGTACAGCTCACAGTCAACTTTTGAACTTGAAATCTATCGAGTTAGAATTTCTCCCTTCTAACACAACATCTAAGCTACAAACAGCAGACTAGGGAATAATTAAATGTTTAAAGCATTCCTACAGAAAACGTCTAGTGTGGAAGGCAATCGAGGATGACGAAAATATAATAAATCAAAAGTGTGATGTGTTAGAAGCAATTAGACTAACTTCAAGTGCTTGGAACAACGATGTGAAACAAATCACTATCAAAAATTGCTTCAGTAGATGTGGCTTCTTTGCAAGCAATGTGGCCTCATATGTTGTGAATGAAAATCTACAAGATCAAGTTATTTCTGAAGATGACGATACTGAGTTTTTGAATATTGACGAAAATGTTGCAGTTTGCGGAGAACTTACTGATTCAGATATAGTTGACGCAATAAAAAAGGTGGAGAACGATGCTGAATCTGAAGAAGATGATGAGGAAGTAAATTGCGTTTCACCACCAAATAATTAAGAAGCACATGCGGCAATGACGACATTACAGCAATATCTCGAAAGTAGAGACTGTGTGGATGATTCTCTTTTCCTTTGTTTACAAAATGTGAGTGGCTTTCTAACCAGTGAAAGACAAAAAAGTTCCTTCAAGCACTCATCATTAACAAGTTTTTTTCAAAAAATTTGAGTTTGTAGGTACCTTATATTATGTACTATTAAACTGTATTTTTCTTTAGTGTTCATTTTGCCAGACTCGGTTATTATAGTATTATATATATAATGACACAAAGTGTATAACGCTTCCGGGGTTGAACTCATCCGGATTCCACTCCGCTTTATCGTATTCCATTCGGCCATTTTTACTGAAAATTATTTTTTCGAACTAAACTTCATAAAAGTTACATTTTTAGAAAGATTATTCAAAATAAATTAACATTTGAGAGATAACTGACATTTAATTATGTACCTATTCTGAGATAACTTCAGTTGAAATTAGTTTGGCAGTTGAAATTAGTTTGGCAGTTGAAATTAGCAATATCTCCCTGCATAAGTAAACATTCATTTATATTGCATTCATTGTAAACTTTGAGCTTTGTTGGCGCCATCTATCGGTAGTTAAAATAAAAAAGATGTTTCTTTTGAAATTCTTTGAACTCTGAAGACACTGGGGGAAAAATGAATAGTATTTCTTATAAAATATAATTAGACTATCAGGGATACTTAATGCCCTGTAGAAAAAAAAATATACATATATTACAATGGAAATATAATTTTGCATTTTTGTATTTTGTAGGGAAAATAAATTTGTAATTTAATAAAAGAATTTGAGAAAAAAAAATTGTTAATGCAATTAATAGTTACAATTTACTTAAGTGATAAAGGATCATTTTTAATGATCAAAATTTATTATAGGTTTCTTTATGCATGTTTTAAATAAAGGAAGATTTAATCTGAGTTAAACTTTTTAAAATTTAAGTTATATAATTATTATTTTGGCGTCAGCTATCGGCAATTAATCCGTGAAGGACTCTTATTTAATTTATTATTATTATTCTGATTTATAAGAAATTGAAGGTTATTGATTTTTTTTAAAGCAATGAAAGAAGACGAAAGTTAATTGACAATATATTTTAAAATAGCGTTATTAATTCTAATTTGCATGTTTTTTGTGAAGTAGTTCTTTAAATTTTGTGAGTGAAGTTCTTTCTTGCAAATTAAGCTTCAATTATAAATGGGCTGTTTTTATAACTATTTTATTGCCACCAGATCCTATTAGTCAGATAAGATAAATTTATTACTTCATAATATTGTTTTTATAATGCAATGCTATATCATTCTTTTGAAAATGCAAACACGTCATTCTGACGGGCTACCTTCTAGTTACAGTATAATTTCAATTCCTATCTATAAGATTGAATTACTTTTTATATTATTTCTGTATGTACTTAAGGATTTTTGATGTCGAACTTACGATAACTCGAATATTTTTGCCGGTCCCTTCGAATTCGACTTATCGAGAATTCACTGTATATATATATATATATATATGGGTTTTAATGTGAGTACTGTATTACTTAATCGAAACTGTTACTCTTCAAACTGTGATAAAAAGGTTTAATACATCATCAAACATACACATTAATATTCAAAAATAACATTGTAGAACTTGCACAAGCTTCCCTGAGCCTTGTGTTGAAAATCACCAACCAACTCAACTGCTGAAAAATCTATAGAACCACCACATCTCGCTCTGCAATTTTGAGTTCACGTGTTACCAGTCTCGTTTGAGATATCCCGTTCATTTAATCTTTCAGTATTATCTTTTATTCCAACACACATATACACAGCATATACTTTTTTATCATTGTCCAACAGCTAATTCCTAAACCATTAGCTCTAGAGTTTAATTATTAAAATGTTTTTCTTCCTCCTATCAAAAATCCATTTAAAGTCAAAACAGATATTTTAATAAAAATTGCAAGATTTAAATTCTGATACAGTTCTATTTGAAAAAACTCTCCCTATTCTAACAAGTAAACATTTTATTTCTAAATGATCAAAGCTTACTCGAGATAGGATACTTCAGCAAATGTGAAAATTCATAAAATTGAGTGGTGCCATAACATGAAAAATTTTGGTCATACAAAAATGAAATATTTAGTATTTTATTGATTAGATTACCATAACAGAACTTAAGGACTGCATAACAATCCCAAGCTCATAACTTTTGCAAAAATAACTACTTTGACCTAAATGGATTTTGATATCATTCAAAACAATGTTTGAAGAATTTCTGCAACACCCTCTAAGGATAGTAATTTAGGATTTGAGAAGGACATCCTGTATAAAGAAATTAGACACATATTTATTTTTAAAAGGATCAGTGATGGAACAGCATGGGCCTCATTTTGGAGCAGCAAAAAGCCATTCTGGAGCAGCAAAAACACTCATTTTGAAGCAGAAAATAACTATTTTGGAGCAGCAAAAAGCCACTTTGGAGCAGAAAATAACTATTTTGGAGCAGCAAATAAATATTTTGGAGTATCAAAATGTCATTTTGGTATCCTTTGACGAAATTCATGTTTTTTTGCAATTCTTTTACGAAATTCACGTTTTTCCTGCGATTTTTTGACGAAATTCGCGTTTTTCCACGACTATTTCAAAAAAATTCGCATTTTTTCGCAATCCTTTGACGAAATTTGCATGTTTTTCGCGATCTTTTGACCAAATTTGCGTATTGTTCGCAATCGTTTGACCAAATTCGCGCTATTCGGACCCTTTGTTGAAATCGGCATGTTTTTTTGCTATCTTTTGACGAAATTAGCATGTTTTTCGAAATCTTTTGACGAAATTTGCGGTTTTTCGAAATCTTTTGACGAAATTTGCGGTTTTTCGCGATCTTTTGACAAAATGTGTGGTTTTTTGCGACCTTTTGATGAAATTTGCAGTTTTTTTTCCACGATCTTTTAACGAAATTCGTGTTTTTTCAGAATCTTTTGACCCCTTTTTGTTCGTTTATGACATAATTAGCGATCTTTTGACAAAATTCATGTTTTTTTCGCGACCCTTTGACAAAATTCGCGTGTTTTTCGCGATCTTTTGACAAAATTTGCGTGTTTTTGCGATTTTTTGATGAAATTTGCGGGGTTTTTTCGCTATATTTTAACGAAAGTAGTGTTTTTTCACGATCTTTTGACCATGTTTTGTTCGTTTTTTAACGAAGTTAGCTATCCTTTGGCAAAATACGTTTTTTTGTGATCCTTTGACGAAATTCACGATCTTTTGACGAAATTCGCGTGTTTTTCGCTATCTTCTGACGAAATTTGCGTTTTATTCACGATCTTTTAATGAAATCACGTTTTTCGCGATCTTTTGACTGCATTTTGTTCGTTTTTTGACGAAATTAGTGATCCTTTGTTAAAATTCACGGGTTTTTTTTTCGTGATCGTTTGACAAACATTGCGTGTTTTTCGCGATCTTTTGACCCAATTCACATGGTTTTCACAATCTTTTGGCGAAATTTGGGTGGAAAATGACTGATTTGGCTCTAGAATTATTATCGAGTTGGCGCAGTTGGGTGCAATTTTGTTGAAAAATGATCGTTTTGGTGCAGAAATGCGCAGCATTATCGATTTGGAGCAATTGGAGCAGCTGTTCCATCACTGAATGATAGAAAAGTAAATGCAAAAACCTACTGGTGATCTGACAGAAGGAACAGGATCCTCTTTCTGCTCCTTTATTGGATGGTTCTGAGATGCAGTTGCAAAAAAAGAAGAGAGCAAAATGAATGGAGAATCATAGCTAGGGCAGGAGCTTCCCCTTCATATAGAGGCTTGCCACAATTACACCAGGGTCTATGTACATCATATATACACAATATATATAAACCATACACCAAACACACATATATGAAAGGATAAGAAATTAAAACCTTATTAAAATTCAAAATTTAAATTTAAAAAGCCACTTTCTTTTTTCTAGCTTTTAATTCTAATGCTCTGTTGAGCATTTTCATTTGTTAGGGTTGTTTTTTCTATCAAGCACTTCTTATGTACAGATATTTAATTCAGAGTAACTTAAGACAAAAATGCATAAAAGAAAGATAAAAAATGCAAATATTACCACAGCTCTCCTTTATTTGTGGTCACTGATGTGCCCAGGATGCAGCCAAGCCTTATTGTCATCATAAGCCTGGATATCAACCAAAAGTTAATTATACAATTAAATTTAAGTTCCACCTGTATTTGACTCTCGTCTCCAATAATAAAACTTGGATATGCAAAAAAAAATCATTTCATTTTCAGAAAAATACTTGTTAGCATTCTGTGTGGTACTCAGAAAAAATGTACTTTCAAAACACTGAAGGAAGTGTCTTAACCTGCCTTTAGAAAGATATACTAATGTATCTGAAAAATAAAATAAAAGCCAGATCCCCAAACAAATGTGTTACTGTGTGTGTGTTAGTATGTGTTCATTACAATGAACTAAATGAGAAAGATGATGTTTAAGAAAAGTAACGAGATCTCTCGTCTCATACAAGATCACTCATATCTATATATTGTTTCTGATGGCAACATCTTTTTTTCTATGCCCATACAAAATACACAACGATGGATAAGTTATCATTTGAAAAGGGTTTTGAAGTACATTTTGTGAAAACTCACGGTTTGATTGAAAATAACAGCCCATTAAAAATGAATTTAAAAAAAAAATATATATATATATATCAACAAATAATCTCAAAGATTACAGTGCAAAAGGCCTTCCACTGGTTTAAATTTATTGTCCTCTTCACACCTTATGTGACTCTCACATAATCACAACATGTCATAAGACATCCTATATAACTAAAATGTCTTGTAACTTGGTGTTGGTGAATCATCGGCTGCTCTAACAAGGAAGTTCCAAGACGGAGGCTGTTCCTCTTGGGTGAAGAAGATGGATCCTGAGTGAGAAAGAGACTCTTACCATTCTCAGAAGAGGCAGCCGCTGGATTCTGCTCTTCTGTCTCGGGCGTCGTGAGTAAGGAGGAGCTACTCTCATTGGAGCCGTGCTTGAAAAGGTCTTCGGATAACCGCTTTCTCACCTCTAACAAGGGGAGAAAACATATTTTAAACTCTTTCTTAAATGCAACTCAGCATCATAGATACACACAAAAAATGTTCTCTCTAAAATGCAATGGTGTAAAGAAACTAAATAAGTAACTTTTCATTAAAATAATCTTTAAAAAACACCTTGAAATGCCATGTATTATTTGAGGAAAGAGAGACCCCTCAATTTTGATAGCTATTGAGATATCATACAAATTCAATTTTTTCAACAGAGCGAAAGAAGGCCCAAGCCAAAGCTAGAACCCAGAAACTGTGACTCACATTGTCAATGCTCTATCGTTTGAGCTACCTGGGCCCACAACCTACGGGGCGGGGACATTCTGCACAGACAACTTTATTGGTAAAAACATAGGGTATGCCCTGTAGACAGCTCAACAGAATAAACTGCAGGTCACGGAACTACGCAGATACACGATTATTTTTAACTTGATCCTACGGATGGGTAAAGTTATCATGCAAATTAAATTTTTCCAAGTGAGTGGGAAAAGGCCCAATCTTAGGAGAACAGCATTTTTTCGCTTGTTCATTTAATTTTTGATATATTATTTTAATTGAATGCTCATTAAATATAAGTTGAAACGTAACTCATTACCTTTCAAAGTGACTTCGTTCTGAGAAGGGTGCAGTGGAAAAGTTGATCTCTCCAAAGGTTCCTTCTTTGTCAACTGCTCGGAAATAGAGGAAGGATCACCCTGCAAAAGATTTTTTTTTTAATGTGTAAAATCTATTTTATTTCTACAAGCTCATCCTTTCAACACATTGATAAACTAGAAAATGTCCCAAAATACTGTTAAACCCAAATAATTCAAACTCGAGACAAAAAGCTAACGCAATATCACAAACTTAAAAATAGATTTTCATTTTTAAAAAATTTAAATGTGAATTCTATCGGGGCCGTCGCGAAACAACTTTCTTCTCTTACGGGCCTGATTCGGAGTAAGGATGACGTCACGCAAGAGATCTTAGTAGCAAACTAAACTTATAGAATAATTGTATGTGTGCATTAAAAACAGGGTTATAAATTTCCATTTTATCATATTTTGTTGAGAAATTTGTGTTTATTAAAGATCTGTTTGAATTATACATCAATAATTAAACACCCAAGGTTCAGTAAACAAGTTTTTTTTTTTTTTTTTGCTTTATTACAAATCCATACTTGATCTTTCATTTCAAATACATTTGATTCATAGTTTTTGCCAAAGATTTTAATTTGAAATATAAATTTATGGCAGGAGAAATCATACATTAAAAATTGCATAATTTTAGCAGCAAATAATTAAAATTCCCTTTAAAAATAAATATGCCTTAATTTAAAATTGTAAATATCAGAATTGTTATTACATAAACTAATAAATAAGAATATTATTTTTTTTTTTTCAGAGACTAACTTGAAATATAAATTTATGGCAGGAGAAATCATATATTAAAATTGCATAATTTTAGCAGAAAATAATTAAAATTCCGTTTAAAAATAAATATGCCTTAATTTAAAATTGTAAATATCAGAATTGTTATTACATAAACTCATAAATAAGAATATTACTTTTTTCAGAGACTTTAACTTGAAATATAAATTTATGGCAGGAGAAATCATACATTAAAATTGCATAATTTTAGCAAAAAATAATTAAAATTCCGTTTAAAAATAAATATGCCTTAATTCAAAATTGTAAATATCAGAATTGTTATTACATAAACTCATAAGTAAAAATATTACTTTTCACAAACATTTAAAACAAAAATTCTACTTATCCAATTAAAATTTTAAATTTCATAATGTATGATTAACTTTTAGTAAAAAAGCATTTTTCACTAGTACTATGTACTTTCATTTAATTAACAACAAATATAGCATTTAATATTACCTCACAGAAAGCAATTTAACTTAATATTAAGGAAGCTAAAATATCATGAAATTTGTCGATGACACTTACATGTTTGTTAATACGGATAATTTTCTTTTATTAGAAGTGAATTTTCTACTGTCATTTTTTACTTTCGTATAGTTATTTAACAAGATATTTGCAATTCCTGACAAACACAACTTAAATAAATATGAAAATTGGTTTCCACATTTGCATTTACTTATAAAATCCAGACCTAAAAGTCCAGTCTTTTCAATAGTGAGTTGCATAATAAGTTTTTTGGGTTCTGGAAATTTTAGAAAAGTGCTTTCATAATTATGATTGATTAGTTTTTGAAAAATTTGAAAGGCATTTACAATTAGAAATAATAAAATTTCCTGGTGCCATTTTAATTGACCCCTATCTGCTAACATCAAGTATTTATACACTTCATTCGAAGAGTCTATTTCTAAAGTTTTTTCTTTGACTAATATGTTAATACACTCACAACATTTTAATTTGTGGGAAACTTTGTATCCAATGTAACCAGCTATAAAAGTCAATACAGACATTGTTTCATTTTTTATCTCTATATCACCACTGCTGTTAAACACATCGTAAAATAAATCTGGTATGTTTAATTCTTCAGTTTCATCAACAGTTGAATTATAATTTAAATCTTTTAATTGAAATTCTCCATTTTGTTGTGAGTATAAGCTAATTAAACTCAAAACTTTTCACTAAGATATTTTGGCGCATTAGGAAATATAGTAGGAAATGCTTCCGGTAAAAAGAGTAACTTTTTTCCTTGGGACAACTAATTCAGTTCCATCTGAGAGTTTAATTCTATCTTCTCTAATTATGAAACGCTCTTCAAAGTGCTTAATACACACAACAGCAGTTGAACTGGGGATAAAATTTTCCCTGGGTATCTTATTAATCCATATTTTCTTTTTTTCAGGATCTGATGGAAATTTAAAAACAGTTGTGTATTCCTTTACATTGTCATAATTTGAACGGCAATTCGGTGAACAGCATTTCTGGCCCATAGTCTACAAATTAGATAATATTTATTAGTAATTAAGAATATTTAAATAAAAAATTAATATTTATTAGTAATTAAGAATATTTAAATAAAAAATTAATATTTATTAGTAATTAAGAATATTTAAATGAAATATTAATATTTATTAGTAATTAAAAATATTTAAATAAAAAATTAAGATTAATGTTACATATAGATATTTTTTTATTTAAAGTAGAATTATATTTTAATAACGAAATTACAAAAACAAAAAACCCTTTACAAAAAAGTTTGATATTTATTTTTTCAAGCGATATTCATTAAACTTTTTTTTCATCTATCCATATGCATAAGAACTTGGTACTATAAATGTTTTAATTCTTTCCGATTTATGTAAACTGAATTGAAAACAGAAATTCTAGACACAAAATAGAACAAAAAAGGGCTTTCTTATTACTCTGTTATCTTTTAGATGATTCTAAATTATGTTTACTACCCTACTTCAAAATAAAACCTCACAATTCCCATCACATGTAAGCCCACGTGGGAACGGTATAGATATTTATAATGCATTTTAAATAATGAGATTAAAAAAAAGTACTTACTGATTTATGTTAATCCTTTATCCACAGAAAATGCACATTTTTAAAAACATCCTTATAACAGAACTTGTATTACACATAGTTTAAAATTATCTAAAATTTACACTCAATACTAATGGCGATTGTTCACCACGAGCACGAGCCAAAAGTTCATAGAGGGTGAAGTGGTCAGGTAGGCCAGGGGTGAAAGGAAAGTCAGATCTCGTGTATGACTCACTTCTCCTGTTTGCGATCTTAAATCAGGCCCGTAAGAGAAGAAAGTTGTTTCGCGACGGCCCCGATTCTATGGATTTGTCAAAAAAATGTACAGGGTAAGTCAAAATGAATATAGCGATTACAAATGGCTATAACTATTTAATGGAAAAGAATTTATCGATAAGATTAACAGAGAATGTAGACGGAACTTCAAAATTTTGTATACATACATCATAGATGTTCTATGTGATATCCCTTGGTCACACGGACAACATCTAGGTGGTAGTTCATTTCATGCCATACATTCTGAAGCATTTGTTCAGTCACCAACACAAGCGCATTACAAATGCGTACTTTGAGTTCTTGAATTGTTTTGGACGTGGGAAGAACAAAATCACAAGGTGTCAGGTCTGGATATCTTAGTCGCCAAGAGCAGAAGACATCGCCAGCATCTCCACTTCGATAAATCCAATGCTTTGGAAGATGTTGGTTTAAAAGTGTGCGAACTTCTGTACTCCAGTGTGGGGGTGTACCATCTTGCTGCACTGTGATAACAGAATGACATTTGTTAAATTCTAACACACAGAAAGCTTTCTGCACGGGACTTGACATTTTTACTAATGAGACGCCTGCAATGAACAGGTTTCTTGTCGTTGCGAAGTTTCAACTCGCGCATGCATAGCCTTCCGCTTAAATGCACCTGCGCCTTACCATAGGCGTAACCCTATGGTTGCAGTCTTTAAAGTCAATATAGTAATTTTTTTCCTCTGAAAATTTGTATACGATTTTTAGAGTTTTTTCTCGTTTCGTGGCGTTCTTTTGAAAGTAGGAAAAGGAATCCCGTTTCAACCTTTTAGCCCAGTGCAGTAAACAATTTGACAAATTCGCGATTTTATTCTGTGATCATTTCAAGATATTTACAAATTTCCCCCAAAATCGTGTGACGAAATTCACGTCTTTCTACGCGATTTTTTAACAAAATCCGCACTTTTTGCCACTTACCTTTGATAAAATTCGTGTTTTTTACAGCTAACCTTTGACAAAATTCATGTTTTTTACCACTATCCTTTGACGAAATTCGTGATGGACATAAATCAAGCTAAATAACTGTGCTAAAGATAATTTCTTCAGTTACATAAATAATACGTCGTTTCAACTCAGCCATAAAACTCTTCAAATGTATTTAACCTTGAAAATCCTTTGATAAAGATAATAACTTGTTGAGTGACTGCATTAAGACTCACAGACTACATTAAACTGATTTATTATTATTATGATATTATTATTACAATTATTATTACTGATTTATTATCTTATAATGTAAACATTTTTTCCATTCTGAACATGTAGTTAATCCAGAGAAGAGGCATGTAAAATGCTCTCTCTCTTTTACAATTTAAACAATGTGAATTAAATAGCTTAAAGTATTACCGCCGCTTATTCATTTGATATAATAGTCTACAATTTCTTTTGTCAAAGGAAGTTATAAAGAGTGGTTGATTAAAAAATATGACAACTAACACATATTGGATTAAAACAAAGCGTGGATTTACACCGAAATGGATAAATATCCTGAAGAAAGGTAAGTCCCAATTTACAATTTATCACGTACTCACGCCTGTTTAACGGGATTCAAAATCCCAACAATTCGCATTTTTTTACCGCAATATTTTGACGGAATTGGCATTTCTTTCGCACGCGATCCTTCGATGAATTTCGCGTTTTCTTTCCACGATCTTTTGATGAAATTCGCTTTTTCTTTCCGTAATCTTTTGATGAAATTCGAACTTTCTTTCTGCGATCCGTTGACGAAATTTTCGTTTTTACCGCAATCCTTTGACGAAATTTATTTTCTGTTGCGACCGACTGACGAAACTGATATTTTTACAGGGAGATCATTTGTCGAAATTCGGGATAGTATTGCGCGACCGTTCGGAAATATTCTCGATATCTTTCCGTACCAATTAACAAAATTCTCTACTCTTTTCCGCAACATTTTACGAAATTTGAAAAAAAAAATCGTCAATCCTTTATCGAAATTCGTAATTTTTTTGCACAATCTTTAAACGAAACTGGCGATTACTTTCTGCACTCTTTTATTGAAATTCCCGATATTTTTCCACGATCGTTTGAAGAAATTCTCAATTTTTTCTGGGACAGATTCACGAATTGATTTTGAGAAATTCCATAAAAGAAATAAAAATCGCAGACCCAATTTTTAAAAAAATACTTACTGAAGAATCACAGGTCTGTGAAAGAATTTGAAAGGGGAAATACTGCCCAGCATTTTTTATTATGAGAGACTTTCCTTTTCTGTGCACAAATCGTGCGATCGCGCGCGTTATTTCAAACCCTGTCCCTGAAAGAAAACTTCATTACTAGAGAAGTGGTTGGTTTTTTTAAACGAACATAGAATTAAACTGGGGGGAGGGGGGGGGGGGGGGACTGCCTTCGTCAACGTACTCCCGAGCAAGCTACGACCTCTTCTGTCTCGAACAAGCGAATCTTGAATTATTGCGTTTTTTATTTCGAGCAAAATTAAATTTTCAGCTTTCTTATAAGAGCTGATTTGACATTATTCTAATTCGAATTTAATCACGGCAATTGCAAAAATTACCAGAGAGTTTTTCTGTTTCAAAAAATGTCAAAAAATCGCCTCAAAGCACGAAAATCCCCGCTAGAAAGTGCATTAAAAATTCGGAAAAGATTATAAAACCACAGGGAACGAAATTAACTAATTGGGTAAAAGATTTAAACCGGATTCGTTTTAGAAATGTCAAAAAAAAAAAAAAAAAATCACCGCGAAATGTGAAAGAAACCCCTCTAAAGATAACATTAAAAAATTGTTAAAAATTGAAAAATTGCTGTAAGAATCTCGAAAACACTTTATTGAAAAGAAGACAAAGTTTACTGGGTAAAATATTGAAATCGGATTCTTTTTTACTTATTTGAAAAAATTGCCACAAGATGCGAAAAAATTCATATAAAAAATTAATTGAAAAATTCCAGAAATTGTCTTCCATATGCATGAGTTTAGGCATACAGGTCCTGTCAAATCTTACGGGTGCAGGCCGCATTGTTTTTTCAGAGCTCAGCGCGCGCGTACACACACACACAGAGACATACAAGCACCTATCTTTATTATTACAGTCGCATCATGATAGTATAATTTTTATCGTCTTGATAAAAATTTAGTCTATATTATCTTGACCTGCTTTACCTAATATAGTCGACACACTCTGGGGCAAAAAACCTGAATTACCGTAATTTCCAGCCTATAATCTGCGGATCAAACAATTAGGTTCAGACCCAGAAATCTTGTTTCATAAAATGTAACTTATCAAATCGCGATAAATATTTAACTTAAATAATGAAATAAAATTTCTGGGTCGAAACATGATTGTTTGAGCCGCGGATTATAGGCAGGAAATTACGCTATTAATGAATATTATAATTATTTATAATATTGTAATAACTATTTATATAGACTTTCCTCCGAAATTTCTTGGGTCCCTCCGGTGATCCCTAAGAAGTCATGGAGTCACATTCTGAAAAAATTTTGTGCGCATGTACAGATGTACCGCATGTATTATCTGAGATTTATCATCCGGCAAAATTTCATCTACAAGACTTTGAGACTGGTTATAATTTTAGATCTCATGCAGTGTTCCCTTGTGCCTATAGAAGTTTCCAACATGATTAAAGGCCTTTTTTAATCTTTATAAGAAGTTAGGGTGCCAAAAGGTTTTACAGTTGTGACCACACTTAGTCACTGTCTTATATCACTGCTGCAAGGACATTTACATATCTTTTTTTTTACCATTAGATTTAGTTTTAATGTTTTGAACCCCTTCTCAACCCTCCTCACGCAAACAAAAATCGCGTTTGAGCTCTTTTTAAAAGAAATACCACACAATTATATCTTCTAAGATGGAAAACTGTCTAAAACGGAAATTCGATCGGTTTTATGGGATTTGTTTTAGCAGGTTTTACTATATAAGATATTGTTTGTATCCAACATGTTCAGGTTAAAAAGTCTGGGCATCCCCCCGTTCAAAAGGCTGGTTACGCCTATGCTGACGTAAAGAAATGTTGAAGTTCCGTCTACATTCTGTATTAATCTGATCGATAAATTCTTTTCCATTAAATAGTTATAGCCGTTTGTAATCGCTATATTCATTTTGACTTACCCTGTATATCATCCTATATACATATATATACAGGCAAAGTTCTTTAATCCCCACAAGTTGGGACCAAAGGTTGTGCGGATCATAGAATATTGCGGATAATACAGTATTGTGTGGATTATGAGTCATTTTGTTTTTTCTGGACAACATTTTAATACCCAATACCAGTATAACATAAGATAAATATGAAATCTAATAATTTAATATGCTAGGGGGGGGGGGGGGGCATTGGATGTATGGCAATTATTTGATATCCAGAAAAGAAACACTGTTTTAATCTTATTGTCCAATGCAGTAAATTTTGTTCTTTGCGATGTTTGAATTATGATCGCAAATTTCGTCAATCAATTGCAGAAAAAAGTGCTAATTTTAGCAAATGATCACAAAAAAACTAATTTCGTCAAACGATCTTGGTTACTGAAAAGAATTGCAAATGGGAAAATGAAGAAAATGACATTTTCTAATTCATCAATGTGTTGAAATGATGAGCATGAAAAGAATAGGAATGAAAAAAACAAATTCTAGGCGAGTTTTAGTTTCTTTTCGCATTCCAAAGCTATAACTATTGATATTGTCCTTGTACTGATTATATTGTGACTGTTTGAATTGCACGATTTTTTTCTGTGGCCACTTGACGACATTTGTAATTCTTTTCAGTAACCAAGATCTAATAGATGTAAAACCCTATTACCTCTCTTGACACTGCTCGGGAAATATCTCGTCTACATTTCACTTTCACTCTGCTATACACTTTACATTCTATCTTTATTAAGCAATACATTCATTCTACATTTCTTTATTTATCTATATAAAATATCTTTTATTAATACAATAAGGTTATTCATTATTTCACTTACCGTTCATTTACTCTTGCTATCTTATCTTTAAATCCTTTTTAAGTTTTTTTTTTACCGCATGTATTTTCCGACTTACGATTTTCAGCCATCCACGCTCCACGCAATCAGAAGCATAGAATTCATTTCGAATTGGCGAGTGTTTCACGGAATGTTTCATCACGATGTCCTTCGAGAATCATCTTCTACTGCTCTGTGATTGGTTTACTCATTCAACTGGTTCATATAAGTAAAGATGTAATTTCTTTCCCTTCACCTTGCCTTGTCTTGTTTCTGCATTTTAACAGTGGATTTCATTGGAGGTATTTCAAAGCGTGTTATTATGGCGTTCGATGTGAACATTGAGTTTTGTATTTCTTCGAATAAAAGTCGTTTCCTGCTTTTCTCCATTCAACGTTTTGCCGCCGATCACGTATTTATTTAAGTGAGTCATATTGTTTTATCATGTGCTCTGGAATTATGGATAAACTTTGTTCAAGTGTTTTCTGAAACGAAAGACTGTGATTCATCGTGCAACGTGTCGGCAGATGTTGTGAAAGTAAATAGTTATCTAAATCTTATCCAGTTATCTAAATGTTTTTCCATGCTGCTCTTCAATCAGATGATATCATTTAGATAGAAGCTATTAGTGCTTCGTGTAT
Organism: Maratus speciosus; assembly: GCA_963932465.1. Taxonomy (NCBI): domain Eukaryota; kingdom Metazoa; phylum Arthropoda; class Arachnida; order Araneae; family Salticidae; genus Maratus; species Maratus speciosus. Next base: position 188,935,782 of record OZ010796.1, read on the forward strand.
TGACATGTACGTATATTTTCATGGAACTTTCAGATCGCACGGCTACTCAATGATTTAATCCATTTCTCCACATGTCATGAGGGTTTGTTTTACTTTTTACTGTTAAATCTGCTTTGATAGTTTAATATGCTTTTATATAAACTTAAGATTTACTTGTTGTATAATGTTATAGTTAACTTGCTTTATATACTTGCTTACCTATATTTTTGCTTTTCGTTTTTAATAAACTTTAGTTTGTTTTTAAAATTTCTTGTAATTATTTCACTACCATTTGACTTCATAAACTTTTACATTTAGGGATTAACAGCTTATGTTTTCATTGTGTATTTTTTGCTCTGTTAACTTAATCTATAACTTAAATTTAATCGACATCAAGATCGTTTTATGAAATTTGAGGGGTTTTTTTTTCAGAATCAATTGCTAAAATTAGCACTTTTTTCTGCGATTGATTGACGAAATTTGCAACCATTGCTCGAAGTTTGTGATATTTTTCCGTAACCATTTGATGACTTTCAGGTTTTTTTTCCACGATCAATTGACAAAATTTGCAACTTTTTTCCGTTTTCATTTGACAAAGTTCTCAATATTTTTCAGTGACAGATTGGCAAAATTCCCGATATTTTTCCATGACCGATTGGTGTAATTCACTATGCACTTCTACGATCTTTTGACAAAATTTGCTATGCGTTTCAGCAATCTTTTGACAAAATTTGCAATATTTTTCCTTGATTGTTTAGCGAAATTCACTATTTTTTTCCTGTGATACATTGATAAAATTAACGATTTTATCTGCAACTATTCGTCGAAGTTCACGAGGCCAGAAATGTTTTACAGAAGGATGATTGGAAAATTACTATTGAAGAATTATATGCATTAGTAGCTATTTTGTATGCTCAAGGATCCTATGAAGCGAGAAATTTGAAATTATCCTATTTGTGGTCAGAAAAATGGGGACCTTCTTTCTTTCACGAAACTATGCATAGAAACATTTTCAGAAATTATGCGATTCATTCACTTCATCAAAAATTTTGAGAGGAGTGTTCGCTTATGAACTGACAAATTTGGATTAGCTTCCAAAATGTGGAAATCCTTTATTATTAACAGCCAGGCTTGTTACAATCCAGATCAGAATATAAGCGTAGATGAACAACTGTTTCCCACAAAGGCAAGAGGCAGATTTCAGCAATATATGCCCAATAAAACGGACAAATTCGGAATTAAGTTTTGGTTAGCTGTAGACATGGAAGTAAATATCTTATAAATGGATTTCCCTATTTAGGCAAAGATGAACTTAGACCATCAGGAGTGCCTCTGAATGAATTTGTAGTTTTAAATCCTGAAAAAAAAAAACTAAATAAATTGTGGGAGAAATATAACAATGGATAATTTTTTTACAAGTATACAACTCGCAAAGAAGCTACTGGCCAAAAAAAAAAAAAAGTATTGTTGGAACTATGCGAGCAAATAAAAGAAAATTGCCGAAAATAGCTAAAATTAGAAAAGATAACATGGCTCTTTTCTCCACAAAACTCTACAAATCGAATGATGTTGTTCCAACAATTTACAAAAGTAAGCCTCGTAAAAAAGCATTACTTCTTAGTTCAAAACATAAATCTGTAAAAATTGCTTCTAATCAAAAGCAAATTCCTGCAACTGCATTATTTTACAATGAGACTAAGTTTGGAGTAGATGTAGTTGATCAAATGACCCACAAATATAGCACAAAAGCAGGGTCACATAGATGACCTTTGCAGGTATTTTATAATATTTTGGACTTTGCAGCAATCAATGCGTGGATTTTATATAAAGAGACTTGTGATGAAAATATAACTAGAAAACAATTTTTATTTCAATTATCCGAAGAACTCTCCAGTGAATACAGGTGCTACCGAAAAGAAGCCTCCTCCTAAAAACAAGAACGGAAAGCAATGGATTGCACTCCAGAAAACTAAAAAAAAAGCCCTTATGAACGCAAATCTTGCCAAATTTGATTGTGCAACAAAAGCAGAACAAGTTATACCTGCAATGAATGCAACAAATATGTTTGTGGCAAGTGTTCATCTAAGATAACATGTACTTGTAAAATATGTGCCTCATAGTTATTTCATACATATCAAATGTGCTAAACAAAAAATGCAAATAGAAACTGCTTTTTTTTTATTAATAATAAATGAATTAGTATATTAAATGTTGTTTTTGTTAAATCATATTCTTTTATTTACATTAACTAAGTCAAAAGTTACAATGAAAGCCATGATCAAAATTCCATCAATTTGACGGGTGCGGTAAAACTACATATATATTTAACATTGGTAGTTCTGGTGTTAATAACTTATTGCGTGTTAAAGTACTTTTTAAATGCAGGGTATAAGACAGTGAAAATTATGTTAGATTTAGATTTCACTAAGAAAAAAACCTATGATTGTGTCAAAAGTGAAATTTTTTTTACTTGTTTATTCATTTCGTAATACCAAGCATGGGAGCCTTTCAATTGAACATTCGATGACCTCATCATAATTTCTTATTTTGATTATATGTTACTAATTACATACATGAATAAAGTTTAATCTTTTATTCATTTCAACAGTTGGAGTTTATGAAAATAGTATTTTGGAAACTCTAGGTTAAAATACAGTACTTTTCGGTTAGCCGGGCACCAGTGTTATATATACATATATATACACGTATATGTATACATGTGTACGTATATTAGTGTGTGTGTGTACACATATATGTGTAAATATATATGCATATATAACACGCCTGGCTAACCGAAAAGTACCTAAAATAATATTTGTTTTAAGAGTTAGAGTAACCAATGTAAGACGGATTTTTTACTGTAATTAATTTTGTAGGTTAATTTTAAATTTAATGAACAGTTCCTTTTTAAACATTTCCTTTAATCCAAATTGGATGGGGTTTGCCTCATTGAATATTAAATACATGAATTATTACATTGTAAGTTCTTGGTTCTAAGCGTAACAACCAACAGTGCAAAATAAGTTGATTCCCGACTTGGACATTTTTTTGTTCTGTTGGTTTTTACACTTAGATAATTCATGTATTTAATAATCTAAAATAATTAACAAGTTTTCTGTGATGCTGTGATGTGAGTTTACAGCAGTATTCAAAACAGGGAGTGAGAGAGTACCTCCAGGTTATGAAACACTTTTTGATAAAATTGGATGTCGTCATAAGTAAAATCTGTTTTGAAAGGTTTATACATCTGTTTCAAGTTATTAAAGAGATTGCCACCCAATGGGTATCAACTACGTGCAGTAATGTATGGTTCCATTAAAATGAACTCTGGGGGGCTCTCAACACGGAATGGGTGAATGTTTTGACCTGTGAAAAGTGACATCCTAACAAGCCTTTTCAATCCTAAAACTGAAGAAAATAGGTAGGATGGCAACAAAATGACATCCTCCAATACTGAGGTGACACCTCAGTTTCTGAAAATGTTGGCCAAAGAATGGCGAGTTCAAAAGCCTCCTCTGTAATGGGGATACCTGCTGAGGTGGCCAACTCTTGTTTTCAGTCTTGACCATCTGGAGCTGCAGCTGGCCAGAAGAAGAGAAGGGATGGCCCTGGTGATGGCCCGACTGGATTTGCTGAGGGGAAGGTGAGGTCGGAAGACGAACAGAGGGAGATGTTGGAGAAGCATGTGTCTGGGAAAAAAACACATTCATTTAACATGTTATGATGATATGTAAAATAATGAGAGAGATATGTTTTAAAAAATATATATATATTTTTTTTCACCACAAAATTTTCTGACACATTTACGGACTTATTTTTTAAATGACACTTGCAGGCATGTCTACTGAAGTGCTTTGAAATGGAGAGACTTCATTTCTTGATAAATGAATAACATCTTCAGTTATACGCGATGGCTGTTCCAGAACCTTGATCAGACTGAAAAATCCACTGCCTCATTGAAAAATAGAAAACACTTCCATTTCATAGTTTTTGAATCTCAAGCACTGACTAACAAAAATAAAATCAGGAGTGGGGTTAATTTCTGTCCCACTCCAATTGAAGATTGATAATTCGAATTGGAGAACAGATTGAATAAAGACACAATAGGTACTATTTTGTTAAATTAAAGGACTCCCTTTGATGGGCCTTAAACGCTTATACAAAATTGGAAGAAAATCATTTGAATTATGAATGCTTTTTGATATGTACAATGAATGAATAGACAGTCAACAATCTTTATTTTGGAATTTTCTCTCTATAACGCTTCAAATGTAAATATTGAATTTTGAATTTAAAAACATCTGAAATCCAACTGAAGAAATGCTGCTATTGTCTAGAGTACTCAGTTTCTGACATTATTTCACCTTTACCTCCTTTATTCAGAGTTTAATAATAGTCATTTTTCCATTAAAGAAAGTAAAAAAAAAAAAAAAAAAAAATTAAGCTTTCTAAGCTACATTCATTTTATTACCGAGATAATTATACATCAATAACCTATTTTCTTTCAAATTCATGATAAATTATAGAATCTTAAAATGTTAAGGATAAATACACAGGAAAAAGCTCCAGTTAAGGTAGAATATACATTCAAGTTCATTCACACTACAAACACCCATGTTTTATTATATTATAGGATCCAAAGTAGAGTATTCTCTAGATATTGAATAAGAGATAAAGATGGATAAGATATAACAATATTCAGTGCCTTTCTGCTAGCCAGGTGCCAATATCGCCAACAGCAGATATTTTTTATTCTGGCACGGGTGCATTATGCCATCCTGGATTCAAACATCGGAACGTAAAAAAGCAAATAAATACATTTGAAAAATAAAACAATTTTTACTTATTTATTTAAAATACAAAAAGGAAACAACTATTACATCATAACATCCTAAAACAAGAGCGTTTTATTGACACACCCCAGCAGTGCTTGCAAAACCAACAGGCAGAAATAAAAGAAACAGCATCTGATTTTCTTAAAGAAAACAACTTCAACATTTTTTGTGCAAGTTGCATTATCAGTAAGTATTAGGAGATAACACATTTTCCCTATTGAGCCACTCATTAACGACTATTAATCACCCTCATAAATGAACATTAATTAATTATATTTTATTATTCAAATCTAAGCTAATTATTATTTAACAAATTACAAAAACGATCCTCTTTCAGCTTAACTTAAGATTATTCAATAAAAAATGTATATTCTCTTATTTATATCTTTTTCAGCAGTTATAATTAATTTCCCTCACCTCCTTGATTTCTTTTAAGCAATTTTGTGCAAAAATAAAGTATTGAAAGCAAAAAATAAATTAAAATAAAATAAAAAATAAATTTCCTCTCTATTGCAATTTAAATGAACCACTGTTAGTTTTTGCAAATATTGCCACAGCCATTTTCTTCTAGTCTCCTTCCCCAGTCAAAAGTAAAAGTTCAGAACCCTATTGCATCATTTTGAATGCCATCTTGAATTAAGTACGAGTTCAGAACCCTATTGCATCATTTTGAACGCCATCTTGAATTAAGTACAAGTTCAGAACCCTATTGCATCATTTTGAACGCCATCTTGAATTAAGTACAAGTTCAGAACCCTATTGCATCATTTTGAACGCCATCTTGAATTGCGATCACTGGCTCAAGCCAATTGCGATCTTCCTTCAGTTCTGATCGGCTAAGCAATGTTTTCCCACCAAAATTTGGCATAAGATTCAAAGTTACTTGGCAAAATTTCTCTCTCTCAAGACTTGGGTGCACAAATAAGTGTGTACTCATGCTTTTTCAAAATAATTTAAAATATCGGGTCGGTTATAGGCTAAATGGTGGTGCAATTCATTCCGTGACTTTAAAGTACAACTTCTATTCTTAAAAATATTAAAAGTTGAATTATGTTTATGGATCAACCCTTATTTATATATTTGAAATAATACCTGCACAGTTCATGGAATTAATTTCATGAAGATAGATTCTGGTCTATAAAAAGTGACCAGAATTCTACGATATCTTTTACGTCATTCTGATGTAATCAGGTGAAGATTATACTAAATCTTTGAAGATTTGAATGCTATTTTCTGCGTCCATTTCTCTGTAGAGCTCAATGATTGTTCTCAGTGTACCAGTGATGTCATTAGGTGATGGTATTTTACAATTTTTATGACTACAACAACAATTCTTTGGAGTAATGCAAGCAAGAAAACTTATTTTTTGATGAATCACTGTATCTGGTACAAATCAGAGTGCGCTTGCTTCAAACTTAACAGGATTATTTATTTTTGTGGATTTACAAAATCAATTTTTTCCAGATAGGGGTATAAGAAGAAATATGAATTATTGGGAACTTATCTTGTAACTCAAGTTAATTATTTTGAACATTAACAAAACAGTTAAATGAATGACAACAATCCATTCTAATAAACTATAAGACTGTATTCATATTTTGCATCATTATATACATTATTTCAAATTCTCAAGAATTTCATCTGTAAAACTTAATATCCTGACTTTTCCATCTTCCATTTATATATACAAAATATATATTTGTAATGTTTCCTATAAGTTATTGGGGGTCTGCACAGTACCTTATTTATTTATATTTTTCAATAAACTAGTTAATTTACAAATAGAGTATGTTTATTTTTATCTTAAAACATATATAAATTTTTGGTACTTGTTCGTTATCACGTCGACTCATTTCGCTAAATTATATAAATTGCCAAATTATACAAATTGACATAATTTTTATTTAAATAACGAAAGAAGTAACATGACCTGCAGTGAAAAAATTAGCCCCGACCCGCGCATCAGATTGGAGTTTCCAAATTTCTAAAATCCCCCCCCCCCCCCCCCCTTGAGGACTCTCCAGATCCGCCCTTGCCCTATAGGAAGCCAACTTGGCAAAATTCTCACTGAAACCCATTCCTCTTTCAAAATCGAGCTCACCACTATTTAATCTAAACTCTGCACATGTTTTTTTTTTTTTTTTAATCTATGTAATATACAAAGATGTACATCTTTAAATCTTCATCCTGATGTTACTAATAAAATAACTGCCACTAGATGGCGCTGTACTGCCTAATTTTAATGTGCTTTACATAGGCGGATACAGAAATTAAATTCTCGGTACTTTTCCAGTATAGAGGCCTTAGCGAAATAGAGAAAACTACTTTGGCGAAGAAGGAAATTTGGCAAAATATTTCCTGGCCTCCTATTCACTGTTTCATTTCACATACATACACATTTTTTTTTCAATATTTACAAAATTTATTTAACATAAAGAAGCCATTTATATAATTTTATTCAGAAACAGAAGTAATTTGTACATAAAAAAAATAATATACATTTAATTAAAATATATATATAAACAACAAAAAATGTTATCAAGTTTGTTTTTATAGCTGTTTATATTATTTGGCAGCAAATCTCGCTTTCTGATGTCCGAATTCCACCAAGGCACCTATAGTTGAAAAGTACCAAAAGGACTTTACCCACGAATTCTGTGGGTATATATATCCTCTGAAAAAGCCTGTTCATTAGAGGAAGGGGAAGCAGTGTTATAATGATCTTCACACCTATTGGATTTTTTCTTCTGTATACCCATCGCTAATGGATGTCACATGGGTAAGGTCCATTCTCTATTATTTTGCATTATCTACACCCTAGTTTGGGTGGACTTTAATACGATAACACATATAATTTTGTTTACCTTTGTGTCTATATGTGCAGAGAGAAAAGAGGAACGAATGACTAAAGATAATTCGAAATTAAATTATGTTTTCTCTAAGCAAATTTTTAAATTATTATAATTTAAGTATCATTTTATAAATTATATTCTAGTAAGTTCTTCGTTATAAATACTCTAATATTTATGTTAAGGGTAATTCCATGTCAAATCAACGTGGGGTCTGGACCTCAACATCTCAGATTTCCATAATTTTTGGTTTATAGTTTGTATCCATGAAGTATATGTAAAATCTAATTTTTTTTATTTTTTTTCCCTAGCGGATTTGTTTTTACGGAATTTTAAAAATTGCCAAAAGTACCAAATTTAACCAAACTCTCAATCACAAAATCCTTTACAATTCTTTAACAAATTGGGCTAGAGAGTTAAGTTATATCTCATTTGAAAGCTCTTTTTATGGGCTTTAATATGATATGCAACACTAACAATTTTGTGTATAATAAATTTTTTGACAAATTTTCAAAATTTTTGAATTTAAATTTTTCAAAAACACCATCTTTATTTTTTTTCCAAAAAATATATGTTAATCTTTGACTTTTTGTCTACAAGTATGCCAAATTTCAAGATGGAGAAATGATGGGGTTTTGAACTATTAATTTTTAAATATGAGTTATACATGAAAAATTTCAAGTATCAGGGCAAAATTAACAATTGTACAATTTCTTTCCATATATAATTCACACTTCTTTTTCATTAAAAATTTCAGAGTTTGATGCTAAGCAAATTTATTTCTAAGGCATGAAAATTTTCTAAAGCATATTTCTCAAAATATAATTATATAATTTGCCCGTAAGGGGACTCTTCATTCACTTGAAAGCACCTGATCGGTAAAGTTAATCCTATGGGCAGGTTGTTTTCGAATTTTCCGTTTAAATTTGAATATTTTTAAATGATATTTTTTACATAGGGATAGTTGATGTCGATCTCTCATATGTCTATTTTTTACTTTTTCGATTTTGGTTGCAGATTTTTTAATAAAGGTACTTTCACTTTCGGACCGGTTTCGAAAGTTACAGTACCTTTATTAAAAAAATCTGCAACCAAAATCGAAAAATTACAAAAATTCCCTATTAAAGATTGACCTCAGCTATCCTATGAAAAAAAAAATTGTTTAAAAATATTCAAATTTAAATGAGAAATTCGAAAACAGCCTGCCCATAGGTTTAGCATTACCAAGCACATATTTCAAGTAAGTTTGCCATCGACCCCTTAAATAAGTCTATCGAAATGCAGAAGATTCTTCCCTTTCCGCACCCATCCTCTCTACTTTCATGTTTTTCACCAAGCACAATTCCTGCTAAGAAAAGTCAGAAAGCTCTGAATAATCAGATGCATTTTGAGATAACTAAGCAGATTTTCATTGGTTCATTTCAAAATCGTTTGGCACATTCCCAAATCAATTTTTTTTTTTTTTTTTTTTTTTTTTTTTTTTTTTTTTTACATATAGAAGGATAGCTATTTAATAAACAAGCTTCATTTTACTTTAATCAAATGCTTTAACAAAGAAGTCTTGAATTACTACTATTAATGATGTCAGAAGATAAGAAAGACTGGGCATTATTTTCTGTTAAATGCTGCAAAGGTTGGTTGTATTGAGTTTTATTGCACAAAATCCCTTTAGGGACATGCTGTGCCAAACAAAAAATAAAACAAAAGTGAGTTTAAGAAAAAGACATAATTAAATGAGTTAAAATGGAAATAGAAAAGCTATATAGATGAGGTAACTCATCCAGATCAATCCCTATAAAGAAACAATTCATTCAAAATCAGGAAAACTTAGGAATGTAACAACTTGGTAGTGCAGTTTAAGATTTAATATTCAAAAGGGCATGAAAATATGTGATGGCTGTAGAATTAAACTATCAAAAGATAGAAGTGCCAGGTCAAAACACTCTTCACTTACTTGAAATATGTGCTTGGTAATGCTAAACCTATGGGCAGGCTGTTTTCGAATTTCTCATTTAAATTTGAATATTTTTAAACGATTTTTTTTTTTTCATAGGATAGCTGAGGTCAATCTTTAATAGGGAATTTTTGTAATTTTTCGATTTTGGTTGCAGATTTTTTTAATAAAGGTACTGTAACTTTCGAAACCGGTCCGAAAGTGAAAGTATCTTTATTAAAAAATCTGCAACCAAAATCGAAAAAGTAAAAAATAGACATATGAGAGATCGACATCAACTATCCTATGTAAAAAAAATAATTTAAAAATATTCAAATTTAAACGGAAAATTCGAAAACAAACTGCCCATAGGAGTAACTTTACCGATCAGGTGCTTTCAAGTGAATGAAGAGTACCCTTACGGGCAAATTATATAATTATATTTTGAGAAATATGCTTTAGAAAATTTTCATGCCTTAGAAATAAATTTGCTTAGCATCAAACTCTGGAATTTTTAATGAAAAATAAGTGTGAATTATATATGGAAAGAAATTGTACAATTGTTAATTTTGCCCTGATACTTGAAATTTTTCATGTATAACTCATATTTAAAAATTAATAGTTCAAAACCCCATCATTTCTCCATCTTGAAATTTGGCATACTTGTAGCCAAAAAGTCAAAGATTAACATATATTTTTTTGAAAAAAATTAAAGATGGTGTTTTTGAAAAATTTAAATTCAAAAATTTTGAAAATTTGTCAAAAAATTTATTATACACAAAATTGTTAGTGTTGCATATCATATTAAAGCCCATAAAAAGAGCTTTCAAATGAGATATAACTTAACTCTTTAGCCCAATTTTTTAAAGAATTATAGAAGATTTTGTGGTTGAGAATTTGGTTAAATTTGGTACTTTTGACCATTTTTAAAATTCCGTAAAAAATAAACCGCTAAGGAAAAAAAAAATTAAAAATTAGATTTTTCATATACTCCATGGATACAAACTATAAACCAAATATTATAGAAATCTGAGATGTCGAGGTCCAAAAATTGCATTTTTCTCGTTGATTTGACATGGAATGGCTAACTATTAAAAGTGCAAAAAACTAAATGTCAAGAAAAGCATACATTTTAGTCATCTAAGTGCTTCATCCATTCAAGACATCCAAACAGATGACAATAAAGGCAGGAAATTTTCAGTGCTCCTGTAAGTCTAATTTATGCTTTTATTATTTTTTAAACAGAACTGTTTTGAGAATGTTTTTTTCAGTGTAAAGGATAGGGCCCTTCAAACACTATTTGACAATTTATCTCCCGGCTGAGGGAAAAGTACCCGATATCTAAACAATAGATCTACATTTATTTCACTGCTGAGAAAGGAGAAATGGAGACTCACAAACTGGAGGGGTGGTTGCGAATTCTGCGGAGAAGAGTTAACAGAGATGGGATGATGTGGAATGGGAACTGGCTGGGGCTGCTGCTGCTGCTGCTGTCTCTTCTGCTGCTTCAAGCGGTAGTCCTGAAGAGCAACCGTGTTCTGACGGGTCTGCTTGCGAACCTAACACAACATAATGAAGGAAAAACTTTAATGATACATATCTGGGAAAGATAAATGAAACACTTCCAGTACAATAGCACATCAAACATTCACTTAAAAAATGACACTGAACTATTTGAAAGTCAAGACAATGCCAGTTGATACAAGAGCATCACTGAACAGACTATTGAAAGAGATTGTTAGCTAGAATACTAAACAGCTAAAGAGAGAAACAGAGTGCACATGGACGTCCTATTGAAAATTAAAATACTTAATAAAGACATTACAAATTGTCAAATGAAAAAAAAAAAATAAACATGAAGCATCATTTAATTTAACATCCAATATCTTAATTTTTTTAAATATAGGGGAAAAAAAAAACAGCTAAAATTTCTGAACAGGTTTTTAAATTATAACATATATGCTTAGGAACATCAATAGGTGACTGCAAGTGGATCAGGTTGTAACTTAAGGACACACAATGGATCTCATCATTTTTTTTTTTTTTATTGAAATTATAAAACTTTACATTCATAAAAAGTCTTTAGATAGTGAGGTTTGAAAAAGTAAAATGAAAATTTTAACTTAGAAAAATATTTTTTAAAGAGCAGAGGGGAATTTGAATTATAAATTTCGTCAACACATAAATAAAGCAATTACCTGGTCTAACTGTTTCTGCAAACCAGCCTGCTCTTGCGACACTCTAGCCAGTTCAACGGAGTCGTTTTCTGTTAACTCAGATCCATTCTTCCTCAGCTGTCTCTGCTTTGCATTCAGGGCTTTTTTCATTTTTCGCAGACGAATCACTTCAGTCTCTAAATACTTCTGCTGCGTCGAGAGAATGGCTTGCTGGTGAAGGAGCTGCTTCTCGTAGCTCAGCAACTTCAATTTTTCAGGATCGATGTTAGGATCGACAGGAGAACTGGGCAGAGCGACGACAAAATTTGATGTAAGGGTCGAGCGTTTAGATTACCTGAAAATGAAGTCATTATTATTACTTTTATCAGTATTGGGAGGAAAACATCAAACTATTATTAATGAATTCATTAAACTAGTTATAACATAAAAAAAAAATAAAAAATTATACATGCTTTCATTAAAATTTACAAAAATGTAAAAATACATTTTTTAACTGCACTAAAAAGTAGAAAAGTCTTGAAAAAAAAAACTTAAATGTGCGGTGAGCTTGAGTATGGAAGATGAGTGCATTTAAATGGATATTCCGCCAAATTAGCCAGCTATCTCCAAGTCGGCTTCCTATAGGGCAACTTATTTTTGTCACCACGGCTGAAATTGGGTGTTATGTTGGTACCCTGTGATTAGTCCTTCTCTATAAATACTCATTTCTCCATAGGAAATCAAACTATAATTGAGTAAACAGGATGCAAAGTTGTCCCTTAGGGGCCGAATAATATAAAATCAATGTCTAATTCACGTATTGCCCTCAGCAATACATATATATTCCAAATTTCAAAGATCTATGTCAACAGAAAGTGGGTGAAAAATGAGTCACAAGATTGGACTGCCACATACAAACATAATTGTAAGTTAAAAGAGAGCATGTAAAAGATAAATGATTAACAAACTTTGTCTAATGCCTATTTGATTTAATAGAAGATAAACCAATTAAAAGATCATTTATGGCTCAGAAAAACTCTATACAATTAATTCTAAAACATTTGATTGTGTGGAAAAATTGGATTGTTCAGAAGTACTACTTTTTAAATTTTTTTTTAAAGAACAGTCTTTGATTTATTTAACAGAAAACAGCAGAAAGATTTAAGATTAATTCACCTTGCGGGTCTCAGTTTCTATATTTTGCATACTTTTAATACTGTGTTGAGTAAGTTGTAGAGCATGCATAGGCTGGTTCATCTGTTAAAAGTTTTGTTAATTTGTATTTTCTTCTTTTTACAAATTTCTTGATCGACAGAAATTTAATGTATAGGAAAACAAAAGCATATTTTCTCCAAAAAGTAAAAGCATAGTACTTCTAACTATCGATTTTACTTGTGTTGAGAAAGAGATGTCTGTTTTTTGGTTGCTTTACGTATTCCACACAGTCCTAAAATCAGAACTAAAACAATAACAATGAAATGTACTTTATCACATTTTCACAAAGCGATCCTTGAACCCAATTAACTCCTTTACAGCAAGGAAAAATAAAAGTTATTTAGAACTAGATGATTTTTCAAGCTTTTAATTTCTTTGTTATAAGCAGGCCCCAAGGATGCATCACCCAATGACAGAGATAGATCACCAAGTTGGGTTGTAAAATCTCATCCAATGGTTTGCAGTCCTAAAAAAGAACATGTGTTTATGCTCTTGTCCTATTGATTTTCCGATCATGTTCCAGAACAGTTTTTGTATGTTTATTTAAAATTCTCATATTTGGTTGAATAAACAGGGTGTTTCTACAATCATGGGAACACATAGAAAAGCAATTTTGGTATAGCCATGTGGGAGTCAGAAATACTCCATAACAAGATTAGAATTTCATGGAGTTTTTACTCATTTTATGGATAAAAAGGGAAGATTAAGTAAAATGAATGATATAATTTCTGAAAAAATAAAAGCTCTTTACCTGACAATATCTGTGTTTTTTGAGTTAAGGAGGTACTCTGCAAGCAAAGAGAACTGATAACAGCCGATACAGACGACTTCTTCAAGTTGGGGAGGAATCCGGTCGTCACAGGTTGCCGTGGTGCAACGGTTCGGGATGGATCCTGATTCTGCCACAGGAGGGAGTACGGAGGCGGCCCAAAGTTAGCCGATGAAGGAATGTTCATGGAAGGCGAAACTGGATCATGAGATCCCAACAAGGAGCCCGGAACTCCAAGACTGTCGTCAGGGGGTCCAGAGAAAACGTCATCTTTCAGCCTCTCAAAGTCTATGTCACTCAAGAGCGCATCACCGTGCGGAGAAATCATACCTGAAATGTCATAAAATAAAGCTCATTTTAAATATTCAAAATTGAAATTAAATTATTTTTCGAAATGTTTACAATTTAAAAATCTAATGCTTAGCTCTGAATCTGCACCTGATAAGAACCAATAATTATTATCTTCAGACAGAAAATTCTACCCAACTTTAAAGGTAAAAAGTAACACATTCTTATTTCCTTGTGTTCAGACCACACAAAGCACTTGCCCAGGACTTGCTGCATAGGCTATAACCAGGAATTTAATCCAATCATTAAGAAATGAATGCCTATTCACCAACTATGAAAAATTAGAAGATCAACATAAAAAGCAAACAGCAGGCTTTTCGGCAGTTATAGGTTGTTGAAAAAAATCCACAATTCTCTAAAAAGCAAACAATAATAAAGATCAAGTCCTTGGTGCCTTGCTAAAGTTTTAGGGCATCATGACCAGCATCCTTGCTGTATATTGCCATTACGAAAAAAATCTTTATTTCTCGAAAGATTCATTTTGCCAAATTGTGAGAGTTGAAAAAAACATTTTTTTCTTTTGGCATTATTGAAAGTTTTTTGTGAAACTTATTTGCATTTAAATTATTACACAACTCTTCCAAGTGGGATTAATATGGAATTGTCCTAAAATATTCCGGTTTGGCAAAACCGGAAGTAGAATTAAAATTTTTTTTTCTAATTTTAATGAAATTTTTGTAATGATGGCAACTAAATTACTATATTTCTCAAAATTTTACAATAAGTTTTAAATGAACTCGTGTTAAAAGCAGAAAATAGGGAAAATTATGTCAAAACATTTCAACATGAATATTAAAAAAATACGAAAACTTTAAAACAATAAAATTATTACACACGAAATGCATTTAAAGGTGATAATTATGTTATATCATATGTAAAATTCCCAAATATTAAATATTGTCCTATTTAAAGTGCCTGAAATAACTTATTACATGTGAAAAAATTTTAACGGTGATTATTAGGTCATGTTTAAAAAGCTCAAGTAATAATATTTTGAAACCCTTAATATATGTATCCGTGAATCTTAAAAGAGAAAAAAGTTTAAAATAAATAAATTATTACATGAGAAATGCATTTAATAGTGAAAATGCATTTAATAGTGAAAATTAAGTCACATATTAAAACAATACATTTAAAACTATTGTCATTCTGGAGAGTTTTAATGTGACTTCACATGGTATAAAAGTAGTGTGACTAGCAAGTTTGTTTATACATTAGGTACATCACTTGATGTAGCATAAATACAGGTAAATGTACGCACAAGATACTTTCATTTTATTTTGTATGAATTACTATTTGATAAATACATTTTAGAAAATTTGGATATTCTTATTAATTAATATAAACAATATACATTGTGAAACATGCATGATGGTGTATTAAAATAAAGAAAAGAATTCATGAATTAGCTATACCTGTTCCAAAAATATCTAAAACTCGATCAAAACATAAAATACAGGTTTAAAAATTTCAAAACGCAATGCTTTTTAATACCGTGGTTCTGAAATCTATTCCCAAGCAGATGGAGTTTTTTAACCATGAAACTAAAGGAAGGATAGTGTCCATAGCGTCATTATAAAAGTCAGAAAGATAACGACATTTTTAACCTAACCCTTTTATACAAGCTTATTTTCAAATGTGTAATTGATCTTACTTATCAATCACGAAAACAGCCATCCGCTGTTACGACAGCAATGGATTAGGTCATGGTAACCGAAAAATATCCCCTTCAAACAGAAAAGTATGGCAACCCAATTACAGAAGATAGCCGTCATTATAGTGATAATATCATTCAATCTTTCGTAACCTGGTAATGTTTTTTAAACAGGGCACAGTACAGTATGGGACCTCAAATCCGGACTGGCCGGTGGCGTGATCGTTCCGGATTTCAGAATTTTCTGGATTCCAGATTCTTAACCAAAACAATAAATAAACAGATACAGTACATGCTCGTGGCAAAATTTTACATGCTGCGAAGCAGTCTATATCACGAATTGCTATGTTAGGCTTAGAGTAAATAAACAGTCAAAAATGCAAATTACAAAAAATAATTGAAAACAAGGATAAGAATTTTTTTTTAATACCGCATATTCTTAGGAATATTAAAACATCTTTTAGAAAATGCGTCATTCGCGAGAGCCGAGTTAGGCCTAGGAATCTATATCGCGAATTGCCATGTAGGGCTTAGTGTAAGTAAACAGACAAAAAAATAAATTACAAAAAAAAATAATTTAACATAAAGATAAGAATTTTTTTTAAATCCTGCACATTATTAGCAACACTAAAACATCTTTTAGAAAATGAGTTGTTGTTCGTATGAGGCAAGTAAGGCCTAGGAATCTATACGCGAATTGCAGTATTAGACTCAGTAAAAATAAAGAAAGAAACATTTAAATTTTTAAAATAAAAAGTTCTAAGAAAGTTTAAAAATAAACAAAAACAAGATGAAATCTATTCAAATTCTATTCTTTTCGTTTAAAAAGGACTTCGTAAATGTGTTAAGTTCACATTGTTTGATTGCGCGAGAAAGAAATTATTGAGTTGCAAGAAAACAGAAAAAAGAGCAAAACCCGTTTTTTTCCTTTATTAAAAAAATAATTATCTCTGTTGCTAATTGACGAATTTCTTTCAAATTTTCAGCAAGTTGCAATAATAATAAATTAGCCTGTTTAACAAATTTTTATTAACATATAAGGTACCCCTACAAAAACGCCACTATAGAGTAATGGCAAAGAAAAACGAGATATCTATCTGTGGTTTGTTTTGTTTATTCAACTTGCTTATTTAACTCTGTGAAGTGGGAAGTCAACGTTATCAGAATGAGATCATCAGCTTTGGATGGATAGTATGTTTTGGTTATGCAGAAAGAAACCTTGCATAGATTTTTTTTCCCTTTGAGTTAAAGAAAAAATATTTTTGGTACGGTGCTTACAAACAGAATTTTTTCGAAAAATGAAATTTGTTGAAAATTTGAAGGTGATGGGGGGGGGGGGGATTAGTAAAATATCTGTACATATAAATATTGTAAATATATTCTACGCATCTTTTAAAAATAATTCTTCCTTGTGGTTACTTATTTGTTCTTTTTGTATTTTCTATTAAATGAAGAAAAAGGTTTCTTTTTAAAATAAATTTAAAATGTGTGCTCACACTAGCTTCGCTGTCAGCAAATAGTATTTGGATTAAAGCTATAATATAAGAACATTGCAACAAACTTATTCAGTTGAGAACAATTGTTTAGTCTAGCTTAGTTGGAAATTGCGTTATGCACGCACATAGCGCCATCTATGGGCATTTTCCGAAATTGATTCCAGATTTTGGGTCTTCCGGATTTTAGGATTCCAGATTTGAGGTCCTGTACTGTACTATGTTTTTAGAGGCTGCGAAACCTGAACTGGGGTTGGTGAGCGTAGCTCGCAGGGGGCAAAGCCTCCTCATATATATATATTTGCTTTTTAACCTATAACAAGCAATTCCAAATACTGAGTAAACTTAGGTTTTATGTCATAATACTATTTAGAGATAAAGCTTGCTAGATTTTTTTTTTTTTTCAACTTAGTAAAGTATATAGAATACATTTGTTTCATTAGTTTCTACGGTACTTCTTAGTTATCCCGTTGACCAAATTACTGTCGCCAAATTGTAAGATTGAATGCCAATAATGGCCAATAAAACCATTAATTCGACGTTTTATTTGTATTTTTATTAATGTTTTACTAATTTATTTGTTCTTTTGTTATTTAAAATAAAAATTATGTCAATGTGTATAATTTGGCGAAATTGGTCTACGTGATAACTAAGTAGTACCGTTTCTCCAGCCAATAGTTGAATTTTGATCAGTAATTCCTCTAAAAACAATTACAAAGAATTTAAACATACATTGAAAAAATAAAAGAGGGCATTTAAAGAACAATTTTAGAACCAGTGTTTTATGATAAATGTATTATGTTATTTGTACCTTCCTGAGTTTGTCTGCGTTGTTCCCTTTTCTCCTGTTCAACGAGCTCAGCTAACAGAAGCGGCTGCTCTTGCAATAAGAGAGGTTTACTGGACTCGTCAGCAGACGAAGAAATGATATTTTGCTGTGGCAGATCTTCATGCATGTTCATGTTGATGTGAAGTGGAAAGAGGCCTTTATTGTGGTGAACGAGAGGACCGGCGGGCTGGTGAGTCACGACAGCTTGTTTCAGAGCCATAACCATTCTGTAGGAGGGTGGGTTGAGATTCTGATTTTCGGGACCGAACGGAAGAGGATGCGATTTTTGAATCGAACAGTTTTCAGAAGTCGTCTTTTCCAGTTTTACATCAACATTAGGAGAGTAAGTGTGAGATGAGAGACTACAGCTCGAAAATATTGGTTTTGGCTCTTCTTTTATGACGCTAGGCAGATGTTCGATAGGTGCATTGTTAGCAGAAGTACTGAGACTCTTAGTATCAAATGAGCTTTCAAATGTGACGGAAGTCTGAACATCCTTTTTTTCGTAGTTCAAAAATGTGTCAGGTAGATCGGCATCTTTATTAGAATCGTCCGGATCTTTACTCTTTTCACTTTCCACATCTATTTCTCTCTTGCCTTCATGCGACAGCTCCTGTGAGATGAGATCTTTCTCTTGAGTGACATCGGATTCTTTTATGACATCATCTTCTAATTCTTCATCTTTGTCGTCCAAGTCCAAATGTTCATCTAAAATATTGTTTTTGTCGCCTTCTCCCACTAGACTTTTATCCAATTCAGGATCTGCATATTCTAGAATGTTGAAGTCATTGCCAAGGCCTAACGGAAAAAAAAATTAAGTCATTAAGCATCCAAAATTATCCAAATACATTATCAAAAATTTTATTTTTTAATTATAAAATTAATAAAATTAGGCTGATTTTAAGCCAAAACAAGGAGACTATTTGAGAAACAAAAATAGAATCCTCCTTGGCCACATGACTGAAAACTGTCAATTACCCAGAAGTTCATCATCGTCGAGTTCCAGCTCTCCCACATCACCCGGCAAGACATCCAGGTTGCAGCCTGATGCAATGACATCATGATCATCTTCTGGCTGCGTCTCTAAATCTTTCACAAGATCAGCAACTGTTGTCTTTCTCTTCTTGTTCCTCTCTTCTTCGTCTTTGGATGCATCCTTTGTCACTAAAGGCAGGCAGACATCCTCCAGAATACTGCCGCCTTTCTTCTCGCTGTCAGCATTTAGGAAGTCATCCGCTGCTGCCTGGGATTCTGGCTCTGGCTCTTTCTTCGATTCTTGGGGTGGGGGGCCACTGGAAAACGAACTCTTGGCGGTGTCCACAGTATTTTCAATAACAGCAGTTGGGGTAGGCACAGAATCAACTTCGGAAGAGCCTGAAGACGTCAACACATTCTGTTTTGCTTTTTGACCTAGTGCCAAAAGAATAAAGAAATTTTTTTAGATATTTATATACAAAAGAAACAATTTACATATATATAAAACAAAAAATAATCGCAGATGTATTGAACTCTCCAGGGTTGCCACTGCCTAAGGGTAGCCCTTTAGTAGCCTAAATGAAAAAAATAGTAGCATGCTCACTTAAAAAAAAAAAGTCCTTATTTTCCATGAAAATAATCCAAACTACTTCATGAAAATCTATCGACCCAATTGGCCCCTTTTTGTACTTTTATTATAAAATCAAACATGAATTCTATGAACGAAGGAGAAAGAAACCTCTTCAATTGAATCTGATCTATGGGATCAGAATGCAGCTTGGTTTTCACAAACTCAATCTAACAGAAGGCTTGTCTTGTGCATAGGCATGACTGGGAGATAACTGCAAACAAGAAAAAATTGACTGCAGGTCAAACCACAACTTTAATTTAGCCTCGTTTACAATATGAACTTAAGCAGAAAATCTGGCTATAAAAAATACCTTTAAAAAAAGAGAAAAAAAAAGTGGGTAAGTGTGATCACAGATCACACAGAGGGTCTTTATCCTTTTGCAAAATCTGTTAGTTCCACATTTCAGGGAGGCACTCTATTCTAAACAAACCTCTATCCGAACAAAACTCCGTTTTACAACCTAAACGTAGATTGGGCCCGTAGCACCCGAGATAGGTGGTAGAAGACCCTGGCAGTAAAAAGTGGAACTAAAATAGGTAAATCTATGGTACATAATATGAAAGAGTGGTCAAAGGGGTGTCGGCAAAAGTTAGAGAAGTGCCCCACGGGTGAAAAGGGGGGGGGGGTAAAAAATTGCTTAGAATACACAAGTTAGAGCCCAGAGGGGTAAATAATATAAGACTTTTAGAAAATTTTATGATTATTTGTGTGATCGCAAGTGTTCTGCTATAAGTACATTAAACTGTCGGCTATCCGGCCCTCCGTACTATACGGCCTAGTAAAAAAAATGAGGAATGTTGCAAGGAGTCTAGACAGGCAGGTACTTGCCTGTAGGGAAGTGCTAACAACAACAAGAAAGAGCACGAAGGTATTACAGCATGCAATAGCAGAGACAGGCAGGAAGGGAGGAGGGGAGTTAAGGCTTGATAACATGATTCATTAGTTGTGCAACGGATAATAACAAGTGCGGACGTTATTTGACGCTTATCCTGGTTACTTTCATATAGTCTTTTGGTGTGCTTCGTGTTTATTTATTGAAGATTAACGAAATGGGTGATAAATGAAAGAGGGTTGTAGTGACTATGGAGGAGAAACTACCGAGTCAGCAGGAGGAAGTCACGCCAGCTGATATTATCTGTTTGCGTAAATGGAGGGACACTGCATTGCGGAAGAAGCCTAGTAGGGTGAATCAGTCATCTATCAACTATAGTGATTTTGACCGAATACTGAATATTCGGCCTACAGGCGAACCAAATACCAAATATTCGGCTAGCCGAATACTGAATATTCGGCCAAATACCGAATATTCGGCTTGTCGAATACTTTTATATTTCAAAGTCTAAAGGCACTAAAATGTTACATTTTAAAACAATTTTATATAATATTTTAAAACAAACTTTTATTCTAATAAACAAGAGCTTTTTTCAAGTACTCTTTATGCTGAAAAAAATCTGCTTTGAGTTATTTAAGAGGAGGATAGTGATAAAACTTTCTTAATTAATAAAATTTTAAATTTTATGGCTTCTTCTGAGAATTAAAACAGATGAATAAAATTTTCTTAAATTCTAAAAGAAACATTTTAAAATCAAAGAGAAATTGTGAAAAAATTAAAAGAAAAATTGTACAGGATCCTATATTATTTGTTTGTCAGGCAGAGACTAAAATAAAAGTAAATAAACAAGCATCCGTCAGGCTGAAATGTCGGAACTTGGAGACGCATTAACTTAGATAATATTAAAAAAAATATTTTCATGATTACTGTTTAATAGTATAAAAGTAAGTTTGAAGTAACAATCGTCGAATCTTCATTTTAAAATGTTTAATTCAGCCATCAGTTGCATCAGGTAATGCTCAAATGCTAATCTGTCAGCAAGTGATCCCATACTATTAATTTGATCAAGCCTAACCTTAGCGAAAAGCGTTTGAATGAGAACTTCCTCTAAACGACAAACTATACTAAAAGTAACATAAGTCGTTTTATGTGACAAATCCTTTAGACCAATGTCTACAGCAGTTTTTGATAAAGTTAAACTCTGTAATTAGTATATCTGGGATGGCAAGGTATGCAACACTTAAAGGTAACTGACTTCGTGAGCATAAGGCCTTTTCTTCTTTCCAATATTTACAAATAGGTTTGATAAGGAAAAATCTTCCAGTTAAAAATGGCCCATGATAATCATCAAAATGAATCATTATATCATGTGGCAAGCCTCGGGGCTGAAATCTTGGACCATAGACGATATCTTTTACTGTGCACCGTCTACCAATCCTCACTCTTTCCAGTAATTGGTAGGTAAGTCCAGCCTGAAGTCTAGACGCGTGATTATCTCCAATTCATCTTGATATTTAATTATTGTGGTCTTCTAAAATTCTTGTCATTGGCCACTTTCATTTCAAAAGTACATCGGGATTATGTTCTTTAGATAGCTTGTTTTGGAGGAAAAGGCATATGGCATCTTCAATTCATTTAAGTTAGGTATATCTTTGTGTCCGGTGTCGTTGCAAACAGGACGAAAGGTAGTCTAAAACGTGACCGACACAAAGTGAATTAAGAGTCTTTCGAAACTGTGTTTGTTGATGGTCGTTTGTCTCAATGAGTTTGTTAATGTGAAATGTTTTTCAAAAGCCCTAAGCATTTTTTGTCCGAGAAGAGCTAACTTGTCTTTCATAGAATGTCTCTTATATTGAGGGAAGTCTTTTACGGGATGTAACCACCCAATACCTCCAACGATTTAAACAAATAAGCCTCTTAAAGGCTCAATGCTATCTATTTTACCTTCGCGACATCTTTATTCAAGGTCAGTCATAAGACATCAGATCATTGAAAATTCGTCAATAATGAGAAATAATACTGGATCCATGCTCAGCTGTAGATTTCCTGATGTCTGACTTTTTAAATCAGCGAACCATTTAAAACACGTTTATTCTTGAAGCAAGTGAATTGCCTTGCCTTCGACGTTAAATGCAGCAGTACCTGTCAGTGCGAAAAGAATGATAGCTTCTGATCCTAATTGCTCTGTGATTGTTTTACTAATTCCGTTGATTAACGTACTTTTTCCATCTCTTGCTTTTCCATTAATAAAAGTTGACTTATGGAAATTTATAACTTTTGTTTACAAAGACGAAAGCTGTTAGATGCATAATTGAAGTATCTTCTACTGCTCATCTGTAAATCTGATGTGAGAATTATCAAAATTTTCATGCAGTGTATTTTGCTGTGCCTTAAAATAATTGAGACATGTTAAAAGTAAAGAGAAACCATTGGATAAGAGAGTCTACAATAAAGATAAAGAATAATCACCGGATGTATTTGAGCGATTTTGATTTGTTTAATGTAGCTCCGGTCTTGCAGACAATCAAAAATTGGAACTAAATCCATCGAGTTAGCGGCAGGAAACTTCAAAGACCCTTCAAAGACTTGCATGTCTAGCAGAACTCAGACTTATTTAATATAGTATCAGGAAAAGATTTGTAACACGTATGTAAGATATACACATAGATAGTCTGCTATACTCTTCTATCAAACTTGATACCTTTATTCATCCACGTTGTTGTTATATCGTTATTCTGCAAATGCTCGAAAGGCATCTAGGTTATTGTTATGCGACTTTTCCACAAAGAATTATGCTGAAAAACTCTTTTCATCTCAATTTCTTTCTTTTAACTGGCGTTTTAAAAACTTCTGTGTATAACGTTGCACATACAAAAATATATACATTTCTTACAATGTACACTAAATCTAGGCAACAGATTAAAAAAAATCAGGGATTGATTTATGACTTTTAGTGAAGGTGATTTCTCACGAATTTTTTTCATTGGTGTAACCATTTTCCTGATCACAAGCTTAAAACTATATAGGGTACCACTTGGTTATTCCGTTGACCAATTTTGCCAAATTATACAAATTGCCAAACTATTCGCCAAATTACACAAACTGACATAAATTTTATTTTAAATAACGAAAGAACAATTTAATTTGCAAAATATTAATAAAAAGATAAATAAAAAGTCGAATTACATGAAGTACAATACAATGAACTACGAATATGAATATACGAAAAACGAAATACAATGAAGTCGAATAACGTTTAATGTCAAGTGAATGTGACATTTACGATCATCCATATTGTCATTTAATCTTATGACAATATGGATGCATTTAAATAATAGCTAACTATTATTTAAATTTAAAATTTAAAAATTTTCTATGATTTTTTTTTCAAAATGGTAGCCATTGGATTACTTCCATTGTTGTAAAGAAAGGAAAAATAATAAGGTTTGTTTATCTGTATTGATGCCATTTTCTCATAAAAATTCAAAATAAACTTCCTAAAAAACCTTTCTTTACAACAATGGAAGTAATCCAATAGCTACCATTTAAAAAAAAAAATCATAGAAAAATTTTAAAGTTAAATATAAAAATTTGAATATTTAAAAAAAATAACTAGTGCTGGTAAATCTACGAAGAAACAGCTTTCGTTTAAAAAAAAAAAAGAACTATTAAAATTGGTTCAGAAAAAAGCTCAAGGTAAATGACTAAAATAAACAACCTTGTCTTTCAAATGTATAGATTTAAACTCACAATGGAAAAATAACTCTATTGGAAAAATTTGAGCCAACATTTCAGGCTATTAGAGTTGATGAATATTTTTGATTTTCAATATGCGCCGAGTTTTTGGCATTACTGACGTCCAGCTCATTTTTTGTGTCGATGAGACAAATGTTTTGGACGCTATCGTGTTAACAAAAGTGTAATTTTTGCAGGGAAGCCGGAGCTGTGCTCCGACAATAATACAATGTATTCAAATTTTATAGGGTGGCAACTTAGCAAGAATAACTGTTCTACTCCCTTTGATTAAGCAAGGAAGTTTTTAAATGCATCCTAGATCGGTGTCTGGAGTGGGCAATCATTTTCAGAGATTGTAAACGTTGTTCTGAAAATCTTAGCAAGAAACAGATTATTTACTGGACATTGTTCAGGAACTTGCATTTGTACATAATTAATTCCTATGAAAATTCTCATGATTGGTTAATTTTCTTAAATAATACTTAACAAACAGCAACTAAATAATGTAAAAACATTCTCTTTTATTTAAATATGATTTTGTTTCTAATTATTCTGAATATCTTTATAAGTTGACTCTTAAATGAAGAAGTTGTATAAGGTTTATAAAATATGCTTAAAAAGTTTTTTTTAAGTATTCGGCTTGGCTGAATAGTTTGCTATTTGGCCAAACCGAATATTCGGTAACATGGCCAAATAGGCTGAATACCGAATATTTAGTGCATCCCTAGTGCTCTGCTAATAATGCTGCTGTTTAATGTTTTGAGGATTTCAGATATAACTGGCTATTACTTATATTCACTCTGTATGTGTGTATAAATGGGTTAAAGCATTTTCATTTATTTTATTTTTATTTTTTTTTGGGGGGGGGGGGGGGGATGTAAGTTTAGATTTAGGCGATTAACAGCACAAATGCAAAATGAGCTGCAAATTATAATTGTGCTACTAACTAATGAAATTACTTATTTGCAGTTTTTATTAATTCTGTGATTACTATCCTCTAGGTAATTTTTTTAGGGCACTACAACCTGCCCCTATTAAAATTGGCAAAATGCACCCTGCCTTTAAAAAAAATAATGAAATTCACCTGTAGTTGTAGAGAGATTTCTTGTAAAAAACTTCCAAATTCCAGAGTATTTCTAAATTTATGTGCTAAGATCTTGCAAACGTAATAGAATTTATTTCTTTAGAAAAAAATTAAAACATATTGTTATTTAATTGTGTTTTTTAAATTGTAATTCATAAAATTATTAAAATTAATGACACTTTATTTATCATACTAAGAAACTATGTACTTTTTTTTTCTTATATAATTACTTATATTTCCTCATGAAATAGTGCCCTTTTTTGGAACTAGCATCCTGCCCCCATTTTTTTCTAGAATGAGTACTAAACTATTAATTATCATTTTAGTAATTAAAGCATAAAAATGTATATTATGTTCCTAATTACAGAGTTAATTGTTTAATAATTTTAATAAGAGTAAAATATCACCAGTATTTAATAAAAACACAAATTATGTTAGCGATTAGACGTTTAACTGTTTTGGAGGCCTAAAACTCTTGGTAGCTATTCAAAATTTGAATGCTGGGAAAAAAAAAAAAAATCTTAAAAATCTGATTTAAATATAAAAAAAATGCAATTTTTTTTTATTTAAAAAAAAAAATAAAATCCAATTTTTTTAATAAAAAAAAAATCATGATTTTTCTACACCCTAATTAGAAGTAACACCATAAAGTAATTGGAAAAAAAAAAAAAAAGACTTTTTCACAACAATGTGGCTCTAGGTATAGGAAAGTTTTGAACAATTATGAGATTCAGAACATCATTTCGATAGAATAATGATTTATATTTAAAAACATATGTTGTGGAATGGATTGACTTTAGTTGAAATGAACAAGCAGGTGCCCATTGAAAAGAAGGTAAAAGGATTTATGAGAGAAGGTTTCACCGGAAATTATAATTTAATAACGACTTCAGTCCTACGTATAGGTGGGATTCAGAATCGAAGTGGATCGAATCCATAAGTTAATTTTCATTCAGAATCACAGTATCTCATTTTCAACCAAGGATGGCACACAACAAAATAATATTTACAGACCAAGAATTCCTATCCAATTGAATGAAACAAACAAACAGACTTGATCCACTTTGATTTGAAACATCTCATATAGAATAATAGCGGTACTGAAAAAAAAAAAAATTCCTTACTCAACTGCATGAAACTTTCGAACGAATTCGTGGAGTCATTTTTTCAGCAGTGGAAAAGCATGAAATGGACAGGCATGATGAGTAAGGTGATTTGGAATCCAACGATGTTTTTCATTTTTTGTTAAATGCTTTGAGTTATAAGTCCTAATAAGTGGATGGGTCCTGTTTATAGGCCACTCGCTAAAGTACCCAGAATTTTAAGAATGTTTGTTTTGAAAAACCAATTTCAAAATTTAACATGCAACATAAAAAAATAAATAAATAAATAAAATAAACATTTGAAGTGTTGTACACATGAATCAAATGGAAACCCAATATAAAAATGTACAAATTTATAGAACAGATGCAAATACAGCTAGCTATAAATGAACTTATTTCCATTCATCATTGGAGCAATCATGTTGAAATATACCAATATTTCCATAATCAAGTTTTTATCATGCTTCAATACATTTTTTCACACTTATCTGACGTTTTATATTCACCACGTCCTTTATATTTCCAATAGGACGTAATATTCTATTTTTTTAAATTCGTTAAATTAATTAAATAATTATAATTTTTCACATGGAAATCCTAAAACAGAAAAATGATGACGTAACATTCACTTTTGTTTTTAATGCGTCAAACTATTTATTTTATTTTCATTTTTTTCACGTGGAAATCTTGCAGTAGAAAAGTTATGATGTAATATTCCCTTTTTTTAAATTCGTCAAACCATTTATTTCATTTTTTCATGTGGAAACCTTGCAATAGAAAAATAATGGTTGTGGTAAGAATTTTAGTGTGGATTTTTAATGGTTGGCAACTGTTATAACGAAAAATGTTTTAATTTGATTGGAAATAGCTGTAAAATGGGTGGTTTTTTATTAATTAAAAATGAACTATACGTTATTTTGATTCCAGATTACTTTAGTTGCTTCGGTCGTGTTTCAATACACATGTACATAACATTTCACAATTCTGGCTTCCAAACTGTGGATTTGTACAGCATTACAGACAGACAGACAAATTTTCATTTTTAGGGTTTCGTTCATCTGACGAAATCCTATTCGTCTCACTCCTTTGTCTGTCTGTCTGTCTGTCTGTCCGTCACAGAGCCCGTTCTCAGAAACTATACATGTTAGAGACTTGAAATTTTGGGTACTTATAGCTGAACACCTCACATCGAACAACAAATCATAAAATTTTGAAAAAGTTGGTAATTAACCTAATTACGGGCTAATTAAATTCTAAAATTAACCAATCAACCTTTTGAATGCAGGTGCAAATGCACGTTATAGAAATCCTCCCCAGTTTCTCCTAAGGGTTGTCAGTAAATTCGGTAGATGCTCCGTCAAATCAGCCGGTGCAGGGTTACCACGGAGTACCAATAAATGAAGTGGACCTTTAAAAAGCAAAATTGGATCTGCCGAAATATCGGTTGTACAAATTCGTAACAGGTGTAGAAATACGTGGAAAAAATTCTACTTTATTTTGGTATAAATTTCAAATTTCTGCGTAGGATAGAACGCAAAAAATCCACTAAAAATCGATCGATAAAAATTTAATTTCTATGTTTTTAAAGACAATGAAAACAGATTTCCATTCACCGGAAGGCAGCTATCGTCATCTCTCGACATATCGGCGCGGGAGAAATTTAAGGGGAGGAAAGTCTAATACGAAATTTCAACTTTTTAAATATTAAATTTTTCGATTAAATTTTTTGACATCCGGGCTGGAAATTTCTCGCAGATTTCATACATACCCGGTTCAAAGAGATTGCTTCATTACGAGCTGAGATATTAATTATTATTTTATTAATTCCTTTTATTTCCATCAAATGCCAGATTAAGATGGAGGCATGTGCTTTTTTAACGGAGATTTCATTTAAATTAGGAAATCTAACAATTTGCGTGGGGTGTTTCGACGGATAAGTATGAGATAAGTATTAATTATTCAATATGAAAAAGTTTATAGGTTTATAAGTGTTCATCCCACTATTTCCGAATAGCAATTTCAGGAAATATCTTAAATTATTGTTTAAGACCGCCACTCGATGTGTTCGAAACTTTAAGATACTTTATAACACATAAGAAAAAGTGTAAAAAAGAATGGAGTGTGATATTTCGAGGAGTGGATGGGGGGGGGGGGGGAGGGAACTAGATTTATTTATTAAATCTTAGCGTTTGTTATCGCAGAAAATGTTTTAAATTGTTGGTTAAGACTGCACCGCCACCCTCCCGACCATGTATCTACGGAGAGATTGCGCAAAGGAGTTTCGTTCAGATATGCTTTTGTTAAGAATAGAGTGTGCTCCCTGGTGGTGGAATGCGGAACTAACGTAATGCAATTTTGTTAAAATTAGGAAATATAACAAGGCGATCCATTTGCAACTTTAAGATACTTCATGACACATAATAAAAAGCTTATAAAATAATGGTGCATGCAATTTCCTGTGAAGGGAGGGGCGCTGGATTTCTTTTTTAAAAATTAGCGTTTACGACCTTTTTAGATGTCGTTTATTGAGCACTATAATATACTCAGACACGTGCTGCTTATGAAATATAAAAATGTCAAAATTTTAGTTACCACTATTTCCAAATAGTACTTTCAGCAAATTTCTTAATTTCTCGCTTAAGCCTGCCACCAACTCGAGTAACACATCCACTGATAGGTTGTTTAACAGAGTTTCGATCGGATACACTTTTGTTATGAATAGTGTGCGCTCCCTGGTGGTGGAATTTGCAACTAACATAACGTAATTTTGTTAAAATTATGAAATCTAACAAGTCGATCTGCTGGGAACTTTGATATAGTTCATAACACATAATAAAAAGCTTATAAAAGAATGTTCCGTTCAATTTCCTGGGGCGCCTACCTATCTCGGGTGCTATAGACCCGATCCCCTCGACTAATATACCTACGGATAGGTTGTAAAACGGAGTTTCCTTTGGATAGAGGTTTGTGTAGCATAGAGTGCACCCCCTGGTTGCGAAATGTGGAACTAACAGATTTCGCAAAAGGATAAAGTGTTTTAAAGGAATATTAAACGAAACCCTCTGTGGGATCTGTGATCACACTTACCCACTTGTTATATATTAGATGTTGCTTCTGGAAATCTGGTTTAAAATGCAACTTTGAGAAAAAAAGATTTTATGCTTTCATTAAAGAAGGGATAATGCTATTCAATGCCGTAGACTTTCAATAAGAAGGTTTGCTCATTTCACGCATCAAAGATTAAAAATGCCATGATGAATGTTTCAGAAAGTAGCCTATTCGGATGGAATGAGATGTGTCGAGGTATTACTTACCCTCTTTGTTTTCATCGGAATCACAGAATTTCTTGTTTTGCAGTAGATCCTTTAACTGATGCTGCTGCTGCTGATTTTTAGTGGCGTAGGTGGGAAGACCTTCTTGCAGGAACTGCTCCAAATTTTGTTGCTCTATAGGTTTGTCCGAGGTGAGTAACGTCCTCGTGGTGCTGGTGATGGACCCAAATGTCTCTTTATATTGAGATAACTGCTTAATGAGGTTAGCCGAGGTGAGTGGACTTTGCAGAACAAATTGTTCGACTGACGGCTGTAGCTGTGGGTGGCTTGGACTGCCCACCGGCTTCTGATGACTGATTTTCGCCGGCAAAGTCATTTCCACTGGGCCCTGCACATTGGCTTCCTTTGATTTTGGAGACTCGATGACAGTTTTACCCACTATTTTACTGGTCGCTGGCGACGGTTGGGAATGTGAATCTAAGGATGCCAGAAGTTGTGACTGCGGGGAGGCAGGGAGTTGAAAGAAGGAGTCTGAGCTGTGAGGGCGTGGTATCGCTGGGGGAGTGCTCATGACTTCCTTTGTATCCGTTCCTTTAGTCATTTCATCGTGGCTTACGATAACGGAAGAGGTGGGTATCGATAACTGTGTTTTGTGCAGTTGGCTCACAGTCTGAGAGAGAGATGAGGAGATGTGGAAAGAGTCCATTTTCTTGACAGGACTGGTGAGGGTGTCAGGAACAGAAAACTGGGATTCCAACGATGTCTGCAATCTGGGAGTATGAATGGCATTGCTTTGGCCAGTGATCACCGCATTCTGAAACAAAGACTGGACGGGAGGAGTCTCCGGTTCCCTTTTGATCTGAGGAGAAAAGAACCATTATTAAAAGTCAAAAATGGCCTGTAAAAATTTTCAAACCATTTCACAATGATTTGAAAGAGCTTTAGGGTAAATAAATAAATAGAAGTACTTTAGGGTACTTTCTTATGAGAGAATGACTCTGACGTTGATCGCCTCAATTATGGGGGTAACATATCACCCAACATTTGCAATTATTATAATGTATATGTTTATTTGTATTATTTTGCATGTATGCAGATAGGTGCATGTGTGTATCCATGTTTGTATTTTTCGTATGTATGTACCGTAATTTCGGGTACATAAGCCGTGGCTTATACGTGTTTAAAAGTTAAATTTTACCTTTTGCGGCGTATACAAAGTAATAACGATTTTTTCCAGAAAAAAAAAATAAATCAGATCATGTAATATTATAGTGTGAAAATGTGAAAAACAATATTAAAAATGCTTCATGGATTAGAAATAACAATCATTAAAAAAAATATCGGGAAGTTCTTTTTTATTTCATTAAAAAAGAAAAAAATCTATGCTTGGTTTCTTTCTGCATAATGAAACGTATTACTCAAAGATAATGATCTCATTCTGATAACATTCAACTTCCCGCTCCACTCCAACACCGCAGAGTTGAATAAACAAACTGCAGATAGCTCTCTTCCTTTTTATAAACTAGGGGTTTTGGGGAGTGCTGTAATTTTCTAATAAGTTATTGTATTTCAATAAAATTTTGTTACACAGCTTAATTTACTGTTATTGCAACTTGCTGAAAATTTGAACAAAATCGGACAATTAATAATGGAGATTTTTTTTTTAATAGCTAAGAAAAAACGGGTTTTGCTTTTCTTTTTTTTTCTTTTAAATTATTTTTTCTGTTTGCTTGCAGCTCAATAATTTCTTTTTACTGCACTTACGCAAAGTGAAGTAGCTGACACATTTAAGGAATCCTTTTTATGCTCAGTTTTGCATAATCGCGGCGTTTTAATAGAAAAGAAAGCAGATTCTCTTGTTTTCTTTAAGTGTGCACATTTGCGAATGTTGTACTATTTTTAATTTTCAATAATGAACGTATGTATTTAATTTTTGTTTATTTTAAAACTTTCTTAGAATATTTTATTTTAAATATTTACAGAATATTTCAAATCGAGTACCAATTAATTTCTGTTAATAGACATTAATGTTTACAGTTAGTAGTGAAGAGATTTTCAAAAAAATTCTCTTTATATTCTCCCAACTTTTGCCAATAGTTCATGTTGTCAAAATGATTATTTATCATTAGTTATTCTTGGAATTTTATGTTGCGTTATTTAATTGATGGATTCGAATAAAAAATAGTGTTATTTGTAATTCTAGTGTTATGTTTTATATTAAGAATTCCATCAAATATATTTCTACTTGCCGATCCAAGGCTGAAATGTGTGATGCAATTGGATAAATTCACAAACCAAGAGTTATTTATTTATTTTCATTATTTGAATTAAATTTAAAATTCTAATTTTTAAAATTGTTTTAAAAAATGCACGAAAATGTTCAATATGGTGTCTATAGTAGTACGTACACCACTTTCAATAAGTGTGGCTTATACGATGGAATTTCAGTTTTTTTTTACCATTTTCGGACATAGCGGCGTATACGCCAGGGCGGCTTATCTACCCGAAATTACGGTACTATGATTTTGTGTGTCTATTATGTTATTTTCATGTACATTATGTATGCTTTATTTTTGTTTTCCTACCACACGGGTTTGGTATAAAAATTAAAAAAAGGACATAAACTGATAAAAATGCTTTTAGAAAGTTTACTCAGCATAGCAACGAGTCAACAGGTATTTTCAAAAAACACCTTTTGACAGTATTCAAACTGGAGTAAGATTCTGAAATTTTACGGCTATGTTTTTTAGTATAAAAAACACAAAAGTGATATTTAAAAAAAAAAACCTTCAAGATTTTAAAAATAGGAAGTCTTCATACTGTTGCTAATCAGAAGATAATATCATAGAACAGGATAGTCAATGCTATTTAAAACAATTTATCTCATTGTATACAAACATGGAAAATTTAGCATCCACAAAAGCAAAATAGTCTAGAAACATTAAAAATTCACAAATGGACACACAACACAGGAAATTTAAAATAAGAAAATTGGCCGCAGTGTTGTTAAACTAAAGATGGATAGCTTCTTTTCAGTTTAAAAACCACAGATATGCCTTTAAAAAGGATAAAAATAAATACAGGGTTATGCATGCAGAGGCAATGATTGTACGTTTGAAGCATTTTGAGGCTCAATGACAATAGTCAATTATGCAGTGGCCGCAGTGTTGTTAAACTAAAGATGGATAGCTTCTTTTCAGTTTAAAAACCACAGATATGCCTTTAAAAAGAATAAAAATAAATACAGGGTTATGCATGCAGAGGCAATGATTGTACGTTTGAAGCATTTTGAGGCTCAATGACAATAGTCAATTATGCAGTGGCCGCAGTGTTGTTAAACTAAAGATCGATAGCTTCTTTTCAGTTTAAAAACCACAGATATGCCTTTAAAAAGGATAAAAATAAATACAGGGTTATGCATGCACAGGCAATGATTGTACGTTTGAAGCATTTTGAGGCTCAATGACAATAGTCAATTATGAATTAAAAATCAAAAATAGACTAATACATTAAACACTTCCTATTTATAGAGGAATGTCATTTTTTGGAGACTTTTAAACACAGATGAAAAAAGCTTATGAGTTTGGACAAGTCCATTTAGAGTATAACTTCTTTTAAAAATGGACTCAACACAGATGACTGAGGATGATACCAGAGTCCATTTCTTAGTTATGGAACCTCCCAAGCTTTAGCAGTTATTGCATGCAAAATGAGAATATAGTATCACTATGGAACAGATAAGAATACAAATTAAAGCCCCACTAGCTGAAACAATGCAGCATAGCAGTGAGCATAACAGGCTTTTTTAGACCTTGCAGATTAAATCGAACAGCTAAAAAAAATTGCTTAAGTTTCTAGATTTATTGCACCTTTTTATTATATTTTCTTTATAAATGCACATTTTGCTTATTTTGTGAGTTACTATGATTTCTTACTGTTGGCATTAAAAGAAATTAACCGTCAAAATAAACTTCTGATATTTTTAACAAGTTCTGAAGCAACTTACTATATATTAAAAACTCATTATAGTTTAGTTTTTCCAGTTTCACTTGCATATCAACAAAGTTGTATTTTGAATGTATTCCAGCTCAAGAAATCAAAGTAACTTTATTGTTGTAAAACAACGATAGGATGTCATCGCAAGGATGCCGATAGGGCTATCAAACAACAGTTATGAGTTTGACGTCATTATGCGATTGATGTTCGGCCCATCGCACAGATGTTCTTTCATTTTTCAGAGATTTTTGGCACCTCCATTCTTGTCAGATCGCTAAATTTATGCAAAGGTAAAAGTAAGTTAAATGCTTTTAAGACGTTGACCGAAGATCGAAGGATGTCTTTTTGAAGCTGCTTTCTCTTATGCAACGGTCATCATTTAAGAAAAACACTGCCGGTATGTTTGCCGTACATGCATACATTATAAAGTTGGATGCTGTTAGTACAAAATGTTAGTCAATCCTATTTAGTTCTTTTAATATCAATGTTAGTTTAAATATATGTGACATGTGGAGAGAGTGCAGTTTTAAGATCGTTAATAAAAAGAATGTTTCCAAGTATATCTGCCTTTCTCTATAGACTTTAAGACTTTCACAACCAACTCTGCTAGTTCATTTGAGTTAAGTTTAAGAATATGAGAGGACGGCAGGGGTCGATCCAGGCAAAATTTGGGACCTATTTAGGGCCCTTTCACAAAAATATATTTAATAAAATAGGCCCCTTCATAAAATTACTTTTAATAAAATAGGCTACTTCATACAATTCTTTTTCATAAAAATTGTTTTAAAATATGTAATTTGTCAATAAAACCAGGTCACGAAAAACAAAAACTTTAGCCAGAGGATTTAAAGTAGTTTTTGTTAATAAAATTTTTGGGAAGCTTACCACATCATTAAAAACTCTCACTCTTTAGTCAATGACTCTTCTGATTTTCCAAGTATTTGGAAAGCATTAATTTAATTTTCCCCTCCTTTGGTTTTTTTTTTCTCTCGTTCTCCGGTAGATGTCACTACTTATCCACTCGGTTGTTTCATGCTGCTTCTCTCTCATTGGTTGTTTTTGACGCATTCGCTACCCGTATCGGGTATATCTCTGTCATTTTGCTCAGCCTTGCTTTTTCTAGCACACTGTGCCTTGCTCTATCTTGCACTGAAGAAGAATCTCACTAGTAGATTCGAAACAGCTGTTTGCAGCTTTTTACGTATTATTTGTGCATCTTTAAACGTTGTTTTTCTGCTTTTTAATAAAATGCTTTGTTCAAATTTGAGTAAATGGATTTCAACTTTCATTAACAAATGTTATTTTTCACAAAAATATAATAAAATTGACAAAAATAACGGTACTTTTCTGTTAGCCGGGTGCCAGTGTTATGTATACATGTATATATATATGTATACATATATGTGGATATATATGTATATGTGTGTATATACACAATATATGTATATATACATATACATGCATGTATATACAGGGTGTCCAGTCTCAACGGTGTCCAATGGCTAATTCCTAAATCGTTAGTCATAGACATATAGTTCCAATTACAAAAATGTTTTAAATCAGATAAAGAAATATTTTAAAGGCGATTTGGGTCAATAAAAACATTTCTTAAAAAATTACGAAATTTAAATTTTTATACGGTCTCCCGGACCTATAAGCAGACCTGCCAACTTTTGAAAATGAGAAATCGTAGCACAGAATATTGAAATTAATCTGGGGGTTGGTTGGTTGGTTGGTTTTTCATGTTTCGGAGCCATCTTTTGACATTCGTAAAAGGAATAAGGTTTCAGTCTTTCAACTCAATATAGTAAATTTTTTCCTCTGAAAATTTTTATACGATATTTAAAGTTTCTTCTCGCTTTGCAGCATTTTTTTTACATTTGTAAAAGAAGCCTGGTTCCAATTTTTTAGCCCAGTGCAGTAAATTTTGACGAAATTCTCGAATTTTTTTTTCCCGCGGCCATTTCAGGATATTCACAATGTTTTCCCCACAATCGTAATTCACATTTTTCTATCACGATTCGTTGTTGAAATCTGCACTTTTTCCCATGAACTTTTGACGAATTTTGTGTTTTTTACCACATAAAATTGAAATGTTTAATAATAAATAGTACAAATCGTGCGATTCTGCACACTATTTCAAATCTTGCCCCTCAAAGATCCCCCCCCTCCCCCGCCTCCAGAAATTCTTAAAATGGCATTCCTGTTTCTAAGGAAGGGAATTCCTGTATAAATATTTACAGAAACACGATTCACTTGTGGTTGATGCACATAAAGAGGGTTTTATGTTAAGAAGTTTGTTTTGCAGTCCAGATTTTTTTTTTCCCCCAAGAGCATTTTTTAATGTCCAAATTTTTGGACTAATGACAAATTTTTAAAAACTTTTGGAATTGAATACTTTGAAATTTTGGAACAGAATCATTCCTGAAAAATATGCTGCGCAGGATAAAAATCGGAATTAGAAACAAAAAATGCATTTTTTTGTTTTTTTGCAAAAAATCGTAGTTTAAGACAGATTTTCGTAGCATCGTAGTTTATAGGTCCAAATCGTAGCAACTACGATTTTTTCGTAGCAGTTGGCAGGTCTGCCTATAAGTTATATTTAGTGAAATTTTCCTTTTACACTGACAAGTAATACAAAAAAAGTCCCGTTATTCTACAATTAAAATTGACCGAGTAATAGCTGTTTAAAGTTGGAGCATACTTTTTGCTGCAAATTGGGGGTCATTCACAAATTTAGTCGAAATATAATTTCGTCAGATATAAAAAATGTTTGGGGGTAAAATTAACATTGCAATATAAATTTGAAATCTTTAATCATTCTGGCATATTAATGGAAAATATACAATTTGTAATAAACATTTAAGAAGAAAGAAAAAACAGAATTTTTGTTAAATAAATTTATTCTAAATTAACAGCCTCAATTCTTTACAAAATGATACGTATTTTAAAATATTATTAGATTGCACAAGCCTGTAAAAGTTGGGTTATGTCATGTTTTTTTAGCTTTTGATAATTGATTCTTATATATTCTGTACCGCTGAATCCTAAATTGACCTTCATTTTTAACTATCATATCAGGATTTTTCGCAAATTGCAAATTTCAAAGTTAAGAAGTTCAATGTTAAAATTGAATTTCCTCCCCCATCTCATCGGACCACTCAGCTGTTTAGCTGTAAGAATCCCAGGATAAGCAAAAATATCGAATAAATTTTTTAATCAAATAAAATAAAATAAAATAAAAAATGTTTTACATATGTTTTATAGTATGAGATTTTCACTATATTTTAACTTACACATTTGCGATTTGCAAAAAATTCTAACGTGTTGGTTAAAAATGAAGGTCATTTTCAGATTCAGTGGTAAAAAGTGCGTAAAAATCAATTATCAAAAGCTAAATAACACAACCATCTCCTCTACTTTATAGTATTCGATTTTTGTTATTCTTTAAATTTGAAAATTTATGATTTGCGAAATATCCTGACACGATGGTTAAAAATTAAGGTAATTTTCGGATTCAGTGCTATAAAATACATAAAAGTTAAAAAACCCAACAATCGCAGTCTTGTACTATCTAATCTAAAACTTTTTCTTAAACTCCTTGGCAGAAAACTATCCGAAATTTTTTGTGTTATCCTGTAAAATAAGTATAATAAATGGTAACCACCGAAAATCTTAATAATATTAGATTGTTATCGGATTTGTGCCAGTATGTAAAATGCAATCTCGATCGGATATTTAAAAGTGGGTTAAAATTCGAGTACAAATTTTGAACTGGAAAAACATACATACGATCGTTGAAGTAACATAAAAACTTATAAAAAAAAAACACATAATTTTTGTTAAAAGAAATCATAAGAGAAACAGTCTCAAATCCTGACAAAATAAAACATATGTTATTTTAGCCAATTTGAGACTTAATCATAATACTTGTAAGATTTTTTTTCAAAGCGCAGATACACATGAAGTAAGATCTTCGAATACTTTAAACACTTAGTATATTATCCCTCAAAGGCAAGCCGAACTCATTTGTTTTCAGAGTAGAAAAGTGGCATAAGTCATGCATTTTTAAAGTTTCATAACTCGCTCAATTTTAGCGTTATATGAATGGGACTTTTTTTTTTGTCTTATTTGTCAGTGTAATTGGAAAAAATTACTAAATATAACTTATAGGACCGAGGGACCATATAAAAATTTAAATTTCGTAATTTTTTAAGAAATGTTTTTATTGACCCAAATCACTTTTAAAATGTTTCTTTACCTGATTTAAAACATTTTTGTAATTGGAACTATATGTCTATGACTAACGATTTAGGAATTAGCCTTTGGACACCGTTGAGACCAGACACCCTGTATAACACTGGTGCCCGGCTAACCAAAAAGTACCAAAATAACTTTTACTTTTCACAAAATGGGCCTCAAGAATAAAAACCTGCATTGATCCCTGGAGGGAGTTATCACTTATGATAGTAGGCTTGGTCCAGCAGTTTTGGGATATGTATAATTTTTGGTATGCTGCAAGTTAGCAAAGAAAATTCTGTTCCAGGGTATCTGTATACATTTGGAGTTTATTTTCCTTTCAATTGAAATTTTTTTTTATATTATTATTCAATGTAAAATACAAATAAAGAAATCATTTAAAAAAATAAATTGAAGTTAAATGAGAGAGAGAAAAAAAAGAAAAATGCTAAGAAATTGACCTTTGAGCAAAACACAGTAATTCAAGAAAAAATAAAACAACCAAATAAAACAAAATATTATGATACAATTTTCGAAGAAATAAGAGATTTTTGAGAAAATATTCCACTTACCTGAGAAATTAGAGAGTGCAAATATGTAATAAAAAAAATCTAAAATTTAGCAATTACATTCTAAATTTAAGCATAAATTATACCCATACTTATACGTAAGAGCTTGTCATAACTGACTCAAAATGAACGCTGAGCTTCAACCATTGCTTCTAGGAAAATGAAATTTGGAGAACACATGTTCCTTATACTGTGTAGGTACCCAATAAAAAAAGATTTTTGAAAATTCCCTACCTAAGGGGGTCAAAGGTGGTGATCAAAAGTTTTAGGTCACTTTGTCCTATCTCAGCAACAATTTTAGGTAGGAGCATGAAATTCAAGACAACAAATCAAAAAAAAAAAAAAAAATTCAATACGTATTTCAGGAATTTTAGAAATCCCCTTCCACACTAAAGGGTCAAATGGGGTCGTCGAAAGTTTTAAGTCATTGTGCCCTATCTCAGCAATGTGAAATTCTGGAAAAGAAATCTACTAAAAAAATAGTGAAACACTTATTTCAGAAATTTTAGAGATTAGACGACTAAGACAACTGTTATCGATTTTTGATTAAATATTTTGTGTAAGAAATTTTCCAAGCAAAAGTTTTTATTTTAATCGGATTTCAATATTTATACAAAACAGAGGGAATGAACGGATGAATTAAATTTATTACTTATGTCGCATAATCTTTATTGACATGTTTTTATGATACATTTATGGGTTGTTTTTGCATAATTTAAAGTTCTATTTATATTTTTCTGTTTGCAAGTAAATACACTTTGTGGGGCCCAGGTGAAGCCCGAGCTTTATGCTTCAGTAGGCATCCCCCCTTACGATGGTTCATTTTGCTTCTATTTGGCCCACACATAAAGATGAAAGAAACAGAAAAAATGGTAAAAAGCGACACATCCTAAGAGAAATTTCTTTTGGTAGGATGCCATCCATTTTTATATCACGTCAGTGTCTTCATTGTGTGTTTTTCTTTTTTTTTTAATTGTAATCAAGAGTTTACTGTATCCAGAAAATGCCTTATATCAGGGTTCATACAGACTTGAGAAGAAATAATCCAAGAAAAATTCTAAGGAGTACGGGAATTTTAAACGACTTAACCTATTTTTTACAGTATGCTGCACCCTCCTGGAATACATGCACCCACCCTAACTTTTAAGGCCTCATTTCGAGAGAAAAAAGATTTTATTCTATTAAAATCTAATGGCTAAAATGGCACAGAATTTACAATACAGGGTGTGTCCAGCAAGTAATGAGACAGATTCCATAAAATTAGTTTTTTAAAGATAATTCTACAGACACTTAATATTCTTCAAAATAGCCTCCTCCTGCATTAATACATCGTTGCCACCAAATGTGCCACTCATTGATGCCTGCCGGGAAGTCTTCAACTGGAATGCTTTTCAGAATGCTCGTTACGTTTTTATGCAAGTTCTCCTGATTGTCAAAACAATACCTTTTAACAAAGGTAATAAGTTCATCAATGACAAATTAGGGCTGTACGGTGGTTGTGATGCCAGGAACTGTGTCACTCTGAAAGATGTGTTGGAACCAGCTTGGCACAAATTTTTTGCATTTGAATTTCTGTGAAAATTGGATGCACAATCAATTTTGCAACATCTTCGCAATCATTCAAACACTCATCTGATGATCGGGTTCAAAAGTACTTCAATTTTAGCCACATTGTTTGAAGTTTGAAACTTTGATTGACAGACAGCGCATTGTTCATCATCAACATCCTCTCCTCCGTCTTTGAAGGCTTTGTGCCACCTAAACACTTGATCCTTGGTCAAAGAATCCTTCCCATAGGCTTCTTTAATATGGTAAGTGTCTCAGTAGTCACTTTGTTTAGTTTTAAACAAAACTTTATGGCACACAGCTGCCTTTCGAAAACTTAATGCCACTTTCAAATATGTGTCTGCTTCACAAGGAATACATTCGCTGCAAATGCCAACTGACCTAAAAAAAATCAGTTTCATTACTTCCTGGACTGACCCTGTATATTGCTTACTGGTTTCATAAATTTGAATACAAAATTGCCAGTGAACTAACTACTTTATAGGGTGATCCATGTTCTTATATATATATATATATATATAGAGAGAGAGAGAGAGAGAGGTATCTAAAAGTAAATTTCGAAGGAAAAAAAAAAAACATACAGTACACACAAAAAGATAATTTCTTCCCCCCCCCCTTTTTTTTTTAAGAATGGAAGTAGTTAATCACTGTAATTTTATCCTTGTAAACAGGAGAAGATTTTTATAATTATTTCCTTCAATGGCTAATCTGTTTCATGCCCTTTAGGCTTACAAAGGAGAATGATACAAGCAGTGTCATTCATTGCATAAAATATAAGTTACATTCTCTACTCTAGTCCACATCCATTAAATCACTGTTCAACACTTGATTTTGTTTCGTAAGGAGTATTTTGCTTATTTTAAGAGTTCTAAGTACTCCTCGGAAATTTTTTCATTTCTAAGTAGTCTAAGGAGTCTGTACGAACCCTGTTATTTAAGTATTGCGTGGGAGTGCAATACTTATTCATTTCCAGTGTCACTTCTCGATGTTAATTTAACATAGAAAATCCTATGGAGCTCATCGCTTTTTCATTTTTTTCTTCCCTCCTTTTTGTCCCTGATGCCACTCATGTTTTATTCTTTACTCATTCTAATGATATTACAGTACAGAACCATTTATCTGGAATTCTTGGGGTCAGATGTATTCCGGATAACTGGTTTTTCCGGTTAACTGGTTGTGCATTAAAGCAGCATCCATTTGATAAGTTTTGTAGATACGTGTGGTTGTGGCATTATTTCTCATTTTAAATTATTGGATTACTAGGATTAAAAATCAATGCAAGAAAGATCAAAAGTTAGCTAGAGTTTAAAAGAAGGTAATTTATGGGAATCTCTTAGAAAAAAAAAATTTTCTGTTTCCTCTGCATAAAAATTAAAACATCTAAAATACAACTAAATGTGATGACAAAAAATACTAGATGTCATCAAATTATACAATTGTTTCAAGCAAAACTTATGTCAAACTGGCAATGTAAGACACATTTTCTGCAAAGATTCTGAAATAAGTTTATCAGAAATATAATTCTGGATAACTGGTTTTCCGGTTAACTAGTTTCCGGATAAATGGTTCCATTCTGTATAAATTTAAAGTGTAAAAATGTTTGCCTGACGCCAGGGTCAAAACAGATGATAAAATGCCTTTAAATGTGGGTGAATTATAACCCAAAGAGTAACATGGGCTAATTTTTATTCACATTATACAAATGTTTTTCTTAGTAATTCCAAATTTCGCTTTTTTCTTTGAGAATTAATGGACATTTTCCCTATATCATATAATGTTTTTTCTTCATTGTTACAAATAATTCAAAAGCCATAATAATTTTTCTTTTTTTAGTTGAAAGATTTTTACATCTAAAATTAAATTGAAATAGTTGTTTTTTAAGAATTAAAAAGATGAATATGGCATTAGAGTGGAAATAAAAAACGACATTTTCAGAATAAGTTTTTGCTTTAGTAAAAAGTTTCAAAAGGATAGCCATTTTTACACAAGTAGCGAACTTAGTGAGGAATTATATAACTTAAATTTTAAAATGTATTTTTTTTTCCAAGATGGGAACTACTATTTATATGCCAAGTTAAACTCCGGAAATAATTTTCTCTTTTGTTAACATCACCCCTTGGGAGGGATTGAGGTAACAAAATTTAAGTAAAACTTTTTTTAAAGTATCACAATTATAATATTGTTAAATATTAGCAGTAAGGATTCAACACAATTTATTTTTGCATTCATAGCACTACTGAGTGGGAAATAGGCTATCTAAATTTAAGTGAAATTAATTTGTTAAGTTCAGATTGGAAGTTTTTGTCCAAACCAAAGCAACCTGCATTACTGCAGTGGTGAAATATTTTGAATTATACATTGGTAAACTGCATCACACATTGCGATGCAATACTGTATACATCAAAGCCTGATGATGATACCCTCCATTAATTTTAAAATTAGTTTGTCTGAATACAGTAATTAAAAAACTTGACATATTAAACAAAAACACAATTTGAAGAACAAAAAAAAAAAAAAAAAAAAAAAAAATTCTACAACGCTTAAGATATTTCATTCAATTCGTTCTACATTTAATGCTACATTCTTGTAACAAATAAATTGAACATTAAAAAGTACAAATAAAATCCATGCAATAGATACTTTAAAAAATTAGATTCCATTCCAATGAAATCGAAATAAATCTTAGACTTTTTTAAAGGTTTGTATTTTGCACGTATCGTATCATTTTATGTACAATCGTCATAAACATAATATAAAATCTGCAATACAAATATTTTCAATTAAAAATGGAAAAAGTATAAGATTTATTTCGATTTCATTTGAACGGAATCTAATTTTTTAGGGTGTTTTAAGTAACCTATTGTATGAATTTTATTTTTATTTTTTAATCTTCAATTGGCTTAACTTATTTGTTACAGAAATTTAACATTAAAGGTAGAACTAATTGAATGAAATATCTTAATATCTATCCCTTCTCAGGCTTAAACAATGTAGGAAATAATTTTTTTTTTTAGTAAATAAATAGAAATGCTTAATTCATCTTTAAAAGTTAAAGTTAAACTTAGACTATGTGTAAAATTACTTAAAAGATGACACAGTATTTAAAAAATGTTAAATTATTTTAATGCCTTAGAACTTTCAACTATAAAAAACATAGTCTTCTTCAGAGGAATATAAGAAATACAACAGTAATTTTGCACATAGTCTAAGTTTAACTTTATTTTTTATTTTTAATTTGTTTTTCAAATTATATTTTTGTTTAATACATATATATAAATCTATTTGTGCATGTATTACCTGTGCTTTCACATGTTCGGTGTTAGTGTTCAAAAACATAAGGGGGGGGGGGAGAAGATAATGTTTATGAAATGAATGATATTCATCGCCAGTGATCCTCAAGATGTGATTTTTTTCTCGTCTACAAGCAGGGGTGATTGCGAGTTCATGAAAAAATACCTGAAAAAGATTTTGCATGGAGAAAGAACATGTATTTTATTGCAGAGAGGTCCAAATCATTTCGCTATGAAAAATATTACCTTTAATTATGTTTAGAAATCATATGAAATTGATATTTTAGCCTTATTTTATTAATTTAACTATCAGAAAAACTGGAATTCTGGTATGGAAAATGAAATAAATACCTGAATTCAGGTATATTACCTGAACACAATCACCCCTGCTACAAGACTCAAGTGTATCAAGATTCTTGTGGCATAAACTATTATTTTCATAATTTCTGGTACTTTGCTATGCGAAAAACACTGTGTCCACATAAACATTATGATGAAAAAAAAAAAAAAAAAAAAGCCAGATTCATGGAGCGAACTGGCTCAATAAAAGAACATGATTATTACAGATACATTTTTGTATGAGCCACTCAAAAGCACGCTTGCTATAGGTTTGTCATTTCTGATAAATGTGAATTATACAATTCAACCTGTACTTCCCTATTCTGGGCACCTTGATTTTTTTTTTCTTTTAACCTTGGTGCCATTTGGGTGAAGGAAGTGAGTGTTGTCAACTTCTAGTCAACAACTATGTACTCAACAGGGATGCTTGCTCAGGT
The DNA here is from genome assembly GCA_963932465.1 of Maratus speciosus. Taxonomy (NCBI): domain Eukaryota; kingdom Metazoa; phylum Arthropoda; class Arachnida; order Araneae; family Salticidae; genus Maratus; species Maratus speciosus. The sequence continues at coordinate 188,979,910 of OZ010796.1, forward strand.
ATGCATATTAAAAAAAAAAAAAAACTTCTGAAGACATACCACACATTAGATAAATGACTTTCATTTGTTTGTAATAACAGATAAATGGCATCTAGACATTCAATAAATCCCATAAATAGGGATTTGTGTGAAGAGAAGACATTAAAAAGGCCCTCCCATAACAGAGTAGTACCATTGAATTGAATTGGACCATTCTAATATCCAAAGTGTAATAAGAAAGCTCACAGACCTGCATAATGGTTTGTGCCATATTCAAGTCAATCGCCGAGGAAGACCATTGCTTCTCGAACACTTTCCGTCCCTCCTTGCCTTCTTCTGAGAGTCCCACGTGAGGAATCTCGGAAAGGGACTTGGAGTGGTACAGCTTTATATTCTTGTCCAAATCCACACCCGCCAAAGAGGGTCCCAATTTTTCAGCCTGGGATTTCAAGACAGCTGCCAAGTAACATAGGATAATGTTAATCATGATAGAAAAGTTAAATTTAATTAAAATTGAATGAAACTTCTTTAAAACAACACAACAGTATGTGTGGTATCCACCTTACTCATGTCTGTCGCGTAATACATGGAAATGCCCATCACTCTATAAAATAAAATTCTAAATTTTTTTTTTCCTATTTTCCAACTTAGAAATAGGTCGGTTACATAGAAAGGCCAAATTTTATTTTATTTATTATTATTATGATTTGGCTTTTTCTACAGTCTAAATTCTATATTTCTATTTGGAAATTTAAAATTCCCAAACATTTTTGAAGCGATGAAAAAAAGTTTTTTTTTTTTTTTTTCAGTTTTTTCTAAAAAAATAAGAAATTTTGGGGAAAAAAAAAAGATTTCCTATAAATAAAAGCTTTTCTTGCACTTGTTTTCACTCTACATAAATATGTTTCAAACTAAAAGATTTTTACTACTAAAAATTTAACTTCCACAGATGTTTTTCTTGCTTAATTTAACATCATTTTTTGTAGCATAGGATTCAATTATTAAAATAATCATTTCATTTGCATTTTCTGGTTTAAATTGTAACTAAAACTAATTTTGGTACTTGTTAGTTATTCTGTCGCCAAATTGTAAGATTGAATGCCAATAATGGTTGATTGTAAATGTCACATTCACTTGACAACACGTGTTTACGTCATCAAGTGATTCTTATTTCGACGCTTTATCTGTATTTTTATTAATGTTATACTAATTTATTTGTTCTTTCGTTATTTAAAATAAAAATTATGTCAATTTGTATAATTTGGCGGGTGGTTTTGCAATTTATATAATTTGGCGAAATTGGTCGACGGGATAACTAACAAGTACCCTAATTTTAAAATTTAAAGGGGAGAAAAACCTTATAACGTTCATCTGTTACAAAAGAACTACTTTTTACTGGTAGCTAACAAAAACTACTTTTTATAAAAAAGTTGCAATGACAAAGTACTTTTCAAAAGTAGTTGCTACTTCACAACTTTCAGATTTTGTCAAAAGATGCAATGGACACTCAATTAAACAATACAGTGATCCCTTGTTACATCACGTCTGCTGGGATACATTTAAATAGGTGTGACAAAATCAAACCATTTAAAAACTAAGAAATTTAACATAAGAAATTGCTCTGTGTTTGTCTCCAAAATGTTAGTTAATACACAAAGCACAAATTTCATAGAAAAATTAAGAGAGAATTACAATCCGTGTTGAAATACTGTTACTTAAAAAAATTCGGAGTGAATCAAATCGACTTTCCAAACCATTTACAGGATACTGTGGGTTCAAATAAATAACAATATAACAATGCATAAAATGTTAGCTCCTAATTTTACAAAAGTGAGTTCGGAGGACCTGAAAACATAAGAAATTTTAAGTATACAAAGCCTACATTCTCACATACATCATTGTTAAAATAGCTAAAATGGATTCAGAGCACTTTGAAATGTAAAAATATACCAATATTTCCATAATAGGGTTTTTACAGGATGACATTACTTTCCTTACACTGAGAAAAGTAAAAATGTGTTTCAATGACAGCTTATTTTTTTGGGAGGCATAAAAACGGAACCTATATAGGAACGAATAACGAGGGGCTACACTTTTATATAACCTATTTATGCACAATCATACCATTGCATAAATTTTATTTACTATTCTCACAGTAATCATTGCATTGGGATATAAAATGATCATTGACATGTATTTACCAATAGATTTGATTGTTTAACTCTCGAATACACTCTTATCACATTAATTATATTCAGTTCTGCTAAGAATTAACTATAATGAGTTGGCTAAATTTATAATCTAGAAAATTATCAAAAAAAAAAAAAACAACTCTAAATAAATCTGTAAATAAAACAATTCCAAATAATAAAAAAACGGCATTAAAATAGGTAGACCTCATGAGTAAGTAGACAAGTGCTGCCAGCAGTAAAATGAATTCCTATTATCATGAGCGAATTAAATTATAAACAGTAAATGGATTACCTCTTCAAGAGGGCTGGCATGATGCCAAAACAGGTGGGTTATTATTTGATTTTAGCAGCCTATGTGAATAGAGAAAATCTATGACTTCAAAAGATGCGTTGCTATACACTGCAGCTGCAATTTGCCACTGAGATAACAATTTGCACAAAAGCAGCAAGTTACGGTCACATGATTTGCAGTATGGCATGCTTTCACCCTTTGAAGTAGTGTTAATAGTGTCGGTTATCGCTACAAACTACTGTTTTTTTTTTTTTTTAAATCGAGCTGCTCGCTATGCTACAAACTACAATAAAACATAGTGAATACTGTAGTTTTGCTACTTGTAGCACACTTCATCTGACACCTGCACATAGTACATTAAAACCTCTAGAATGGACCCTTCTGATTAACACACCTGTATTCAGCAAACATTTTTTAAATCCCCACCACCTATCTATTTGTATGTTTTCATCTCTGAATAGTGGAGCATTCGAACAGCCAATAAATTTTAGTGTCATATTGTATACAGTTATACAGTACTTTTTTTAAAAATAACATATAAATGCTGCCAAGCGCCTTGTCTTGTTACCAAGCAATAGTTAGAAATACTAATCTCTTCAGAAAAAGATTAAACTTATAATAAATCAACTTAATTACTTTTCAAAACGCTTAATGTTTGCAATAATTTAAATGTTTACATCATCCAATTCATCCTGATACATAATAGAACATTACTTCCTGGTTCACCATTTGAACTGTCAATCAAAAAGAAATAAACATTTATATTAGAAAGCTGCAATATTGAATTTCATAAAAAACTATATCTTTAATTTTTATTGACTTTAAAAGAAAAATAAGTACTTTGTTAATGATTAAAACCTTGAATTATTTATGTATTTAATCTCATCTAAATAATGTTTTGTTTTATTAATTCAGTATCTGTATGTTATTTAAACAAAAAAGGAGCAAAAATGAATGCTCCAGTGTATAACCCATTAGTGATATATAAATGTAATTAATACCAAAAAAGTGATACAAAATCTGAATAATCAAGCAACACACTTTAATAAAACACCTTCACAAGTATTTTTTATAGGTAAAAGCAACGGATTCTACACAAAAAATAACTAATCTTACATGGATAAGCAGAAAAGCCATGGACGATCCTGCTGAAGAAGGTAAGCTGAATTTCCTTACCTTTATTATATGATTTAAATGTGATTATTTTTATATCACATTAGTCTCACTTTAAGTAATCACTAACAGCAATTGCTTTTTTATAGTGAAAATATTAAGTCTAAGGGGTGGAGGGAAAGGACAGAAAAGATTCTATTGAATTCTTTAATTTAGTATTTATGAAAGCACTTCACTGGTAAACTATTTCGAAACATTCTAAAAATAGTGCATCATTTCATTCCTAGGTGCTTTCTGTAGGAGCGAAAAAGATTCCAAACGGATCACCCATATGAGTCCTCCGGTCATAGCATAATATTATTTGGAATGTCCAGCCTTGGGCATCCTCTATAACACATATCTTTACAGGAGGGATATGTCCACTTCAGTATGTTTCAGGGAAACATAGAACGCTCCTTTTCCCACTCTATTTGTATGCTTGGGAATTTCACATAAAACTGTTCCATTGGGCCCAGGTCCAATAAACACATTTCAACACCACACATTTGACTTCCTCATTGAAATACAATACCTATCAAAAGAAACATTTTATGAAATAAAGTTTCTGGTTCAGAATGTGTTTATTGGACTTGGTCCAATAGAACAGTTTTATATGAGGTTGGCAAGTATGTATTTGCATTCAGATTATCTTTTCTCATGCTTTCTCATCAGGGCTGCGGAGTCGGTTGGAAAAATGGCTGACTCTGACCCCGGGATGTTTGAACAATTCTGATTCCCATTCCGACTCCGGAGAGGCTAATGTTTGTACATTAGCCTGCCATTAGTTAGTACATTGGTTTAAATAATGATGGAATATAAGAAAAATAAAGCTAAAATCTCACTATTTTGTTATTCATTCTCTTTTTTAAGGCTTCAAAAATAAAAAATATAAATTATATTTTCTGCTTTATTAATTTTACAATTTTGAATCAGCAAACCTGAAAAATCCAACTATCGAAGTCTAAAGAACACAAAATGCAAATTTTACTACTTTGGATCTGCAGACTGAGAAGAAAAAGTGAAATCATTATAATTTAGTTGTTATTTAACTGCGTCTTCCAGACTCGAAAACTTTCTATGGAAACGAGGTAAAATAAAGATGAAAATTTTGTTATTTTGAAAATAATTTGGATTCTGTTCATTCTAATGAAAAAAATTACATTTTTAAAATTAATTTTATAATTTTGGCTTTATGTCGGGTTTTCTAGACCTGAAAATTCTGAAATTCAAAAGGTGAAAGATAACAAAATTCCACTATTTTATCGTTATTTTGGGTACCACCGATTCAGAAAAAAGAATTACAATTTCATCTTATTTTAACTCCTGTGCACAAAAATAAATAAATAAAAGAAGTGTATTTTAGAATTTTGACTTTTGATCATACAGACTGGGAAAATTTGAAAGGGAAAAAAAAAGGAAAAATGGCTTCTATTACAATGCTATACCAGGTTCTTAGTTCTTTTGCCTCCAAAAATAGTACAAATTTACAAATTTCGCATTACCTCCGATAAGGGATATGCATGAGCGAAAACTTAAAACCTGGCTTCCTAAAAAGATCGGCCATGCCTTTCTATTTATTCTCACCCCAATCATGCACATTGTAAATTGTTCCTATTTTATCGGCGTAGTTTGATTCTTTCAAATTTATTATATTGGGCTGTCAGTCAGCTCACTTTTTTATCTGCCTGATATAGGTGTAAATTGGCGGTCGCCATTCGCCATGTGGCGATTAAAGTTGTAAAAGTGGCAATAAAAAATTGGCTATCGATCGCCACTATAGTCACAACTCCCCAAGTGGCGATTAAAAAATCTGTTATTGATCGCCAATTGAAATACAACTTTTTTCATAGAAAATAGCATCTCTACTTTGATTACATCTAATTAGTAACCTGGTTAATTCTTTTTCCTACCGGATGCAAGCAGATTTCAACAATTTAGATATATTTTCAATATTTCGTTTTTTCGCCATGTGCTCGCTGTTCAGTCAGTTGGATTCTTTTTTCAAGAAATACAGTTTTATTCTACAAAATATATTCATCAGCTTTGATTCCACATGCATTTCAAGTGATTTATTCTTTTTTTTTCACTGGATGAAAATGCAAGTGGATTTTAACCCTTTCGGGTCAGGTGTACTATTAATAGTACACCCGACATCGAGTCTTGTCATCGAGTATTATTTTGTCTTAACAATTACTTTTGTTACTATCTACATATAGTAATGATAGTTTATGGCTATGCCTTTCTTATTATGATTTCATTTATGTTTGGACATATAAAAATAACAGTTTGCTTAGATCTCTTTGCACTGTTGGCGATTCTTTTATTTTATACATATATTTCACTCTTTAAATTTAAAATATAGTATACTTTTGTGAACAAATCATGTGTGATAAAAGACAAAAAACATTAGAAAGTTGTAATGTCTGTTAAACCCTGTTGTAATACTATATTTTCCAAAAACTCTTCCTTAACCTATTATCCTATAAATATGAATTGAGTAGTACACAAAATAAGTACATTCGTTAGAATGCAGACAATGGGATAGTATTTAAACTTCAGTCAATCTATTTGGATAGCTATGATTAACATTGTTAAAATAAAAGTAATTTTGTTCTCAAAATTGAAAAAAAAAAAAAAAAAAAAAAAAATCTGACCCGAAAGTGTTAAGGACATTGCAATATCTTCAATAGGGTAGATCAGTTAGATTATTTTTCTTCAAGAGATACTGTTTAATCCTGCAAAATACACTCGCCAGCTTAGATTTCAACTATACGTAATGTGTGTAGTATGTTAATAACACATTTACTTATTAAATAAAATCAAAATAACATTTTATTGTGTTTTATTTGTTTTTTTTTTTTTTATACAGCTGTTGGAATTTTGATTGAGTTATTTTTTTGTATAAAGAAAGTAACAGTAATTTGACTGATAATTGTGTTTACAAACATATACAAATAATCCAAAAATATATTCTAAAAAAGTTAATATGGTAATAGATTTTGTAGGTTTAAAGTAATTTTCTTGAATTTCGACTGCTTCCCTATTCTTATCACGGATAGTTGGCTGGTATAACTCTGATTTATAGAAAAATGCATATATATACAATGATTATAGTTTATCTAGATGTCAAGAAAGTTTGAAACATTATGGTGGCCACTAACTTAACATTAAACTGAAACATTAAAGATGATAACTTAACTGAAACATTAAAGTTGCCACTCATGAAACCGAGTCTACCGGCCACTGGCTACTCACTCAATTTCCCAGTTTTCACCTATACTGTCTAAAAAGGCAAATTATTATAAATTGCCTTAATTCTACTTACTGTTTGAAAAATTGACTTCATTTTCAGGGTCTTGGGTCTTTGCAGACCTCTGTACCTTGAGTTCTATTCACAAATGCCAAAAATATGAGGGAAAGTACTCATATACTAAATGTAAAATATCTACTTTAGTAATGAATTAAAGTTTTCATCTACTCTGTACATGGGTACAACAGTGTACTTTCTCTTTACCTACCCTTGTATCTACTTTGGGAACAGATGTCATATTCACCCCATATTGGCACGAGTTTTTTCTGTCGCCAATATCATATAGGCAACAGGTACTTAACTTGCACCAAAGTGTCGTTATTTTGCTTGATGTGGTAACCCGGATTATGTTGTTTATGCTGTTGATGTTTTCGCCAAATTGGCGACCGAAAAAAATCGCGCCAATATGGGGCGAATATGACATCTGTACCCTACTTTGTATCATGCATTAAATTAGTCGTCTTTAACTTATAAAGCTGTTACATTTCCTTTTTTTTTTCTTTCCGCTGATACTGAAAGTGAGACACTAAGCTCAGAGGGTTTCAGTACATGAAAACAAAGTCACAGTAAAAGTGAAATGAGTATTTTCTTCGATAAAACTGAATATTTTACTTTTTGGATTCCACCGGCACTCCAATTACAAACTCAAGTCAAAAGTGCGAATTTTTACATGCAAAATTGTAACCGCCAAGCGTGACATCAAACTTGGGAATATATTAATAATCTACTGTTATGTTAAAATATGAAAAGTATGCATGTCAATTTTGCGATGGTGGAAACGACGTTATTTTCAGTATGTAATATCAAAAATCAAAGCTTAATGACTTCAAAATTTCTTATCTTAATTGCATGTTACCGATTATGTATAGGAATTATTAGAAATACTACTTCTACTAATAAGTTTTGTATGCGAACCTGCGACACAAATAACATGTTATATAGACTTATAACCGAACTTGTGGGGTATGTAAACATTTGTGGAAATATGCACAACATTTATCTAATCAAAAACAGTGAACTACGTGAAGAGTAACAGAAACGCTTCATCTCATCACTCATAGATGGCAGCACCAAATCTACAAGGCGATCCACCAGACAGTATTTATATTAAATTCATATCTGAAGGCCAGATAGCAGCACCATTCAGTGGACATTGCAAAGTGACTGTACTGAAATAAATTAATCCGCTGACTTTGCATAATCTATTGTCTTTCTCATCACCTAAAAGAGTCTATGTGAACACTTTTTTTAACCCCGCAGTCATCGTAAAACTTTTCAACTAAACGGACATGCTGTCCAACGGGATACAAATCCCATTGTTATCCCAGAAGGGATTTTCTCTGGTGTTCGAACACCAAGTATCTTGTCAACCGAAAAACCATTCATTTTTTATTTACCCATTATATTAATCATTCTTTGTATATATTTTTGTAGCATCCTAGTCCAGTTTTAAAGATAGTTTGAAGTGCATATGCATCCGTGTACAGTCAATGAGGAAGTGTGTCAATCTCATCTTAAAAAATAAAATAAATTGCAACAAAAGGATACATATAGCGAGCCTGTCCTCTTGCCGAAGCTAAACACAGGTAGGCAATCTTATTTAATATTCATTATATATATATATATATATATATATTTCAAAATAATCACTGGGTATGCTCAGCCCTGGCTGGCGACTCTCACATAAATCCCTTGTTTTCTATAGGAATAAGGTTATTTTTTTTCAATATTTCGAAAAGTTGAAATTAAACTTTAGTCAAAAATAATATTTGCTTTAAGAGTTAGGCCAGCCAATATAAGAAATTATTATATATTCAATAAATAAGTTATTTTAAACATTTTCATGCATCGAATTGGATGGGTTTCGATTTGTAATTATTTAAAAATTAAGATACATGCAATGCTTCAAGGACTGTAAATGACTTTGCATTTCTAAAAAAATACTACAGATAACTGGGTCAAAAAGGTTTAAAAATTGAAGAGTGATAAAAATAGGGGGACTCACTCTGCTGCTGTTGCTGCCTCTGCTCCTGATAGAGCCTCTGCTGATTGTGGTGTTGCATCTGCCTCATGTCCTGCAGCTGCTTCCACTGCTTCTCTTGCTCGCTCTCTTGCCGATTCTCCCTCACAGACTTGTCAGATTCCTGCAATTGCAATTACAATTGAAGTTACACAAATTCATGCAACAGACGTAGATTTCAAAGTCTTCACAATAGGGAATTAAATCAATTGAGAATATAGCCAAAGTAGTCCGCTGAATAACTATATTTATTTCTTATTTTATTATAAAGAGCTAACTGACAAGCAGCATGACTCAATGTACTGCACAAGATCTTTCATTATTTGGGGAAAAAATTATTTTAATTCTACATTACATTTTTTTAAATAGTAATTTTAATACATTTATATTATAATCCTATTTCCAAAGTAAAAAAAAAAAAAAAAAAAGAAGAAGAAAAAAATCATACAAAAACAGTGTTACAGAAAATCATATTTATGATGTAAATTAGCTTGAAATTACATTTTTGCAAGGGATGTCCATTTTATGCAATTACAGAAGAATGCCTTTATAACAAACACCCTATTACCATATAACAGACACATAGACGTCTTTATACAGCCGACATATGAAAAATAAAATTGGATGGGTCGACAGAATCACCAAGTTAATATTTATTTATTATGTCATGGAGGCGAAAATGTTCAAATCCCATGTGGTAAATTGCTATGATTTGGAAAAAAATATTCAACCTTCACATTTTATCAGACTTATTCATCTACATTGGTATTTCATGCAGATAAATTCATATTGAAATCTTTCAGCTTTTTAGTAAAAATTACAATTAATTCAAATGAATTCCATTTAAGAGACAGAGAGAGTGAATTAAAAATCATTAAATTATTTACAGAATCCCATCATTTCCTGTTTTCTTTATTAACTTATTTTTAAAACAGCAATGTAGTAATTTAATTGCTCACCATTAACTATTACAGAAATTTCTTTAACTATTTAGATGTATGTATGTATATATATACATACAGTGGAACTTCCCTACTTAATGAAATTTTCTACTGAACCTTGCCTTTGGACACCATTAACATGTAAATTAATCTCCATATTATGAAAAATATATTCTATGGAACGAAGTATATTCTACTTTCATGCGTGAATAGCAATTTCCATTCTTAGTAGTAAACAAAACATTTTTTTTTTCACTAAGATAAACACTTGCTATCGCCAATGTCTCACACAGACACTCTGGTGCTGACAGTAGGGGAGCCTTTGATTCAATAATGGGATTCCAGTCTCACGAAAATGTCACATATAAATTGTTCGAATACTCAGAAAAGTGAAAAAATTTTAATGAAACAGTGTATTTTTTTTTAATAAGAAACCTATAAAAAATAGTATGACATACTTTTTTTAAGTTAAGGATTCAGAATGCAGGGAAAAAAGATAAAAGGTATGCTACACTTCAGCTTTTATTTACCTCTTTTTATTAAACGTTTTTTTTCAGACATTATTTGAATTAAATTTTTCTCATATGGCTACACTGCATAAAAAAATTTACTACCCGAATTTAAATACATTTTTCAAATATTTCCATTTTATGCATGTGTATTTTATGATACAAATTTCATGAATTTGAGTTGATTTCTATTTAACGAATTCTCTTCATAATGAAGTGTTTAGGTGTAATGATGAGACATCGTTAAATAGAAGTTTCACTGTATGTATGTATATATATATAAAGAATATCTTGAAAGATAATGCAAATTTCAAAATTTAGAGAGTGCTTCCTTGGATGCTTATGAATAATTGGTTAAATTTTCAACTCTCAATTTAGCCTCTACTTGAAGGAGTTGTGAAATACAAAACAGACAGCCAGGTCTTAATCTAGACAAATATAAAGAAGTAAAGTCAGTTTGTAGGGGAGCTTGATTTCTGGAACTACCAAACAGATTTCAAGAGTAATGGCAGCAAAAGGATGGTGACAGTCCCCGATCTAACATAGGATATATTTTATGTCAGTGCCACTACCTCCAGGGGAGTGCAGGAGCCCAAAAACCAGGGTTGTAAATAACACAGGCTAAAAAAAAAAAAAAAACAGCATGGGCAGCTACCCACTACAACCCTTACGGCTGTAAAAAAAACAGCCCAGGTGGGTACTACCCCCTAACCTCCTACAGCCCTGCAAAAAACATTCCAAACATTTGTGATACTGAACGACCTAGAAACTTCAAATTTGGCATGATAGCGACTTATCTATTATATATATAAAATCCAAATGGAAATTTCGTTCCGAACGCCTAGATTGAGTTCTACTGCATGGATTTTTACGTAACTTATACCGTTAGATAGGTATCGTTTCAGGGAAGGTTTTAAGCTATAACACATCATTCTACCTACATAGACGCCAACATTGTAAAACCTGCATCAGGAGTAAATTGGTTAAATTTCAGGAGTTTTGGGTGTCCATCAGGAGTAAAATTTAAGCATTTTCAATTATTTTCAAGCTAACTTTATGTTATGATTTGATAACTAAACACAAAGATGAAATATTTTAAAATAAAAAATGATGAAAAACTCAAAACAATATAAAATAAACATATCAATACAATAGTTTACTAAAATTGTCTTCTTAAAAATTGAAAATTTAGAAATTTACTTTCTAAATGATTATATTTTATTTAAAATGTAAATCAAGAAAAAATTTTTAACCTATCATTTCAAGGAATTGTAAGTTGCAGATTTTAATTTGGTTAGCAAATCCTTGGAAAATTTTGAATTGTAACACTTTTCATTTTTTGACAAGGTGTTCATTTTTTCAACAATAATATCAGATAATGTGCTACTAGACAAATTTGGACGATATTCGTTTAGATTTTTCCTTACAATGCTGAATATTCTCTCATCTTCAGCATTGCTGTGTGGTATAACTAAAATCATTTTTATGAATTTTGAAAGAATATCATATTTTAACTCCCCATTGGTACCTTTCATCTGTGATATTTTATGCCAGGCTAAATCAATACGATTGCAATTTGTTATTTCTTCATTGAAATTTTCAATTTGGTACCTGAAAAATTGTGTTTCAATGGCATCACTTTGTGTTTCATCAAACAAATGGGTAAATTTTGATAAAAAAAAGGTTATATGTGAAAATGGAACTGATTGTCTAATTGCTATATCAGCAACTTCTGCACATTCTAACAGAGGATTTTTCAGGTCAAACTTTGAAACAATATACTTTGATGATGTAATGTAAAAATCTTTGACCTTTTTAAAAAAGTATTTGACATCATCTGTATTCATTTTTTCTTCTGATTTTAAAGTATTCAAATAGGACTTAGCTTCATGACCTATCACTATGGTATCCATATCTCTGTGATTATTTTTCAGTTCAACGTCTACTGACAAGATATCAGTGGCACTGGAAATAGCATTAGATTTTAGAAACCTTGCATAAATTTCAGACAGAAGATCAAGCAGTATTCTCTTGAGCTTATGGATTAGTGGAACATTTGACATTAAACATTCATTTGTTCTTGTAAAAATGGGTAAAACGTTTTTTAAAAACAAACAATAAAGTTTGAATTTTGGATCATGAAGGGAATTGTAAACTCTGTCCAAACGGTTTTGAGGACCATTTTTCTTTTCGACAACAGTCTTCCACTTCTTACTGCATTGTCCAGAGGGTGAGGGTTCACTTAAATTGCGTTTCAGACTTTTCTGTTTCAGATTATCAGAAGAATCAGCACATTTTAAATTTTTTGAAGTTTTGGACTGGTTGTTTTCAACATTTATTTTTTTTTTGTGAGAGATTTTTTTCACACTTAAAAAATTCTCCGAGTGGCTGCCACTGTTCCAAAAGTCTCGTTATACACTTTTCAAGTGACAACCAGCGAGTCACTGCATGCTTGATAATTTTTCTCGATTCTACACCACATAATGACTGGAATTGTTTCAACATTTGTTGCCGTTTAGTACTTTTATTAAGATAAAAGTATACATCAATTAATAGTTCATCTATAGAACAGGGTAATTTAGCAGCAGCATTTTGAGCAGCTATATGAATAAGATGACAATAGCAGCCCATAATGAATGCATCAGAGTTTTTTTCTTGTATATATTTAGATACACCTTTGTACTTTCCTGTCATTACTGAGGCATTATCACACCCAAATGCAATACAGCTTTTCCATGATACCGATCGCTTTTCCAGTTCGTGATCAACTAATGAAAATATATTACTGCCTGTGGATGTATTGGTATTGCTTGCAATACACAGTACAGTTGACAGTACTTCTCCTATACTTTCATCAAAGTACCGTATTACGATAGGAAACAAAGTTTCAGACCCTCCATCATTGCTGCCATCGGTTGATAATGAAAAGGGGGAATCTTTAAGACAAGATGACAGCAATTTTGATGTTTCAGCAGCCATCAATGAAATCATTGCAGTTGTCTTAGTCCTTCCTGCACTATAGTTTGATGCAATTTTGGAGTCTGGAAACATATTCTTAAAAAGAGGTCCAGCATGATCCGCAGCGGCGAGCGGGATGTTATGCGATATCAAGAATTTGGTAAAAAGAGCTTCTGCCTTTGTAATATTCGAAGTATCTTGATTTTGAAAATATTTTTCAACTGTTTTCACTTTTTTTGTAGCCGATACTTTTTTTTGATGTATAGGGCCATTTACATGCCTCCGACAGTCATCTACGCCACCATGGGCAATATTAAATTCAGAGTTGCGCACAGTACAGAGTGCCGAACTCTAATTCACCACTTTTTAAACATGGCCATTTGAGCGAATACTTCGGTAGAAATTTTTGATTTCTAATAGCTTTTCGACGATCTTTTATGTTATCTGTAACATCAGGTTCAGTATCCATCAGAATAACAACGAAAAAACAGAAACGCAAACTTAAAAAAAAAATCACATAATATCGCACACGGTAAAGAAACGCACGCAATCTGCGCAAAACAGAACAACGCGGAGAAAAATATTTGTAGTTAAAGTTACAGTTTTAAAATCGATTACCATGGGAGAAAGAAATATCTTTTTGAATATTCAGACCACGGGGAAAAGAACAAACAAGCATACTGTGAAGGGCGGGGTCAGTTATTTTACGTCATCGCCGCTACTTTCTCATAGCCGACGTTACTATGGCCCGGAAGCGAAATCGAAACTAGAAGGTCACGTGACCCAGATAGACGAAGAAGTCGATGGTCGAAGCATTGCTTGCGTTGAAAATTAGCTCGGCGCCGGATGCGATATTTATTACAATATAAATACTTTCATAAACATAATTAAAGTAACTTCCGCCGGGAGGGGGGGGAGCCACTCCTTTTCGACGAAAACCTCTTAATTATATTTTCTGTTAGTGTTTAATAATTTTAAATCACTCAGAAATAATAAGTTTTAATTTTTCTTTTTAAATCCCCAGAGAAAAAAAAAAAAGTTTATTATTATTTCTTTTTAATTTAGGGAGAGGCAATTTACTTTTTCATCCCCCAAAGGTTCCATTTGGGAGAAGTTACAGTTGGGGGGGGGGGGGGGGAGGGAGTTCTCCTCTAAGGAATCTGGTATTTCAAAATACATCTCATCACAAATCAGCCACAAAGGGGAAAAAAAAACTTTTCAGAACTTGGTTGCACAAAAGCTAAAATATCTATCCAGGGTTGTTTTATTTAAATCAATTGTATTAAATCAAATAGATTTTTCAGTGGAGAGTTACTTCTCCTAAAGAATTCAGAAGTTTGTTTTATGTTTTGTTGCTTAGACCTGCAAATTACAGTTCCCATATGTTTATTGACAGAGGTATTGATTCAATAATATGATCAATATTTGGAGTATTTTTAACAAAATAAATATTTAGACTATTTACCTAACATAGAATTGCAGTTTCTTCTAACATGAAGAAGATAAATGAGGAACATTGGAGTCATGACTCCAATGTTTTAACATCTTGATTGTTTTTAGAATTTTTTTAACATTTGTATTTTAGCACCTATTAAGTAAAAATATATATTGTGAATTTGATAGTCATGTTTCTCATTTATTTTATTAAGGTGAATCTGTCGTTCAACTTGAAATATAGTTTTTCTATACGTATTTATTATGAAGCAGATATCATTGAAATCATGGAAGAAGTGTTTTCACTGTCTTAGATATGAAATTGATAAAATATATCATGGAAATTTAATTTGTTGATATTTGTATAGTGAATTTTTCTTTTTATGTCCCCCCCCCTCCTTTTGTGTCTGAATTTACTATTTGCTATCCACTAACATATTTTCATTCCTTATGCCGCTGTAACTTGGGTAATCATATTTATACATTTATTTACAGGTAATTTATATTATTATTATCTACATTTTAAGGTTTAAAATTTCCACTTACATTTTAGCAAGATATAAAATACCTTAATTTTAAAGCAAACCCTCCTACCAAAAAAATTGTTTGTGATACAGTAGTTTCTTTACTATATTTTTATTTAACAGAGTGAAATCTAGTAAGAATCAACTATTATTTTTGCAGAGAGGATTTTGTTGCCAACCAGTGTAATCAAGTATGATTTCCCATTCACAATTAGCCTGTTTCTTCGCAAACAAACTAGGCGCTTTGCAAAAGTCGAATTTCTCAATCAGCCTATGACATGTATAATAAATATTATTTTGAAATATATCTTTCAGAAAATAGTAATACACCTTATGCATTTTGAAATTACAATATGTTTTGAATATTTGAACAATAGCAAATTTTGAGTATTCATAAAACATTTAAATGATCTGAATTATTTAAATAATTATTTAAAATCCTCTTAATTTCAATTTTATATGATAATATTATAAAAAAAATGTTTAAACAGCCTTAGATAGGATTGGACATTTCGTCTCATTTGCAGCATCCACTCTTGTCCCTACAAACTTGGGAAATGAGGTGAGGGGGTGGTGGCAAGGAAGAAAAATAAGAATACTTTCTCGCAGTGAAAATCCATAAATATTTTTTTTTCTTATAAATATATAAACAACTTGTAACTATCAATTATGTCGTGAAAAGTAATTCATTATGAAAATACATTTCATTTCAAAACATGAAAAGCAATAAAGAATTACTTAAATATTTTTTAACATGAAAATTAGCAGATAAAAACAAACAAGGCATTTTTTTTAATTTAAAATTATTCAAAAGAATTCAGACTATTTTTAGCTATAGTTGTTTGAAGAAAAGGGTTAATACAACGTGGACACTTGATAATGATTGTAAAAATAAACTAAATATGTGCTAAACTGGGAGCTATTAATCTATGAATTGAAACAGTTTATAGGAAAAAATTAATTTCTTTTACATGAAAATATTAACTGAAAGTTGGTCTTTCAGCTAATATCTTTTTAAGTATATATTTAGAAGTAAAAAATTAAAACTTTGTCAATATTTAAATGAATTTTCCATGTTTTATACGTTTACTTTGATTTTAAAAATATTTATAAAATTCAATAAATCATCTTCCAATTAAAAATAACAAACGTGAAATATCATATGGAAAAATATTGAACATATTTCAATATATTGTTATATGCACATAAAAAAAATGGATTAGAATTGTATTATCAATAAATATTGAAGTATTTAATTATTAACCGGTATTGTTAAAGTGGAAAATATTTAAAATAATTCAATCTAGATATTGTGTTATTGAGTAAAACTTGCCAAAGAAGCAATTCTTTTTCTAAAGCATACCTAGATTTAAAAAAGTAGGATACCTAATAATAAAAAGACATAACTTAACCCTTTCAGGGGCAAGGTATTTGTATTCATAAAATGTTGAAATAGTTGAATGACACCAGTATTCACAAGAAAATTTATTTGTAAACAAGTATATTTTCGCATACATCATTAAAGTGAAATTTTCATTGGGTTGATGCCATCACTGCTTTACCGCCCTTCAAGGGGTTAAAAACAGCAACAATACTAAAATTGATGTTTTCACTTGCTAGGGTAGATGTGCCAGTAATGGACACCCTTAAGGAATTTCTGTAAAAATTATTTTTTTATTAATAGTTATAATTATTATATTCCAGTTTTTTCAATATTATATTAATCTATCAACAATATTTAACCATTCTTATAGCCTCATTTCTTCATATGAATAGCAATTTAATTTTAAATAACAGAAATATACCAAAACACCCAAAAGCCCAGTAATGGACACCCTCTGGCCTAGTAGTGGACACCCTCTGTTCCAGTAATGGACACCCCATAAAAAGTAATGAATATAATTGTTTTTATGACTGTATTTAGAACCAGAATTTAATTAATACATACTAATGAAACAAAATAGTTATTTTTAAATAAATTTAGAATTAGGATACCAGTAATTAATAAAATATTTGTGATAATCATGTACTGTTTGCATCAATTATTGTAATTATCAGAAGACCGATGTTTTAATTATTTTAGATGGATAGTTTAAAATACTAAATATCAGACAGTAACAGCTATCAAATTATTGAAACAGTGGTGGATTTAAAAAGGTAATAAAAAAAAAGTTTTGGAATATTAATGTTTAGTTTTGTGTCACTATTTTTAACAATCTTCTAGAGATTACTTAATATATCATTTATATTAATTAATATTACAAATATGAAAGAAATGATATTGTGAGTTGAATATTTTAAATACTAAATAAAATAATTTCAAAATAATACTGTAGAACTGATGTTTGAGGCCACTGATTTGGAGATTTACTAGTTTCATGAATATTACCTATAACTTTCATTAACAGTATTACATTTTTTTTTTTTTTTTTTAATAAGGAAACATTTAAGACAGAAAATGGATTTTTAATAGCTTCTGCAACTTAATTGTTTTTATTTAAACGGAGAGGGATTAAGCCCTATGAGCCCCTCTTTGACGCCTCTCTTAAACAGTATTTTCTGCTTCCTGGCTGGTTTGATTGCCAGATTATAAAATATGTGAGGTATATATATGTACTACACACACACACACACAAAAAAAAAATAATAAATAAAATATCAAAATTTTATTAATCACATAAAATAACTTAAAAGCAGCTATTTATAAAAGTTTTGGTGTTATTACATTTTGGTAAGTATAATTTAAAAATTAAATTTGACTATTTAGGTTTGCAGTTAAGCCAAAGTATTTTATGCACTATAAACATTACTAAAATTGCATTTTTAGCAATGTCTACATGGGGTGTCCATTACTGGAAAATGACAAATTAACCATCCCAGTAATGGATACCCCCTCTTAAAACCTTAAAAAGAAATGAAATTTTGTAAATAGCCATTAGTATATAAAATTCAAAGTTTTCTATTGCTACTCAAACAAAAACATTCAAATTTTGTAAGAAAATAAATAATATATAAATTAATTAAACGAAGCCAGCTCTTAACCTCTTCATTAAGATTTTCACAGAAAAACAGCAAAACTTTGAGACATTATTTTCTGCTTCCTGATTGGTTTGATTAAAAGTGTCAACAGTAACATAGTTTTATAAAACATACAAGGGGGACTTATAAAAAAAAAATAATTAAAGCTAAATATTTATTAGTTATTTTTTTATGAATCAAAAACATCAAGGGGTGCCCATTACTGGCACATCTACTCTATAATAAAACATGAATAAGGATTTAAAAAAAAAGGGGGGGGGGGGGCGAATCAATAAAACTTTTAATGTAGGGAGACTAACTTCATACATAAAATTTGCTATTTAGCAATAGTTAGAAAAGATTTAAAAAAAAAAAAAACTTTCTTATGGTATTCACAACATGTGCTTTGTTTCTTTATTAAACATTGAAAATATTTAACTCATATGAATCACTTCATTTTAATTTAGTTGCTACAAATTTTAGAATTCTTATTGCATTTGTAATAAAAATACACTAAATAAAAATAAAGATCTTTTTAATAGAACTGTTATCCAAAAGTGCACAGGTAAAGTAACTTTCAAACCCCAAATGAACATAATATTAAACTGTAATTGAAACCAGATCATTAGCCAGCGTAGTGTGGTAAACAAGTACCACTTTGACAACAAGTTCGAAATATATTCTTGTGGGTGGGAACATCCAGTATAAACTGACTAGCAAGTTGCACTCACAGACAGAAAATTAAAAAAAATCCTGCCTCGCAAGTGCACCCAGCTGTCATAAAAATTCAAAATGATCCTTCTTGACTCAGTCCCTTGACCGCAGAAAGATGACATCTTCAATAATTGCATTGGTTTATACATTAAGTTAATATTTGAAATTCATTTGGGATTTGGAAAGTTATTTTAATTGTACATTTTTGGATAATAACAATATTAAAATGTTCTGTTTTTCAATAAATATTTTCATTTATACCAGTATCTGAAAGTGTTTATACAAGAAATTATAAAATTAATCAGAGCAATCTATAATTGCTAAATTAAAATGAAGTTAATCAAATGTGTACTACAATTAAATAACCAGTACTGAGTATTATTATTTTCATTGTTTAAAACAAATGTACATACATTAAACTGAATAATTTTGCTGTTTAAAAATAAATACTTTTGTTTATATAAAAATTGAGAGCTACTCTCACAGAAAGACCACTTCATAACCTAGAGCTGGAAAGAGAGAGTATTTTCAAAAAATGAGATACTTGAAAAAGAGTACTTAAATTTTTAAAGAGGGGGGGGGGGAGAAGATATTGATCTCTGATTCACTGTTATTATATCTTACAAAATGAGTACTATTCTCCATAATACATAAAGAAGGGTTACACTTACTGATTATACACTGAGAACAATAGGTACTAAACTTTTTTTTTGAGCACCGATTTCTAGATATCACAGTACTGTATTAATGAAAAATATATATACATCACACTTCAATTATAAGTGCTTATAAAAACACATTTTAAACATACATATAACATAAAAAGAGAAATATAATTATATATGAACTCACATTACTTCCTCGGATAATGCAACAACAGTTAGGCCTAAACTGATGAGCTCTTTTTGGCAGTAAAATAATTACTGCGCTAAAAATTTCACCGTACACGATGTAATCCGTGATCAGCGGTTTAAGAGCACGTCTCAATAGCATTTAAAATAAAAAATTTCAAAATTTTATCACATCTACACACAGATGTATAAACAGAGACAGCCGGCTATAGCACACAACAGCATAGCGAGATACTAGCAACTACAGTCGGATTGCGCGCGTTCAACCGTCTATCTGGATCACGTGACTTTTTCGCTTCCAAGCCATTGTAAAGTCAGCTATGCTACTTTCTACTCCGCTCTCATTTGCTGATAAGCGCTTGCGTTTTAAGGATAGAGTTGCGGTTTAACATCGATGCTAGAAAGAAGTGCGCTCTGATTCGTTAATCGTTGTTTACGTATTGAGGACAAGTCGGAGATCTTTACAAGAGACAGAGAAAAGCATGCATTGTTTACAAGTAGAAAATCGGATTGGGAATTTCGCGACTTGCAGAGAAACTGATATTCGATAATTTTTTTTAGGTTGTTGATGCTGATTTCCGTATTTTCAGCTTTATTTCCGTACTTCCGTATTTTACTGCGCATTTCCGGAGAAACTCCGGAAATTCCGAGTTGTTGGCATCTATGTACCTATATTAGTTATAGAATTATGACAAAAAGTTCTGTTATTTTGGACGATAAGGTTTACCATTTTATTTCTTGGCAAAATTTATCGTTGATAAAAAAAAATTGAAACAGCTATTACACCTCGAAACATAAAAGAAAAAACTGTTACTAATTTTAATTTTAAAAAAAAAGAAGGAAGAAAAAAAGAAGAAAAAACCCGTTTTAATAAGTGATAATATTAAAAAACAAAAATATTTAATATGAAAGGGAATGTTCATAATGCTTAAAAAATTATTCAGTTAAAATATTTCAATTGAAATAAGATTTGGCTCTTTATGTTTTGCGTCAAATTAAGAAAAATGCATCTGAAAAATTGATAGGATGATATCAAGGAAGTTTCGATAAGTGCATGCTCAGAAATATTTGAAAAAATATCTTCTCATGAGGAATATATAGAAGATTCTTCTCGTGACATATGTTTATAAAAGAAAATACGCAGAACCTCGATTTAGTGCTTGTAAAAAAATAATGAAAATTTAATTTTTTTAGCGATTTAATGCTGGTTGGCGGCGGCACAATAAAATTTTGAATGATACTTTTTTTTATCATAAACAATTTTTAAGTAAAACCTTTTTCCACTCTTCATACGAAGATAGTTAGATTATGTTTAACTTAAATAAATACATTTTTATTACTACAGTTTTGTCATATACCTTTATATGTGTATATATTAAAATTTTATTATCGTAATTATACAGTTTAAAACAAAATTTCAGTTTGTTAAATTTTTTCCAAATTCAAAATTAATGTCCGATTCGGAACATTGGCAATTTGACTTCAATATTGTTAGTATCAGAAATAAGAAAAGAAGGTTATTGTTGCCATAGAAACAAGTATTTAATATAAAATGTTTAATGGTAGCATTTTTAATTAGCCAGCTACTTTTAAAACAAACTTAATACGGTACTACTTGATTATCCCATCGACAAAATAACTATCGCCAAACTATAAGATTAAATGCCAATAATAGCTGATCGTAAATTTTACATTAACTTGACATTAAACACGGTACACGTGTTTGTTGCATCATCAAGTGATTTTTAATTTCACTTCTATTTGTAATTTTATAAATGTTTAAAAAATTATTTATTCTTTCGTTGTTTAAAATAAAAATTTTGTCAATTTGTATAATTTGGCAAGTAGTTTGGCAATTTATATAATTTGGCGAAATTGGTTGAATGAAATAGTACCCTTAAAACATTTAAAGCTGGTGAAGCCATGTAAAATTAAATAACTACTGCAACACGCTATTTTTTATATAATATACGCTTAAAGATAAAAAATAATACGCTAATCCTTCGTTTAAGTTTAAATTCATTGAGTTTTAGGCAATTAAACACTTATTTAACAAGCAATTTTCTAATGCATTTAAATATCTTGCATTTGGGATGGAAATGTGTTGGCTAGCCAAACAGCGTGGAACGTTCGTCTTTTTTGTGCCAAATACTCGAATGTATATAGATTTTTTTCAGATTTTTACTGAGATTCCGCAGTCAAATTTGACTGATGTTTTACTACATACATGAGTAGTTTTAAAAGCATTTTTCTTTTCAAAATAATTTGAGTATGCTCTTTAAGGAGACCTTCCTTGTGGTAACAAATTTGTTTTTGATTTGTTCTTTTTTATTTCTAACTCTTCCATCATGTGACTGACAGACAAAACTAGCAGATGTAATTGTAAAAGTGATGGTACTTATGATTTACATGTTTTATGTTTATTTGTGATTTTTGAGTTCACTTTTGTCGCCAAACAATTTGATTATAAGCCAAAAAGACGTAAGCGTGAATCTGGTTCAAGCGATGTTTACAATAAAGGTGATTTTGCAAGTGTACGAAAGCATTTTTTGAGTATTTTTTAAAATTCAAATGTACAATATATAAATAGCAATTAATATTTTAAAAATGGAGTCAAATATTTTAATTTTAGTATAAATGTCTTCCACACACGCACATACATATTGTAAAATAATTTAATTTTAGACATTTAAAAAATTTCTCATCATACTTTACTGCGAAAGCATGTCGGTTTGTTTTTCCCAAATTTGTGACTTTTATAACCTCGAAGCCAGATTAGCTAAAATTGTCCCTTCTTTTTTTAATAAAAAACATATCGCCAATTTCCCTTATACAAACGTTCAATGTTTGCAATGTTAGGTAGTAAAGATTATTCTTAAGAAAATGTAAGCAATTATGCGTTTCTATCACGAAAAAAGACATTTTGCAATAAAAATTGCTTTCTGAAATCACTTTTCGGTATTCCATTCCATTCGTCATTTCTTTTTTTTTTTCATATCTTCCATTCTTTTAGAAATGTTATAAAAAGATATTGGATGAATCTTCCATAATTAGCTACCTTGCAATTGGCGAATTTACTCTATAGTGTTGGAAGATTCGTTTAAATTTGAAAGGAACCGTGGATGGTAAATCCGATTTCAGAAGATTACACGAAATTTGTACTTTTAGTAATTAGCGATTAGTAAATTTGTTTTTTTTTTATTATGGAGCAAACGGACAAAAGAAGATTTAATAATAGATATTTTTCATGTGCAATTATTTTACTATCACTAAAAAAGCATTAATTTGAATGTACAAGAAAAAAATTTTCAAATGCCAAAGGTAATGGAACAATATTTATTCATTTAGCCTACGTTTTTTTAAAAATACCTCAAATTCAATTAAAATTTCAATCATTATAAAATTTTGGCTGATGCACAGCTGATCGTAGTGACAAATTTTAGATTTATTTTACTATCACTAAAAAAGCATTACTTTGAATGTATTTAAAAAAAAAAAAACTTTCAAATGCCAAAGGTAGCCAATGGAACAAAATTTGTTCATTTACCCTAGGTTTAAAAAAAAAAGTACCTCAGATTCAAATAAAATTTCAATCATTATAAAGAAATTTTGGCTGATGCACAGCCCGAGCAGCTGATCATAGTTACAAATTAACATTTTTAGTTTATTTAGGCAACAAACTGATGAATAATGATGTCTTGAAAATACAAGCATCTTTAATTCTCCGTCTTATTACGCTCATTAGAGAAATGCGAAAAAAATCTTCGGTTTGCCAAAAAAGATCACAACTAAAAATTTTGCATAACTAACTTTATTTATCATTTGCAAAGAGTTTTTTTTTTTTTTATAGTGAAAGATATAAAATTCAATCAACAGCAATTTGACATTATTTAATAGAATGTAGTTTGGAACTAATTAACTCTGTTTTGTAGCTAACTCTGGTACATTTTTAGCCATACCGTTATGAATATTTCTAACGTTGCACATCAAACTTGGTTGTGGATCTGATTAAAGATGATTGGGAAGATTTTATTGAATGAAAACTAGAGGTTTAGTTTCTATTTGAATTAGTTATCGAGGTTCCTAGGTTAATAGTTGCATGATTAAAACTGTTATGTAAAAAGAAACGGCAGTTAAAATGACATTATTTTAATTTTATTCACACAATTCCACTTTAAATATCCACTTTTACATGATTCACATATTTTAAAATATAAAAGTTAAATACTGTTTTGATTGTATTTACTCTACTGGAAATCGAAGATAAGAAACTGTAGAGAAAACCTGGTAAAAGAAGATGTATATTACCAAATATAATGTAACGTAGAGAGAGATTGTATTTATGTTATAAGATCCGCACAAAGTACCAAGCTGAGAAGCTTGGAGTAAAAGAACTAACAAACGAAAGTGAATAACCCGAACATTCTTTAAGTTAAATGGTCAATCTCTGCAGTCATTGTAATTCTCTCTTTTTTAGTAGTGTGGTGATATGATTGTAATGGCCGCATTTTTCTCCCAAAATCTACATGTGTACTAAAGAGTTGCTTCTGAATTGCCCGTATTTCGTCTACCGCATCAGATAATATAATAGCAGCGCAATGATGTCTGATACGTATTCAGAAAATGTGGAAGGACCTTCCAGGTGAAAGTCCATATTAATTTAAAATACATGGTCGGATTTTCCATTTTGTTTGATTGAACGTTTATTTGAAAAATGGCGTGGGCTCAGCCTGCTAGTATGATATAAATACTCTCTCTAAAAACAGTCAAAAAAAAAAAAATTTGGATTAATGATTTATCAAATCAATTTTTCCAAAATAAATTAAACATACAGCCTGAAACAAGCAAACTAAAGACTATATTTATTACATTAATACTCAGGAGTACTTTAGCTTGGCGATGGGATAAATCGCCAAATACTGTTCCCATTGACATCATTCAGTGAATTGCATTAATTTCACTTAAAATAAAAACCTTTAACACATTTTATTTAAAAAGCATAATTTTTATTTAAAATACATATATTGCATACAATTAAAATACATGCCTTTCACTCATTTATTTTAAAATACATAACAATAATAATAATACATACCATAGCATTTTATTTCAACTACTCCAAAGTATTGTTTATAAATCGCACATACGAAAAAATAAGTACTATCGGGGCGAAAGAGCAATAGAAAAAAACGTTTTTGGGCAAGATTTGGCCCCGGATAACATAAAAGTAGCGAAAATAGAGTTGAGTTTTCTAAGACTTTGCTTTTAAATTAAAGACATCTTCATTGGTTCATAAGTGAATGACATGAAAGGCATATTAATACTACAGGAGTAAAAATATTCAATGCGTGAAAGTTTTAAAATTTTTTTCAATGAATTTTCAAAAATGAATGACTCACTACACATTGTTTACATTTGTAAAATGAATCAGAATTTCTGAAATGCTTGTTTGTTTGTATCGGTTGTTGGTAGCTAGTTATTTTTAATTTTGAACTTAAAACATTATAATTGTATAGTTTTTGATCAATCAACGAGGCGGCCCAACCAGAATTGTGAGGTACACATACAAGACTTGGATTTTATAGATTGGAGAGTTCAATCGATGTTCTCCGTAAACACAGTCTCCCACATAATCATGGGTCCAAATTTAAATATCATGCACAAAAATATTTGAAAAATAAATATCAAATATATCCACTAAATAAATATCATGCTATATATCCACTGAAAAATGTTTCTAAAAATCCATCAAAAATAATAGTGTTAAAATCTTATTAAGACATTAGATAGCAAAAGAGATAAGCCATCTTGATTTTAAGCTATACATCCATGGAGAAAGCAGTCGAAGAAGCTCCACACAAAAGGAAAAATTTCAAACATCCTTCACAAAATTCCATTACAGTCACAAAATAATTATCCTAACAAAATGATTCTAAATACTTACTGTACTGCTCGACCTTTGAGTTCTTGAAGCCGCTCTGTTCTCCCGAGCTCTTTGCTAGAGGAGGGGGGGGGGGAAAAGTCAACATGTCATTACTTCTTGACACAGAAAAAGGTGGGACAAAAACATTTGGTACTAAAAATCAATTCAATCAACATTTTGATCAAAAATAAGGGTCTCCACTTTTATGCAACCTTGTAGAAAGAAAATTTTGAATGAAAATATTAATTAAAAGGTGTCAGTGTGTATTTTAAATGACATGCATGGAAGTTTCCACAATTCCCCTTAGAATTCCTCCTAAGCACCAGCATTGCCTTCTGTTAATGCTTTGGTACTCTTTCCAAAGGACTGTGTGGAATTTTCAGGTGAGGATGAAAACAAGATAATCCCAACCTATTTCATGCCATTTTTCATGTCTGTGGATTTGTTAATAGGCATCGTAAGGTGAAAGGAAAAACGAGTCAGACGTGGCAATCCCAAAACTTTCTTCTATCTCATACCTGTTAATACTTCCCGAATAAATATTTTAGAGTCCGACCTGGGACAGCTCCAAGCATCTCAACGGTCAAAATCCCTTGCAGGATAAGAACAATACATGCTGCATGTTCATAGGCTAAAAGGAAAAGAGACAGCTGAGCGTCACTTGCCGTTCCCTTGTATTGGGCGGGAAGCAATTTCATGCAACAATCGGTGTACGCAAACGACATGGAAGGATATTTAAAAAAAATTGGAGATGTGGTAGGCAAGTGTAAAATAAGCTATCGCAAATTGAGTGAAAGAAAATCGGTGAATTGTCGTGATACCTATGATTTCTAGAATCAGCAATTGGCAGTGGAATTTTAAAATGACAATATACAGAAGATCATTATAGCAAAGGAATATTTATTTAAGAAAGATATACCCCTTTATTCATGATTTATGATAACTGCTTTTGAGGGGTAAAAATATTTAACATTTATTAAAGATATTATTATTTATAAATTTAGGTGGTTACCAATTCAGAGAAAATTATTGATATTTTGATAAATAACTTTAAATTGAAAAATCGCTGTTACATAACAGGCATAATGGATGTTTTGAGTGTAGTCCACAACGATTTCTTAAGGAAAGCGGTGGATCAAAATATTTACATAAATGTAATGACAATGCTGGTACTTAGGTAGAATTCTAGTTGAAAGGGGGGGGGGGGGGGGAAGCATTTGGCCATGGGTAATAAGTGCCTTAAGTAGGGCTGGACGACATCTAAATATTTAAAATGCTAAGCGTTTTCTTTCGACAGCCCGTGAGAAGAAACTACTGCATCAAATTAGATCAATCTTTTTTTAAATGAAAGGCATTTGGCCACAGATTTGTTATAGTACATTTGTTAGTTCAAATATTCTATTAATTAGCCATAATTCTAAATTAAAATTCTACACTTGCGCATGCGCAGTATATAAGTACAAATCTGCCTTTGGAGTGACGCACTGCACATGCACAAAGATGTTTGCTCAGTTGAACTATCACACCACAGTTCGAAGTTGTTTTAAGTTCGTCTGATATTTGATCTTACGGTAAACAAGCTTTTCTTTCTTTCACAAAGTTAATATTATTTCGTTCTTTCAGCATTATTAACAATTCAAAAATTTATTGTGTTGGTATAAGAGCTAGATACAGTTTATTTTGGGGGTGTCATATTGTTTTGTTCATATTACATACAGAAGATAAACACGGTGATTTGAGGCTGAAAGTTATAGCTGGCGATCCATCTTATGAATTGAATATTAATGAATAATTATGAATTGAATATTAATTATGTCTTATGAATTACATACGAAGATTGGGAAACTAGCATGTTAAGTTGTAGCTATTTCTTTGAAAAAATAAGGTATAAATATTAAAACGCAAAACTATTTCTGTAAGATCAGAATTCAAATTTGAGACAATTGCGTATGCGGCAATTGTTTTTTGAACCTCTTCAATTTCGAAGGAGGGAAAACGAGTTCCAGCTAGCGTAACAGGTTAAAGCAGCAGTTTAAAGCTCTGAATTTTTGTAGAAGACGCAGGTTCAAGCCCAAGCCAGGCAAAATGTGTAGTATTTTTATCGATAATTCATTTGAATAATGACATATTTTATTTGGAAGAGAAGTTATAGGATTTTTATTTTATTGTTATTATTTGAATGCTTTATAATTAAATAAAATTGAACAATAATATTTTGAAAAAATAATGATTTTATGTTTAAAATATTTTGCATGTAATTATCAATTAAATAAATTGAGCTGATATACAATTTTAGTTATATTTTCTGACCATTATCAAGAATATATATATGTATGTGTCAGAAAGAAAAGTTTGATATTCATTTGCATAAAAATAAAATGGAGAGAAAGAAAAATATTCGTATAAGAGTATTTTCGAATAAGTGTAATTTAATAAAATAAGTAATTCATATAAAAAATTACCTTGATATCCAGGTTTAATAGTATAAAAATGTGAAATAAAATTTAAGTAATTAAAAATATATATTATAAAACGTTAGCTGCATCAAGTTTCAAATTTAGGTTTTTAGAGAATGAGACAGCAAAAAATAAAATTCATGGCAGCTTCTAATGGTCAGGTAGTTTAAAAAAAAAAAAAAAAAAATGAAAATAAATATTTTTATTTTTCAAAAAAAAATTAAATAAATAAATAAAGAGGCCGTAGTAAGTAAAAATAAATTCTCTACCCGGTATTTTTAGGTAAATTTCTGATAAAAAGGCAAACATAATTTGGTGTAAATTATAAACTTAAAACTCTTTCACTTCATTGAATAGGTTAGACTGACAGCACCATCAATTGCCTTAAAGAAATAGGAAATCACCTTAAAGAAATAGGAATCACTTATGCAATATAGAAATTCGTCATTCAATAATTAAATTTAAAAGCAACTAATTAAAAATTCAAGAATTTTTCAAATGAAACATTCAAGTTATTTACCATCAAATTTTGACGGCCAGTCAGAAATTTAATATCACAATATATCAACAAGTTAATATTGATATT
Source organism: Maratus speciosus (assembly GCA_963932465.1). Taxonomy (NCBI): domain Eukaryota; kingdom Metazoa; phylum Arthropoda; class Arachnida; order Araneae; family Salticidae; genus Maratus; species Maratus speciosus. The sequence goes on from OZ010796.1 coordinate 189,008,769, forward strand.
GGTGATATATCATGATAACTACCTTAAATTGTGCAAAAATAGAAATATTTCGAAGCATAAATGGTATAATAGCAACAATTTAAGTAAAAACAGGTGTAGAGAGCAACAAATCAATGTCTCACCCCTATATTTGTTTACAAAGCATCATTAAAATAAGTATATATATTTATACAAAAAATATTTTAGAAAAGAAACCAATGTTTGATATCTGTTTACACTTATATCATTTGTTTCAAAGTATTTTCCGTCAAAAATAGCATGTTTCCTATTCTTGCTACTCAATGCATTATTTATCAGTAACATTTTAACTATTTAATTACATTGCGAATAGCTGAAAAAATTATAAAATACAAATCAAAATAAAATATTCTCAAAATTAGAACGTTGGCGATCTTAAAAAATCACTGTAGTTATATCTTCCTACCTATTTATTACAAGAAAATAACATTGAAACCTTATTTTAAAAAATAACAAACTCAAATCACATTTCACAATAGTTTTATACTAATTTAAATTTTGTTTTTTGATAAATATTCATTCACAGCTGAAAAATATCACGACAGGATATATTAAATTCACTCCAGAAAACTTCATTCTAACAAAAGTACGACAAACCACAAAGAAGAAAGAACAAAGTACAATATGAATAAGCATTACTGACTAGGAAGCTCTTCTTAAAAGCAACCAATCATCACAGTGAATGACTGCTTTGACCTTGAGCTTTTCACCAACTTGGTCGTAAATAAAAGGCGAAACTTTCCCATAAGTGGACTCTGATTGGTTGCTCTCAAGCCGAGCATTTCAGCTGCTCAGGTATGAATTCGATGATAACCAGCTATCTTCTGTATCAAACGTGACAATGAATAACCAGTGCTCATTTGATTATTCATAAGGTATCAATATCTGGAGTTATTACAATGTGTGTTGGCCAATGACAGTTAGGAGAGAAGAACAGACGATAAGAGTTATTCAGTATTTTATGCAGTCGAATGAAATCTAGGTTTACAGTGAAGGAAAGTATTGCAATGATTGGGATAATTTCTAACATAGATAATCAGCAAAAAGAAAGATCATCGAGATAGATTTTCTGTTTTGGATGAGGCAGGAGGTTGAAAACATTGGAATGGATTTTTTTTTTTTTTTTTTTTTTTTTTTTCTTCTTCTTCTTCATGGGCTCTGGCAGTGAGTGCAAAACATTATTATTTTATTGAGTTTTGAGATATTTGACGATATATTTTTTAGGGCTCGTGCTCGTAATTGCAGTGTTTGCTAAACACTGTTATTTTATTGGGATATATCAACAGACTCAAAGTTTAGATATTGTTATTGCGATAGTTAAGAAATATCAATATCTGTTGATACCGATAAATAATCCATCCCTACCCTTGAGTTTTCATAGCCAAACACAAGTTGAATTTACAAACAAACTGCTTAGAATATAATTTTAAAATTTCTTACAACATATACCAGGAGGAAAATATAGCTTTCTTATTCCTTGGTTTTAAGATTTTAACTGGAAAATACAAAAGCTAAAATTCGTAGAACCCGATTAAGAATATTCATTCCCAGTTTTCATCAATACTGAATTTAAATGAGAAATTTGCCAAATGAGTCAGCTGGCTATAGCCATGGTGGCTTCATTTATGGCAACCTACTTTTGTCATCCAATTTGGCAATATTTTACTAAGTATCACAAGGCTTCGCAAGAATTCGACACTGGTACATATGATTAAGTAGTTTTAATCATGTCAGAGTAGCAACAATGGTTACAACAAGTAAAGTAAATTTGCGAGAAACCACATTGTCTAAAGCTCTTACATGAAACCTGATTATGGAAAAATCAGCCACTCTAGAATTTCATATTAATAATTTTTTTTTAAATATTAGGATTTTTTTTTTTTTTTTTAAATATCTTTTTGAATTTGAAATCTTTAAGTGGCCGCCATTTTTAAATAATATGGTGGATGAAGCTAGCCAACAAACTGGTTTGAAACCTAGGTAAGTCCTGTACAAAAGATCAGTCACATCGAAATTATGTCAAAAATATGTGCGCTATTGCATGATAATGAAATAGGAAATATATATATCAACATTTGGACTGAGGGTGGTTTTGTGATCTACGATTCATGAAAGCATACCAAAATTTTCCTGAATTGGTTTTCTCTGAATGGCTGCAATAGCTTACTTTTCACAATGGAAGCTATACTATAGATCGACTTGTCAGGTACCCTGTCGACACATATGCAATCAGTCAGCCAACCTCTTTTTCACAAAAAGGCAAGATGATTTACATAAGACAGTCTGAAGAATCTGAGACTATTTTAGGAGGCATTATTTTGCAAAAGTAATCCTAGAGAGACTGAAATAAAATACCTTCTTTAACATTACTGCTCAAATAAAACGAAAGAAAAGTAAGTCTAGAAGATAGAAAATATTTTTCTTTTCTTTTTAGGGTTCCGTACTTAAAAAAGTAAAAACGGAACTATTATACGATCACTCGTATGTTTGTCTGCCTGTCCGTCTCTCACAGCCATTTTTCTCATAAACAATAGGACACAGAAAGTTCAAATTTGGCTGCAGTAATGAACCCATCTATTGACAGTTTATTAACCCTTCACAAATATATATTTAGGAAAAATATAGGGGGGTTCATTAAGCTACTTGAAAATAAAAATCTTTTTTCCTTGTATATCGTGTGAAAGCTCTCGAAATGCAGGGCTCAAAAATGCATTTGTTTTCATTTTAGGTATGACATTTTCAGAGATATCATCAAAAATGTAAAGCAAAAGTAGGCCCCCTCCCCATCTATTTCTGAATCTACTGAAACTAAAATGATGAAAAAATTTGGGGTAATAGAAGTTTACTTAAACCTTGCAGGAAAACTATACCGACGACGCTAGGCCAAATAGTTTTTGAGAAAATCGCATCTTTCTGTTATGCACAAATTTCACTTTACGGGTGCTCAAGGTACCTATCATTGTGGAAATATAAATGTATTGTTGAAAATGATTAAAAAAAAAAAAAAAATTGCCCGTCATTAGCCAAGATAATTAACCTTTAAAGATACAGAAGGTTTTGATATACTATAAAGACACAGGCGGCATACTCTATGTCAGGGTCGGTGAACTTTTTCACAACCGTCTGCCAATTTCTTTAAAAAAAAATTTAACATGGCATGCCAACAGCTCCCCCTTCCACTCCGACCAAAAAATATATTAAATGAAGATTTATTAAAAAATATAATTATAATTTTCATTTCATTTTACAAATGTTTTAACAATCAAATTATTATTTTTTTCATAACTTATCTGAAAAAAGGCATGCTTTATCAGTTTTATTAATACTTTTGTCATTTTAACAGAATAAAACCTAACAAATTCCAGCAACAGGTCACAGCAATAATCACAGGCACCAGCATAACGAAGTCAAAGAAATGGGGAGGGGGGAATATCAAAAGTTTCTAAATGGGTAAGTTGAGTGCTATGACAAGTACACCAATAGTTATTATAAAAAAACAAAAGCTATTTTCAGTCAAGCTCGTATATTATTAGAAACAAGCTGAAAATTGCACGTCAAATGAAGTGCGCTCGTACTATAACTTGTTTTATAAATATTTTTTGAACCGCATAACATTGTACTGAATGTATATTTTTGTGCCTATCCATTTCATTCTGTTCGAAAGGCTGTCACATCATTAAAATGCATTTGAAATCATTTTTTCCCATTGGCCATCATGGAACGGAACACTTTTGACTGTCCCTGTCATTAAACTAGACATACGATTTTCATAACATTCGAAATGACTAGACACAATTTTGCAACAATTATATATTTAAAATTTCAGACCATTCAGTTGGATAGTTTTTGCTCTGTAATATGCGGACGGATAGACAGACGGACCCAACGACGATTATAGGTGCTACGTATTTATATAATTACAAACGTACCTAAAAAGAATAATCATGTGCAGAATTTTGGGAATTTGACTGAATTCTGATTTAGAACTTCAATCAATGGCATGCAAAAAGATGTTCTCACGTGCCATACGTTCGCCGACCCTGCTCTATGTGCTATCGGCTTTTGAAGCCTAGATAAAAGCTTAGTATTCTTTTAGCAAGGTTTTTTTGTAATGTTACACTCACTAATTAATATATAACTTGTTGCATGGAAAACTCTATGCACGTTTAATACTCGCACTTGACTGGTTATTTTCAGAAAACTAATGGAATTCATTTTTAAAAGCAATATCTTTTAACATCAGATGTAACAAATACTTTCCATTTTTAATAAGATGTCCTTTGTTATGAAATGGACAATCAAACAATTTTCAAAATGTATTCAATTCAGAGTTTAACAAAAATGTTCTCTTTATTTAAATAAGGACAAAACTTAGTGAATAAAAAAATAAGGAAAACAAAATCTTACCCCATTAAGCAAATTCAGCAACAAAAGAAAAGTCAAATTGAATAAACATGTATATAAAATTATAAAAAATGTATGTAAAAATATGTTCAAGTTTTTTTTACTGTTAATATAAATTTTATTTTAATAATTTAATGCCTCTTGGTAAGAATGCAAAGAGTTTTCCTCTTATTTTGTTTACCAGGCATGAGAGTGGGTAAAGAACAAAAAGTCTGAAAATACGCGAACGCTAAAAATTGGTAAAAAACTAAAAGACCGCGCACGAAATCCTATTTTGCACAAAACACAAATTTTGTCAAAGGGCTCGAAAAAAATGTGGATTTCGTCAAATGGTTGCTGGAAAAACATGGATTTCATCAAATGGTCACTAAAAAAACATGGATTTCGTCAAAAAGTCATGGAAAAAACACGAATTTTGTCAAAAGATAGTGAAAAAAAACGCGAAATTCGTCAAAATATCGTAGAAAAAGCACAAATTTCGGCAAAAGATCGCAGAAAAAACGCGAATTTCGCCAAAACATCACGGGAAAAACGTGAATTTCGCCAAAACATCGCAGAAAAAACGCGGATTTTGCCAAAAAATTGCGGAAAAGCACTAATTTCGCCAAAAGATCGTGGAAAAAACGCGAATTTTGTCAAAAGATCACCGAAAAAAATGCCAGTTTCGCCAAAATATCACGGAAAAACGAGAATTTCGTCAAAAGATCGCGAAAAAAAATGCGAAATTCGTGAAGAGATCGTGGAAAAAAAACGCGAAATTCGTTAAAAGATTGTGAAGAAAAAAAAAGAATTTCGGCAAATGATCGAGGATAAACGCAAATTTCACAAAAGGGCCGCTGAAAAAACACGAATTTAGTTTAAAGGATAGCGGGGAAAAAACGTGAATCGTCAAGAGGCTGCAAAAAAGCGAATTTCGTCAAATGATCGCAGGAAAAATACGAATTTCATCAGAGGAAAGTGAAAAAAAAAACACGATTTTCGTCAAAAGATCGAGGGAAATACGTGAATTCCATCAAAAGATCGAGGAAAATACGTGAATTCTGTCAAAAGATCGCAAAAAACGCAAATTTCGTCAAAGAATCGCGGAGAAAATGCGATGCAATTCTGGCGCGATATGTCTCGTTTGGTGCATTTTTTCGCTGCCAAAAAGAAAAAAACGATAAAAGTTTTTACAGATTAAAAAAAAAAAAAAAATTCTCAAAAATTTACGAAAAGTCGGAAATTTTGATAAAAGTCGGAAGAACCTCATCCCTGGTTTACAGAGCTATGCTATTTCCTTTTTTGCAGGTGCGATTGTCTTTTGGTGTTCTAAGTAGGATCCTATTTCCATTCAGTTAATTTTATTCAAAATTATCTTTCTATTCACCGGATTGTACTGACTATTAATTAATTTTAATTTCTGCAACCCTCCCTCTCTATTTTGAAGGTGATTATCTTCTATTGATTATAAACTGTTTTCTTCAAAATTGTTTTGCTTCTCAATTGGCCTAATTTAATTTCGTAAAACATTTGCCCTCCTCTCTTTTAATGTAATTTCAATAGTGTGGGTGCTGCTTTATCTTAGGCACGCTAACAACAGAGAATGTCTCATTTTTTTACTTTTTTCACAATCCTGAAGGGAGGCGATTTAAAGCTCCTTCCTCTACAGCCACATTTTTTATAACCTTCTTTATAAAGATGGCTTTAATTGTCCCAACAAATAGTAAAAATAAAATAATAAAAAAGACAATAATGGGATTCCTAACTTTAAGCAGGGTCTTACCAGGTAAGGTTGTCTTTTCTCTGGAGGCAATCCACGCCATATCTTGGCTATCTGTTTCACTCGATCTGCCCAAGCTGAGGAGAAATAAAAAGAAGTCAAGTCCAAACTAAATGGATGATTCTCAATTAAATAGTCTAAATTTAATACGAAACGTAAAAGTGTTTCATTTATGACACAGGCCCTTAAGCAGAGTGCAACATTGCCAATTTAGCCTTTAAAAAAACACTATTAGCATATATTAATATTTATTGCTTTTTATATTCAAAATATTAATTTCCACATCCAACAACTCCCTTTTCACTGTGGACAGCATGATGTTACTATGGAAACATCCTCTATGGGGTGTACCAGTTGATTGGCAGTTTTGTTATCTGTACCATACCAAAACGATGTATGTTAAAAATGGATTGCTGCCTCCCCAAATCATCAGTATTTTTGTTCAATTGAGTGTGCATGTGAAAGTGAACACGTTCAATAAACATAATAAAGTTTTAGGTTACCAGGAAACTATCTTGAGGTGTGAAAGGTTGATGTTGGCATAGAGCACAGGTGATATGGTGGAAAGGAGGCCGAGCTGTTCATCCGACTCCCACTTGAGGAGGCTTTTCTGCATCTGGGTCTGGTCACATTCGGTGTCGGGCCAAGAGCTGTTGGAATCAGGATGGTGGAAGTTGGGCCTGAAAATCATTTCGACATCAATACACACACACACACTGTTAAAGTTTTAAATAGCGTAGGAAAAAGCCTTTTCTCCCGGGACCTGACTTACAGAGTCAGATAATATAGACGAACACGCGAACGCCGTTCGCAGAAAATTTTCAAAATTTGCAGACAGTTTTGATGTTTTTTTTTTTTTTTTTTTTTTTTTTTTTTTTACAAATTTCTTTATTTAAAAAAAAAAAAAAAAAAAAAAAAATCAAGACTCTGGGCGGAGAATCGATGCGATGCATGTCGCACACTCTTGAGAATTTCTGGAGACTATTTTTCAACTGGAGGGGGAAAAAAAGTTCACAATATTAAGGAATGGTTTGTCTCAAAAACAGTAAATAAACTGATGAGGCATACATCTCTTCCATTCATGGACTAACAACTTTTTTATTTTAACATTTCATTTATTCATTTATCGATTAATAAAATAACAGTTTTGTTGAGCAATCATAAATTGATATCTTTACATAAATTAATGATTAAAATATTTCACATTTTAATAGATATATATATTTTAATTTTTCATATGTATTTTTCTGTATTAAGCATACCATTCAATACAATATTTTTTGACTGAGTTTTAATAATACTTGTAAATTAATATTTTTCTTTTAGTGGTGTTGCTTAGTGGCACTCCACTTGCATATAACCTTTCATTTTTGCTGTTAACGGTGATATAGGACTCGGGAGGAGTGCGGCGTTTTTTTGCAGATAACTTTTAAGAAATTATTTGAGTTCGCAGACAGTTTTACATTTTATCTAAGTCTGGTGACTTATTCCCGTTGTAGGGGCCTTGGCAAAAGAGAAGATTTTCCCATGGCAACCTTACCCACTGTTTCATACAAAAAAAACAATATTTTTTCAATAGTCTAATGAATAGATGGAAGACATTTATCTGTCATAGTATTATACAAGGACGTAAAAAAATCATCACTAAGCGTCATTTATATTTTTATAATTTAATAATATTTTAATGAGTCATTATAGAAATAATAAAAACTGCAAAATTTGTTAATGGCATGCATAACAAATCAAACAAATAGTGTGGCAGCTGTACTTTGCCATCACAACCCTCTAAACTGACATGTATGTCATGTTAACAACAACAAAAAATTTATCAAGATGAATAACTCATAAAGACATAAGTCTACAGAATCATAAGAATGATCTGTCCTATTTTTAAAAACACTTATTTTTCAAAAAAATATTGGCATAACTTAAATGCTTTGAATTGAGATTTTAAAAATTTCAAACCCATTTCTTCATTGGCTATACATAAGTTTAAAAGTAAAAAAAACCTTTTTTTCAACTTCTACTGAAGTAGCCTATGCTTAGCATTGCCTATACATTCTTTCACATTAGCTATGGAACAGATCTTATCAAGCATTTAAAAACATACATAAACAAGCCTAATACATTTTGTTTTCTATCATTTGACAACCCAACTCACTGAACGCAGACCTGCAAAACTTTGAAAATGAGAAATCGTAGCACATAAAATTAAAACTAATCTGGAGGTTGGTTTTTTGTGTTTCACAGCCATCTTTTGACATTTGTAAAATGAATAAGGTTCCAGTCTTTCAACTCAATATAGTAAATTTTTTCCTCTGAAAATTTTTATACAATATTTAAAGTTTCTTCTCGTTTTGCAGCATTTTTTTTTTTTTTTTTTTTTTTTTTACATTTGTAAAAAGGAGCCTGGTTCCAATTTTTTTTAGCCCAGTGCACTAAATTTTGACGAATTTCTCGAATTTTTTTCCCCGCGATCATTTCAGGATATTCACAATTCTTTTCCCACAATCGTAATTCACATTTTTCTATCTCGATTCTTTGTTGAAATCTGCACTTTTTACCATGAACTTTTGATGAAATTCGCATTTTCCCTCGCATTCCTTTGACAAATTTACGTTTTTTTACCACGCAAAAATGGAATGCTTAATAATAATTCATAAAGTGAAATGTTTAATAATAAATTGTACAAATCATGCGGTTTTGCACACTATTTCAATTCTTGTCCTCTCAAAGGACCCCCCCCCCCCCCCTCCCCCCTCTGCAGAAATTCTTAAAATGGCATCCCTGTTTCTAACAAAGGTAATTCCTGTATAAATATTTACAGAAACACGATTCACTTGTGGTTGATATACATAGCCCAGATTTTTTTTTCCATGAATATTTTTTTAATGTCCGAATTTTCGGATTAATGACCTGTTTTTTAAAACTTTTGGGAATGAATGTTTTGAAATGTTGGAAATTTTGGAACAGAATCACTCCTGAAAAATATACTGTGCGGGATAAAAATCACAACAAAAATAGATAAAAATAGAAACAAAAATGTGTTTGTGTTTTTTGCAAAAAATCGTAGTTTTAGAGTGATTATCGTAGCATCGTAGTTTATAGGTTCAAATCGTAGCAACTACGATTTTTTCGTAGCAGTTGGCAGGTCTGTGAAGGGGAAGCTTTTTTTTTAAAAAAAAAAAAAAAGGCCCAAGCGCAGGGTCGTATGCATTCTTTGTGCCCTGTCTAGGTTTTGTGCTTTCTAAATGGGTTGCTAATGCAATACAAATGAATGTGCAAGAACACTACTTGGCAATAAATCACCAGTGCTCAGTTAACATTAGAGATGGGAAAAACAGTTACTTTTTGTTAACAGGTTCCATCATTACACCACTAGCTTGGTAACATGTTACAATAACCTAATCATTTTTTAACACCTTACCAGATGCTAAAAATTTGTTGAAATTTGCACTTTTAGGGTCTTTCTTTAAATTTAGGTCATTTTTTTTAGATTTTGGTTAAGTATTTGTAGGTAAAGAACATTTTTTGGACGTTTGGGTAATATTTTGTTTCTTTGAAATATTAATGTCTGAAAAATGATCTAAGCTCAAATTTAAAACGTAGAGGTAAAATTTACAAAAAGTCAAAGCAGGTTTTCGAACTTCAGCAGTGGACATAAAGACACACTAAACAGAATTATATATTTATTTAAAACGTTTAACATTAGAGTCTCTATCCAACATGATTCTTCTTTTATAATTACAGCATCCTACTTTCTTGGTCCCACCTAACCTAAGTCTGAAGATATCTGTACATAAAGGAATAGTACAAAAAAATTTTCTTTTTAATAGCTTCTAGCATTCAAAACTCTCTAGGATTTAAGATGTCCCTAATTCAAATGTCATTCAATTCCAGAATAATTCTCAATTTTTTAAGGTGAAAATTCATATATTCAAGTAAATTTATCCCTTATAAATTCATCTGCCTAATAATTAGACTATTCAATATCTCACACTTATTCCTAAAATGCACAACTCTCTCCTTCTCTCTGTATATATATTTTGAGCGTTCCTTAATAGGAATGGTTACAAACATACCACCATTTGACATTAAAAAAGGATGTTTAAATATCTATAAAAAAAGACCAAATTAGAGTAATTATATATATATATATATATACATAACTATATATTGCTTACAATATTATTTAGTGTCACTGTTTACATATCGCTGTGACCCGTAAGAAAAGAGATGTGTCTTGCAAATATTCATTTTGCGTTTTTTCCCCACTAACAGGTCTGTTATAAGTGCGTCTTGCTACACAAACAGTTTCATAAGTGTAGCTATGCAAAAATCACTTTATTACGCCCTATGCCCATTTATGACCACAGAAGAGGGGCGGATTGTGTGGGGATGTAAAATTCCCCAACCCTCTAAACCTCATCCTACATCTTCGTTTTGTTCTTTTATGCAAGTTTTCATTCCAGGATGAAGTGCTATAATTTCATGTTACAGTAAACATGGAAATTTTCTTTTGCCTCTCCTGTGAAATTTACTTTTGTTGAGATGTCACTTTTCTTGCAGGTGAGCGATCTATTAAATTAACAAAATTGCTCATACTAAAATAAATGTTTACTCTATGTATTCCCAAGTATTTTTTTTCACATTTAAAAGTATTTTTCGTTTTTCCTGAAACACTTCACTTTTTCATATGTGTCACTTAGCGAATAAGGGTGCGATGCAATCAACTGTGTATTTTGACCTATCCGTTAACAACATCCAATAACATTATGGGATATAAAAATAATTTAATAAAATCTTTTAAACTTAATTAGGTTTGAGGCAAAATTTGTTAATTAAAACATTCCACTTTCATTATATTTCCACTTATATGAACAAATAGCTTTTAACAAGCCGTCACTTTCATATTTGACAACAGTGATTATTATTTTTTCCAAATGGATTAAAGCTTTTTTTTAATTTTTACAAATGTTCCCATAAAATAAGAATCTTATTGCTTTCGTAAAATTAATTCTAAGAAAAAAGTTTTTTAGCAGCCATAGTTATGACAAAAAGTGCAATAAATAAATAAATAAATAGCTCTACCGCATCCGTACATCAGGCATACCGCATCAACATACCACACAACAAGGACATATAATTCAACAACAATCGAAAAATACTTTACCACCTTAAAATATCCCCAAACCACAAAGCAAAAGCGCGATACAAATTACCTCAAAATATCTCCAGCCACGCAAATCTAACTTATAGCCTTAGAAAAACTTTTCCTCCCCTCCAGATGACATAAAATTCTAATATTACCAGTCTAGATCAACAATATGTTCAAAGCAATAATATATTTTTTAAATAATATAACTGCTTCATAGCTATATATTACAAAGTAACTATAATCCTCTCAGAGACTTGATAAAAAAATTTTACGCATTCAACATTGAAATAAGCACAAATTCATACTGAAGCGAACATAATATTTCAACATTTAACAGTTGGTATAGAATATTTGATGCTGACAAATAATTATTACTGATAGATACTTTTTATTCCTAACAACAGGTTCGGAGCAGATGGACTTTGCCTTGGACGCCTCTATTTTTGTTAGCGGGAGTGACTGAGTAAATGAATGAATAAATGAAATGAAAATAGGTGTTCGCTTTTCTTTTCATACGTAGGACGCAGTTGACGTTTGTGTTTTATTTTTTAAACTAAGTAGGATTTTCTTGATTCTTTTGTAATAGTGGATTTTTTTTTTTTTTTCATTTTTTCTTAGAATGTTATTAAGAGCTAGGAACAAAGATTTTGCGATTTTATTTTCATCGCAATATAAAATTAAAATAAAGCTAAAATTTCTTTTTTTTTTTTTTTTTGTCTTATTTTCAGTTTTTCGCAAGGGAAATTGATAAATAGTTATAAAATTAATAGGCAGTTTCTGATATTCTGTTACTAAAAAACAAACTTTAAAGCAATCACAGTGTTTTTTTTTAACTATTATGTTAAATAATGCCCACCTCTAGTTAACATAAAAGTACCTATTGTTATTTCAATATTTTACTTTTAAAATGTAACCCACCTACCCCATTTTCCAAGTACTTCTTTGCTATCAGGCTTTTGGCATAACTCAGTTCTAAGAAAGTGCATTAGATAAAAGCCAAAGGAATTTGTATCTTAACTGTGATTTTTTGCCTCAAAAGACTGAAAATCTATTCCGTATTAAGCAGGACTGTGTAATAACCATTAGTGTATTAAATGTGTTGCAATAGCATTATGGGTAATGTTCAAGGGATCCGAAAAAATCTGCTTATTAACTTTGAGTGTCTTATCCAGGTCAGACTGTATTTTTTAACAATACTGTTGGGGGCTAAATTTTAGTTAATTATACAACATTCCAATAATAATAAAAAAATGCATATCTTATAATTTCTTTTCCTGAAATAAAATATGGCATTATTGAAATGAATTATCATCAAAGACATGACAGAAATGATTGCGTCAGGGGGTTGGACTCATGGTCTCTACAGAGAATCACAGCTTAAAACTGAGTCCTAAGACCACCGGGCTTTACTTGAAAACTGAATACATGCATGCTTATGTCTATTTCGCACTGATCTTAAAATTTTACTTTTGCGGTTTTAATAAGATAACAATTTGAGACAGTTTAAAATGTAAATAAAGGTTGCTTTAGAAAAAGAATTGAAGTAAACTGTAACGATTTTTTGTATTTTTAAAAGGGTTGATTTATATTTTTAAGATTAAAACTCCCTTTACAGAGTAGAAGAACAACAACAGAATGATTCTTCAACCCACAGGCTTCCAATAAAAAATGTGAAGTATAACAACTTTTTCTGAGATTGGAAAAAAAAAAAAAAAAAAAAAGTAGCAAACAAAATCTCCAGTTAAATGGTTTCTTAAAAATTCTACTGGGTCAACTGTGTGACAAAAGGATTCAGTGTTGAAATCATTTAGAAGAAAAGGGTGGAGTAATAGAAATCTTTTCACTATTTATCTGGCTGAGTGAAGAAAATAAAATCAGGCTATCCATGCACTGGAGCATAGCACAGGACGGTAATGTTCCCTATCAAAATTTATTCCTCATACGAAATTCATACAAGCGGAACAGCCTGTCTTGGTAGGCATCCTTTGAATAGTTTGCATAATCTAGAAGCCATCTTCCAGCATTTTATTTTAACTCAATCACTAAAGTAGAGAGTTAAATCAAAAGTGTTTGCATTTCAAACTGGAGCAGGATCAAAAGAACTATTGTTCTTGTTAGCAGTCAAGAGGCTTAAACAGAGTCATCTCTATGATTCCAAATCAGTGTTACAATTCTATTAAAAATTATTTTCAGCTCTTTTTTAGGGTTCTCCACTTAAAAAATAAAAATGGAATCATTATAAGATCACAAGTGTGCCCGTCTGTCACAGACGTTTTTCTCGAGAAGACTATAGAACATGAAAAGTTCAAACATGCCAGAGTGACAAAGGTTATTGACCCACCTATTTATAGATTCCAAATGATCCCAAATATTTTTAGGAAAAATTTATGGTGGAAAATTAAATTATTTGAATTTATATTATTTTTTGTGCATGTTGTGAGGTATTGTTCGAATAACACCAAACTCTAAAATATGTGTTACTGCAAAAAATAGTCCCCACGCCCTTTTTTACCCGAATCGACTGGAGTTAAAATTATGAAAAAATTAGGAGTAGTACGAGTTTAAAGACAGTTCTCAAATCCTCAGCTCAACAACGCAAAACTTTCTAATTCATTTTTAAATGTAAAGGCATGGCAGGCCTGACTGTTGAAGTAATTTGGAATAAAATGAGTTTTCTGTTTGATAAATAAATTACTTATTGAGTCCTGGTCACATGATGACCCATTTTTTTCCTGTCTAGCAGTGTCGCATGTGGAAATTTGGTTCAAAATGCCCACTTTGACAGTATTTTGAATAACAACAACTGCCAATTTCATGCATTTTCGAACAAAAATGAGACAGAAAGAAACTTCTTTGGACTTGAGAATAGCTTTAAACCTCACAGGGAAACTACATCGATTATCCTAGATCATATTGTTTGAGAAAAATCACATTTTTCTATTACACACAAACTTTATTTGCATTACACCTTCTTTCAAAGCACGCTTGGCACAAATGTCAAGTTTAAACCCTTGCGGCAGAGCAAAAGTTGTACTTGAATGATTATTTTTGTTGAAAATTTATATTTAATCTAGACTGGCAGCAATCAATTAAGTTAAGTCTTTGTACCAAATGTTCATTTAATCCATCTAAATGAGTTTGACAACCTTTTTAGCATGTGTTAAATGCACAAACTAAAAATGATCCATTTAACAGATTATAACAATAATGAACTCAATAAATTCTGCTCTAGGCTCTACTTCTGTGATCATCACCAAACAGTAAGAAATATTAAGCAGATTATTTTTGTAACTATAAGTTAACACTTTATGCCTGTTTCCAAAAAATGGCATGTATCTGATTGTATTTTTCAAATTTTTGTGCATGCATAAAATGTACAAACAAGACTAAACTACTGATTGAACACATTCAGAAAATAGTATCGAATCCCATCTCTATGGAACTAAACTTATGGTACAGAATGCATCCCTGGAGCAGAACCTGACGAAAGGTAGAGACTGGAAACTTTGGGGCCTCCTGAAGAAACAGAGGAGAAAACTGAAAGAAAAATTAAACGTACATTTGAATTGCAATTGCTTCATCTTTATACACATTTAAAGTTAAATTTTCATGAAACACTTCAACGTTTGCCTAGAGATAAGTCAGGGGTAAAAGCACTGTTCCCCTATACCTGCTGCCGGGTGAAGTACTTAAGTGACACTAGGTTGTTTTAAAAATAGGTTGTGGATTGAAAAAATGCTCACTGTTGTTATGTTGTTAATTTGAAGTTTTTAAAACAGCATTTTAAAATCATAGTCTTTTAGGATAATGTAATAAGAGTAGATTATTCTTACTTTGTGATATCTCAATGCATTTTTTGCCAGTAACGTCTCAAATTTTCCAACGCATGGTATACAAAATTGAAGGATGTTCTCAAGAAGTATTTTTTCTTAGTTCAACAATCCAAAACCTTTTGATACATTAATGTCGTTGTTAAATGTAAAAGTTTAAAGTTAGGCAGGGAGACAGAAACACTTAACCAGGGTGCCAACCAAATAGGCAAAGGCCCCTGGCTGAAAAAAAAAAACCTCCACCATCCGGCCAAGTCCACAGCCAGGATATAACACATGACTAATAAAGCTGAAAAAAAAAAAAAAAAAAAAAACCATGAATCTGTGAAAGCTAATGTACGAAAATTAGAGTCATTTACAGTGAAACACATATGGAGGCAGGGGGACTATTGAAATGATCCCTTTTTCATAAAATGCATTACATCTTGAGCATTAACAAATCGTTTTTGTCTAGACAAACTTTCCAGAGCTGCCACATACTGAAAATCTTCTGAAAATGCCAACTTTCACAATATTTTCTGAAAGACCATTTAAATTTAACAAAAAATGAAACACGCTACCAAAAATTCTCAGTTATTTTTGCAATATTTAATAAGAACACCTGCTGATTTTGAGCGTTTCAGATAAAAAAAATTAGCAATGATTTGAATGAAATGATGGTTTGAAGTGAATGAATGTGTCAAAAAATAGTCAGTTTGGATTTGAGTAAAGAGCCTGTATAAAAATCTATAAAAATAAAGATAGCAGTTGTGTGTGTGTGCGTGCTATTCTATAAAGAGACTGCTGCATTCAGAGCTACAAGATTTAGCAGAAAGGTACCAGTAATCTAAAGTGATGCATGTTAGAGGTCTGCACGGGCCCGGGCTTGGCCTGAGGCCCGTACCCGGCCCGGCCCGCGGGCCGGGCCAGCGGAATGAAGGCGAATTTTCAAACGGGCCGGGCCGGCAGAATTAGGACAATTTTTTCAAAGGGCCGGGCCGACCGACAAAATAAACGGGCCGGTCCGGGCCAGCAAAAAAATTAATCGGGCCTGTTGGCCCGATATAAGAATTTAAGCGAAGCAGATAAAATACGAGCCCTTTTCAATGAATATGATTTTCTCGAGAAGTATAAATGTGCGTCACGAGCCGATGCGAGTTTAACAACATCAATACAGAAATGTAACGTGTCCATCGTAGAGATCGGCATCGTACAGTTACAAGATGTCTGATTCAGAGTTTAATTTTTTTTCAGCAGACTCGTGCCGGGAAGGAAGTGGTCTTAATCGATCTCAGGATGTGTAGAACAGTCATTTTGTTTTGTAATATTAATAGTGATAATGAACTTCTCTTAACAGTATCTTTGGAAATATACCTTAAGGTGGTTCTCATATTCACTGCTCAACAATGCAAAGCTTTCAGACACATGTTTCTGATAAAAACTTTAACTATAAAGGCATAAAATTGACAGGCCTGCCTATTGAAGGCATTTGGAAACGAATAGCTTTTTCCATATTTAATAAATTACTTAGAGATAACAGCGATTCCTGTCACGTGACTGTACGTTTTTCTCCTTTCCTGTGCTATCGCTTCCGGAAATTCGATTCAAAACGCTAACTTTGACAGTATTTTCAGAAAGATATATTGCTTTTATCTATGAAAAAAACGACATTTACATAGCTTTTGAATAAGAATACCTGCCAATCTTACGCGTTTCCGAAAAGAAAAGAATTCATAAATGTGTCGAAATATAGCTCCTTTGGATTTGAGAAAAGTCTTAAAAATGAGAATATTTTCACAAATCTACTTTTTATTATACAGCTTCAAATGATATCTTGTTTTTAATCCTTTATTCTGAACTACATTAATCTTTTAATGAATCCTTATTTCCATTTTGAAATGTCGGTAGACACGATGACTGTAAGTAAACGTTAATGTTTACTATTGTGCGTTTTCTGTTTTGCGAACATCATAGTAATGTAAAATATACTGTAAAATGTTCCCATAAATATGTATGTAGTATTCATTAAAAGAATCTTAATTGTATGTTGAGAAAAAACGGACTTTTTTTTTTTTTTTTTTTTTTTTTGTAGAAATTGTATCGGGCCGTTCCCGTTTTCACTGATTTTTGTACGGGCCGGGCCGGGCCGAACTTCCAATTTTTACACCGGGCCGGGCCAAGATAGCTTTCGTACGGGCCGGGCCGGGGCCTGGAAATTCTGGTCCGTGCAGATCTCTAATGCATGTTGAAGGCAGTTTTTAAATATTTTGATCAGATATTTTTATTTGATTTTTAATTAGTTTTCAAATTTCACAGCGATTTTTTAACACTCATAAAAAGAATTCAGTTTCAATCTCTGTATACAAATATTATAAATTTTGTAAGTTTTTTGAGAATTTGTACATCAGTTTTTTAATTTTTTTAATGCAATTTTTAGAGATTTTTTGCATTTCACAGCAATTTTTTTTTTATGTTCATAAAAGAAATTCAATTTCAAACGTGTAAACTAACAAGTGGGTAAGTGTGATCACAGATCGCACAGGGGGTTTCATTTAAAATTTCTTTCAAAACACTATCCTTTTGCAAAATCTGTTAGCTCCACAATTCGCAACTAGGGAGTGCACTCTATTCTAAATAAGCGTCTGCCCGACAAAATTCCATTTTAGAGCCTATTCGCACTTACATTAGTCGAGGAAATTGGACCCATAAAATTTAAAATAGGAAAGCCCTCCTGGGTAAGTGGAAATAAAATATGAAAGGCTATTGTGCATAAAATTAAAGAGTGGTCGAAGGATCGTCAAATGATATATCAGATGAGGGGTTTTGGGAAAAATTGCTTAAAATATATATGTGGGAGCTCAAAGGGTTAAATGTAACACTTTTTCAAGATTTTATGATCTGTCGCCTGGCCTCAGGTGTTCTGCTATAAGTATGCAAAATTTCAAATCTCCAATTTAATTATGGTCTCAGTTAGAAAGAATTGCTTAAAATACACAAGCTGGAGTCCAAAGGGTTAAATATGAAACTTTTTTCGAAATTTACTATCTGTCGTATGATCTGAAGTTTTCAGCTACAAGTATGTAAAATTTCAAGTCTCCAATACAATTAGGGGCTCTGTTAAAAAGAATTGATTAAAACACACAAGCTGGAGTCCAAGGGTTAAATATAAAACTTTTTCGAAATTTATTATTTGGCGTGTGATCTGAGGCGTTCAGCTATAAGTATGCAAAATTTCAAGCCCCCAATTCACTTAGGGACTCTGTTAAAATGAATTGCTTAAAATACACAAGCTGGACTCCAAAGGGTTAAACATAAAACTTTTTTCGAATTTTATTATTTGTCGTGTGATCTGAGGTGTTTAGCTATCAGAATACAAAATTGCATGCCTCCAATTTGATTAAGAATTCTGTTATTAAGGATTGCTGAAAATACACAAATTGGAACCCAAAGGGTTAAATATAACACTTTTTCAAAGTTTTATGATTTTTTGTGTGGGCTCATGTGTTTAACTATAATAATTCAAAATTCCATGTCTCTAACTTAATTAGGGACTCTGTTAGAAAAAATTGCTTAAAATACACAAGTTGAAGCACAAAGGGTTAAATATAAAACTTTTTAAAAAAATTTATGATTTGTCTTGTTGTCTCAGGTATTCAGCTATAAGTATGTGGAATTTCATGGCTCCAACCTTATTGGGTGCTGACTTAGAAAGAATTGTTTGAAATACACATGTGGGAGCCCAAAGGGTTAAATTTAAGACTTTTTCAAAATTTTAGGATTCGTCGTTTCATGTGAGGTGTTCAGCTATAAGTACTCAAAATTTCAAGTTTCCAAAGGAGTGAGACGAATAGGGTTTCGTCAGATGAACACTTCTTTCTAAGCGAGCCCTTAATTAGGTTGGAGGCGTGAAATTTTGCATACTTATAGCTGAACACCATACATCATACGACAAATCATAATTTTTTGAAAAAATCGTTCATTTAACTCTTTGGGCTGCCACATGCGTATTTTAAGCGATTCTTTCTAACTGAAATCCTTATTAAATTGGAGATTTGAAATTTTGCATACTTATAGCAGAACACCTGAGGCCAGGTGACAAATCATAAAATTTTCAAAAAGTCTTATATTATTTACTCTTCCGGGCTCTAACTTGTGTATTTTAAGCAATTTTTCTAACCTCCGCCTTTTTTACCCAGGGAACACTTTTCCAACTTTTGCCGACACCCCTTTGACCATTCTTTCATATTATGCACCATAGCCTTACATATTTTAGTTCCACTTTTTACCGCCAGGGGCGCCTACTTATCTCGGGTGCTATCGTCCCAATCCCCTCGAATAATATATCTACAGATAGTATATATAAAATGGAGTTTTGTTCGGATAGAGGATTGTTTAGAATAGAGTGCGTCCCTGGTTGCGAAAATTGGAACTAACAGATTTTTCAAAAGGATAAAGTGTTATTAAATGAAACCCTCTGTGCAATCTGTGATCCCACTTACCCACTTGTTATATTGGGTTTTCATTTGATTCATGTGTACAACACTTCGAGTGTTTTTTATGTTGCATGTTAAATTTTGAAATTGATTTTTCAAAAGAAACATTCTTAAAATTCCGGGGTACTTTAGCTAGTCAATAATAATAACTAGCTTTTCATAAGACTTTTGCAAGATCAATTGCAATTCTTCTTATAGCACTATAGAGAATCAGAAACGAGATCTTTAATGAATCAAGCAAAAGAAAACAAACAAATTCTATTACCTAATGTATCATGTGATGTGGCAGTTGAAGTGGATGATAGATGTTCTTCTTTAATGCTCTCAATTTCTGATTTTATGATGCTTTTATCTGAAAAATGAATAATTTCTTGTATCTTGTATAAATTTAAACTGACACATTTTTATATAAGAATAACACTTCTTTTTTATAGTGACAATAGCGATGACATAACTTGGTCAGAAGGAAGAGCAATTGCTTTTCAAACACCCATGAAAATGAAAGTATGAGCAATGGCAGAATTTATAATCTGCACATAGTTTATGTTTCTTCAGCTCTTCGAATTACTAATCTGCTAAATAAACTTTTTTTTTTTTCCATTTCTAACATTTTAAAATGCATTGACTATCTGCAATGGATCAAGAATGAAAAAAGGTGCTACAGTATTTTGTTGAAAGGAAGACTTTTTAGCTTCTAATGAAATTTGTAAAAATGGCTGGAACTGGAACAGAAAAGAAGAAATGAGTAACTTGGCATGGCTAACTCCTTTAACAGTTCTAAGAGTAGCATAAGAGTTTTTATTTAGGTCTACATTACATAAATTGCTTCAAATAGTATAAATATCAAACAAATTGCTTGTGTGCAAGAAGCAGTGAGTGGATTGCCACAAATAGCTGGTGAAAAAATTTCTTTTCTTGCCAAGGTTTTTATGAAAAAAAAAAAGTACAGAAAACTTTATATATAAAAAAAGGACCATCAGAGTAAGATAATTTTCATCAGAGCCGTTTCACGTCAAAAATTTTGCGATAAAAAGCCGAAGAATATTTTTTGGAATGAACACCCAAAAACTTATAACCTGAATGAAAATAATTTTAAATAGCTTCACAATGGTACAGAAAATAAAACTAAACTGAATTTCTGTAACAAAATAAATATAAAAAACAATCCTAGGCAAGGTATACTTTTGCAATTAAGAAATTTTCAACTAAAATACAAAAAAATAAATAAATAAATAAATAAGAAAAAAAATGAAAATAATAATAAATGAAAAAATAAATAAAATAAAATAAGGAGAAGAACGGGCAACGAGACTGTGCTCAAGGAGTATACACCATCATGCCCGATTTGGTATCTCTACACAATGTTTGTTAATAAACCAGCCAACTCTCTAGAAGTGGTAAAAAGTTTCCACCAACACTGATGCTAGGAAAAGCAAAGACAGGAAGAGAGAGCAAAGGTGAAACCAATAGTATCTTTAAAATAAAAGTTATTTTTCTCCTGCTTTATTTTGGTTGCCTTTCAAGATTAGAAAATAAATAAATATAATAGGCCAACTTCCTAATTCAAAACAAGCAAAGAAATTAAAGTTTTATCAAAAATCTGTTAAACAGAATCTATAACAGAGCATTATTAAGAAAGTTAAAAAGATGACTGAAACTTACATGTCACATTAATGTCTCTATTTTTGACGGGTCCGACCACAGGAGAAAAGTCCTTTTCCTAAAGAGATAAGTATTGAGTTAACAGCTGCAAGACAACAAGGATCTCTATTACATTTAATTGTAAACTGGAATATCATAATTACTTCTTTGAGGGGTGCCTTTACATCAGAGGACTCCGCATTTCCTTTGAGCCCTTCTCCCTTCAAAGGATCCTGTCCCACATCCTGGCCATCGCCCGATTTACCCAACTTTTTGCACGACAGGAGAAGATCTCTTCCAAAAAAGGCATCCTGAAAAAGAGAACAATCTAAAAATTACATTGTTTGACCAAAACATCTCAGTCCATCCTATGTGTAAACAAAAATTCTATAATACTGAATGTAATGCCAATTTTGGCAAGTGAGTACCCTTCACTATGTGTGTTGTGCAGGCTGCATCTACTGTCACATGCATCCTCTGAAATTTGTTTATTAATACGGCAGAATGAACAAATTAACTGAAAAGATTAACTTACGAAATTTTCAGAATTACAAGATGAATGTTGGAGTAGAAGTTAGAATTAAACATAAAATGGCAGTAGAGCATGTTTTTTATTCTTTAAACAGCTTGAATAGAATTTAAAAAAAAAAAAAAAAAACAATAATGTAAAAGTACAGCATTGTACATGATATAAAGTGTTCTGTAGACCTACTCGTAGAAGCCATCTTTAAAAATTCTCGAGTATTGGTTTGTCACTCTAAAATTCTCTTTTAAAATGCAAAAATTTATTTTTACTTTCAACATTTTGCAAATTATCTACAGAAATGTTTCTTTCTTTTCTCCTCGTCGACTGAGCTATTTATAGATTCATGATTTTGAACCTTTTGTAATGTAATACCTCATTTGGAAGTTTCACAAACATCAGGAAACAAGGAATACTTTTTTTTTTTTTTTTTTTTTCCCGAAAGTCTTGCTAGATTATCTGGCGTGCCGGGCTAGAGGATATTTATTATATGACTCAGTACTTGAAATTTTTTAGCATGCGTCATTTTCTTTTCTATTTTTATCGGAATTTTGGATAATCTGATTTTTTTGTAATACGAACAGGCACCGATCCCAATGAGTTTGGATTAGCGGGGTTCTACTGTATTTCAATTTGTTATGAAACACTTAGCTTACAGTACGAAAATCGGTTTTATCCTAATTTGAACTTTCTACAAGTTCACGTGGCAAGTCGTTAAAAGAGACGGCTCCCCTCTAAATGGAAGAGAACAGACACTTTTGATGGATTCTGTTACAATGTTTAAATAGCAGATGACTGTCCATTTTCTAAAAATAGACCTTTTTTGCTGTCCAAACCTTACTCCAACCCGTCACACCTCCACTGAGTAACGGAACACTGCCTATTTATTAGAAATGAAATGAGTCTAATTTCAAGAAAAGAAAATGTTAACAAAGTAACTGTTACATTTATAATACACCTACAAAAATAATTACAATAAAAAAATACATCTTACATGGGTTAGTCTAACTTTCCAAATGCATATTTTAATCTAAACTTATCAAAATACTATTTTCATAAACTTCAACTGTTAAAATTATTGAAAAAGCCTATCTAAAACGGCTGCTGAGGTATGACGAAATGACCTAAAACCATCCCATTAAACCCCCTTAGGGGGACTTGCTTATTATTATTTTTTTTTAGTAGATTTATTTTCTGAAATTTCAGGCTCCTACCTAAGAAAGTTGCTGAGATAGGGCCAAATGTTCTACAATTTTCAACCGATCCCTTTAACCACCTTTGGAGGAATTTTCAAAAATCACTGAAATAAATGCTTAACTATTTTTTTAGCAGATTTATTGTCTGGAATCTCACGCTCCTCCTAAAACGACTGCTGAAATGTGGCCAAATGTTCTAAAATTTTTGACCTCGCCTTTAACTCCCCTTAGGGGAGGAATTTCTAAAATCGCTGAAATAAGTATTTAATTATTTTTTTAGTACATTTATTTTCTGGAATTTCAGGCTCCTACCTAGAATGGCTGCTGAGATAGGGCCAACCCCTCCCTTTAACACATTAGGGGGGAATTTTCAAAAAATTTTTTTAGTCTGCACATATGTCATAAGTGTCCCCCCCCCCCCCCTCCAATTGTCATGCTTCTACGTTCAATAGTTTGGGCTGTGCATTGATTATGAGTCAGTCAGAACAAACTCTTTTATATATATATATATATAGAGAGAGAGAGAGAGATAACAGAAATTTAATATGTAGTTATTTTCAAAGGAGTATGTGGTTTTAGAATTAATATTTTTTCTTCACTTTATTTCATTGTATTTTTCAGTTCAAACTGGTAAGCCTCCTCTGCATTCGATCATTATAAAATCATCTTTATACACCTTTCTAAACCACCTTCTTCTTTCTAAACCTTTCTTTCCTTTTTTTCTTTTTTCTTTTTATATTGATTTCATGGGTGAAAATCCATTTTCCTATAGAGCTGCCCTGATTAGGATTACAAATTTTGATCCACCTGTTTGATACTATTCAAGAAGACCCTCGAAAATTAAACTTTGCAACATTCTCCCCTCCACCCTCCCTTTCCATAATTTTGCTCCCAGTAATGAAAGACAGTAAGATTTTCTGCCACCGTTATACTCACTAGTAGAAAACATCTCATTAAGGTGAAATGTGTATTTGTATGGTGGAATGGTGTGGTCACAACTCCCGGCTATTTTAGGAGATCGTTCATGGACAGGTGGTCACTCACTCCATTATCGTTGGGGATAAAATTTCACTGTCCACTTTTAGCAAGAATACTTGCACCTTATAC
>OZ010796.1:189033076-189399076 GCA_963932465.1 Maratus speciosus
TAAATAGCTTGAAAGGTTAAAAAAAAAAAAAAAAAAAAATCTACAAAAACAGACAATGGAGTGCCTATTTTTAAATGCCCTATACAAAATATGGAATTGGCTATAACAGGGCCATTATGTACATTACTCCATCCATCTTGCATGAGAGTAACAGTTCTCCCAGCTATTTTCTCGACAGCAGATTCTTGAACTTCTGCTTTATGCAATAATTCTTACTTATTTATATTTCTTTCCAACAAAATAATTTTAAATCTAAGGGAAATTTGTAATAACAATATATTTCTATCTTTAATTTTACACATAAGATTCAGAAAGCCAGAATATTTCTTACATATTGTCATTTGGAAGTTTTTCCCGGTATTTACCACTTTTTCCCAGTATTTACCAGTTTTTCCCGGTGGGATGGGAAAAACAAGTTTTGGACGGGAAAAAGCCAACCCTGCAAATAATATATCTACTCTATATATATAAAATCCTAATGAACCGAATTTATGAAACGACTGAATTGAAACAAATTTATGAAATGACTGATTAAACAACCGATTATGTTTCACAGCGATTTCTCCTAAAATATGGAATACTTCATGATGAAATTAACACCAAAAATCCATATTGATCTGCAGATTTCAAAACTGGTATTAAAATTTTTAAATTCGACTTAGTTTTCGAGATATTAATTTTTTTTCTAATTTTAAATACTTTTCTCTAATGATGGCAACTCAAATTTTAATCATAAGATTTTTTTTCATACTTTAGAAAAGGTTATAATTTTAAACCAATTTGGCGACCAGTTTGGCCTCACTTAAATGTGTGCTAAGAAATGTATCGTGTTACTTTTATTGATAATTCAATTTACTTGAGCAATTTTTGACCAAATTGAATCATTCTGATAGAGAAATCAAGAACTCCGTATTTTTATGTTAGCAGGACGCAGGTGATAAATTGCTAAATATTTTTCCCGTCGCATTTTTTTGTATTTCATTTAAAATATAATCCTTTCATTCATTTTAGTTAAAATACAAAACTTTCATTTAAAATTGATGGCTTTCACTTCTTTTTTTTTTTTTTTTTTTTTTTTAAAAAAGAAAAAATATTAGGCACAGATTTCATATTCGCACCGGAGTATCTAATTAGCGTCAAAATGGCATTATTTTGATTGACATGGTAACCCGACTATTGTTGTTTATTTAATAATAAATGTTTATTTTCTTTTTAAAATTATATAAATTGTTTTGTTCTATAGTTAATTAGATACTTTTCCATTATACGGACACCATGCCAAAATGTATGTAAATAAATATATTTGGTACTACTTAGTTATCCCGTCGACTAATTTCGCCAAATTATACAAATTGACATAACTTTTATTTTAAATAACGAAAGAACAAATAAAGGCACAGATGTCACACGCGCCCCATATTGGCAAGATACTGGCATATAAACAAGATATAAAGCAAAATAATGCTTTGGCACCAGTTAAGTACCCGTTGCGTATATGACATTAGCATCAGAAAAAAAATCACGCCAATATGACATCTGTGCCAAATATAGTTACATTGTCGCTTGGCGACAATGGTGTCCATATAGCGGGAAGTACCGTTAATTATATATTTCGTTATTTTCTTTTTAAAATAATTTAAAAATACGGTACTACTTGGTTATTCTGTCGACCAATTTTGCCAAATTATACAAATTGACATAATTTTTATTTTAAATAACGAAAGAACAAATAAAATAGTATAACATTAATAAATATACAAATAAAACGTTGAAATAAAAATCACTCGATGACGTAAACACGTGTAACTTGCTTAAAGTCAAGTGAATGTGACATTTACGATCAACCATTATTGGCATTTAATCTTATAGTTTGGTGATAGATTTTTGGTCGACGGGATAACTAAGTAGTACCAAAAATGCATATGTAACTGATATTCGAAAACGAGGTTTTCGCCAAATTTTCGTTAAAAGAAATCACACCAAACCCGGTGTGTATATGATATTTGGCCAAATATTAATTCAACAAACCATGACATTTAATTTCAAGATATCATATACGGCACAGATATCATATACGGGCCCATATTGGCACGATTTTTTTCTGACGCCAATGTCATATATGCAACGGGTACTTAACTGGCGTCAAAGTATCATTTTGCTTGATATGGTAAGCCGGATGTTGTTGTTTATGCTGTTGATGTTTTCACCAAATTGATGTCAGAAAAAAATCATGCCAATATGGGGCTATATATGATACCTGGGCCAAATTTTCATATGAAAAGCGAAGGGATCAGACTGTATTTATTTCTGGCAGTTACATAACTTGGACTATTATAATATAGATCAAATGATGACGATAGAACAATATTTGATGACTTAACACCTGTACCTGGCTAACATTAAAGTACCAAAATGGCACCTGGAATATAAAAAGCAAAGTGGTCCGCCCGGAACTGTTGATGATAGTCACAAGACTTAGGCTATTGTTATAGAAATTGTTTTAAAATACCAGAAGACAAAGACTCTGTACACTTAATTTTATTTTATCTTCTTTTCAAATGTTTAACTGATCCTCTTTAATCAAACACGAAAACAGCCATTGGATGTCTTAACAGCAACTGATTCGACCTTAAATTTTTGCAATAAAAGGGAACTGAATGGAAACCTGTTTACAGGGAGATCTGCACAGCTTTTATCAGTATAATTCGTCCTTCTCTAATATTTTTAAAACCGATCTGATTAGCGTGCTTTTAGATTCTACGGTGTCTGTACGGGGGGTTGGCGAGCGTAGCTTGCAGGGAGCAGAGCACCCTAGTTACTTATAAAAGTTTTATTTTTTTATTAAAATATGTCAAAGGTATCATTATTTTTACTGTGACTGATGCAATTAAAAATTACATCCTTATTAAACAAATTGGATGAAACCTGCTGCCAAAGATGTGTATTTATAAAGTGTTTAGCATGTAAAAAATAACTCATTAAATATAAAGATATCAAGCAATTACTAACCATAAAATAAACATATTGGGTTTAATAATTTGTAAAAAATTATTTAAAACATCAGTAGTTTGTGCTTCAGAATTACTTGTGAAAGTTTAATTCACAAATTTAAGATTTTTTAGATGTAATATACAAAATCTTGATAACTTAAATTTTCTTTTATTAGTATAGAAAAGTCCAAATGAGTTAATCTAGCTGCATATTATGGAGATTGATTTTTAAAAGAATTGTGCTTTAAAAATATTTGAAAAATCAGTAAATTGAAATACAATTTTCAAATAACTTATTGTATTTTTTTACCTTATCTGATGGTGTGAAAATGAAAATATGTCATGGTTATTTTAGTACTTTTCGGTTAGCCAGGCACCAGTGTTATATATACATATGTTGTATATTTACACACATATATGTGTATATACATATGTATGTATATATATATAACACTGGCACCCGGCTAACCGAAAAGTGCCATTTGTTAAAGGAAAAGGAGAAATGAATTTCTTAAATTGTTGCCACTGTATATGATAGCATTACCTACAGACATGCTTTATAATATAGATAGTAACATAATGTGTTTAACTTGATTTGCAAATAGAAAAAATATATATGTATAATTTATTACACAGATTTGAATAAACCTGCACCAAGTAAAATTTTTATTTCATGCTAATTTCTAAATAAATGCATTAGCAATTTTTTAGAATTAGGGTTTTAGACAGGAAATATGAATTTACTCTTCAAAAGTCTAGAAAGAAATACACAAGACAATTTTAAGTGTGTTCACTTGTGCGTCTGTCTGTGAAAGCTCTTTGTCTCGTCAACTATGTAACATGGAAAGTTCAAATTTCGCAGAAGTAATAAAGGCTATTGACCCTCATAGTTATAGATTGAAAATATAATGCAAAACTATGTCCCCTTCTCCTCTATTTCTGAATCTACTGAAACTAAAATTATGAAAAAATTAGTGGTAGTAGAAATTTATTTAAACTAGTAGGAGAACTGTAGCAATTTCCTTAGCTCACATAGTTTTTGAGAAAATCTCATTTTTCCATTACACACAAATTTCACTTTGCTCAACAAGGGAGTTGAGGGGCACTTGAGATACCTATCATCATGGAAATATAAAAGGATTGTTGATAATGAGTTTCGAAAAAAATTGTTAGTAATTAGCCAAAATATTAAGCTTTAAGACAAATGTCTATTTGCACGCTTTTTGTCTCAACGTATAACAGACACACCTGTTAGCGAAGGCATTTCTGTTACATGTTGAGACAAAAAGCGTGCAAATAGGCAATGGATATATATCATTTATTTTCAAAATATCAAGGTTTTTGATATTTTTATTTTCATACATTTAATATTTATTTTTTAAATGTCGTATTTCTTGATATTTTCATACATCTAATATTTATTTTCAGAATAATATTGTCAGTCAAAAGAAGTGCAAATTAATTCTTCAACTGTTATTAAAAATTAGCCCATCCGTAAATAAATAACTAAAAAGAATAGCTTACAAAATATTCCCTACACTCCAAAAACTAGTTTTGGACTGTACCTGCAGCTTTCTCATTACCATAAGAAATCTGCCTTTGAACAATACCTCCCTACCCTGTCTTAATTCTATTTGGGTACTTTTTGGTTAGCTGGGTGCCAGTCTTATATATACATATATGTATATATGCATGTATGCATATGTACATATATAAAATATATGTATAGATATTTATATTTACATATATGTATTTACATAAATATGTATATATAACACTGGCACCTGCCTAACCGAAAAGTTTTTATTTACTTCAGTCTAAATTGTGCAGTAGGTTAGGGAATGAAAAAGCAGACAAACTTACATCCATGTTCAAATTCTTCAATAGAAAAAATAAAAGATAAACTTTATTTTGTATTTCAGAATTTGTTATGTATTTTTATTTATTTTTTAAACGGAATCCTGCATTCTGTGCTTTGATGAGTGAAAAAGCAACTTTTACAGAAGAATGTTTATGTTTTCAATTATTTGATAATAAATTTTGTAAGAAAAAATAAAAAAAGATATTTAGAATATTGTTTTATTATGTTTTCATGCTAAATGTAATATGTTTTAGATTCAAATTTATATTAAGTCTAAAAATTTTTATAATCAGCAGTAAGCTGACAATTTTGAAAATATCGGCTATTTTTGAAAATATCACGATCTTTACAAACCCTGGGCTATAAAGACACGGATGGTGTACTCTATGCGATATCAGCTTTTAAAACCTACATGACATTTTAAAATGATATATTTGTGTAATGCAATGCAAAGTAGCAGTATAAGAGCAATAAACGTCAAATTGTTAAAAATAAACTAATGTAGGTACTTTTTGGTTAGCCGGGCACCAGTGTTATCTATACAAATATATATATGTATGTGTGTGTATATAACACTGGCACCCGGCTAACCGAAAAGTATCCTAATTTAATTAGAATGAATCGCATAATTACTTTGGGATTCGTGACCAGTTTGCATTCAGTGGCACTCTCAATATGCCACCTTGGTCTTTAAAGGTTAATTAAACACCTATCTGGAAAAAAGGCAGCACAGACCAAGGCGGCATAGCAACTTTCTTTTGAAGCACACTTAGCACAGTACCAAGTTTAAACTTTGAACAAGATCAATTAATATATTTACAGAAACTTCCACACACAAGTAATATTCACACTTGACTGGTTATTAAAAAAGTTTTACTTACATAGGCAATACTTTCTTAGAAGCACAATCTAATGCACGGCTGAAATGGCACTGTGCACAAGACTGTCCCACTGAGTTATTGCCTTTATTGATGCTTAACACTATTTCTACCAGTGTCAAGTGACACCTTTTTAAAGTTTGGATTCATGATTATTTTGCTCGTAGTTTTTTACTGTAATAAGCATAAAAAAGTCTTCAATGTATTAAAAATGATTTGTAATTGTTTCAATCTAAAAATTACAAATGGAAAATTAAAAAATAAGACTTTTATAAGGTGTCATTTGATACTGGTAGAAATAGTGTTAAGCACATACTGTCTTTCATCTTCAGTTATTATGTCCTGAAATAGATTTGTCTGTCACGCCTTCCTCCAGTGACAACTCTCCTGTAGTAATGAAAGCTTCTTGTCTGGGGGGTACACATTCTCTACTTTCTGAATTGAATATTGCAAGTTTTTCTTTTGTTAGATACAATTACAGAAGAGCAAGAAATAAAAATTATCAAAGTTCAAATTTATAGAACAAAATCAAAACAAGAAATATGTAGTATTTAGGTGCCTACAACTGAAATTAATAAAGAAAATCTAAGTGCCCTTTTCCACACCACCTTACATTAAGACCAGAAAACTATTCAATAATGTTTATTAAGGCTCGGTCTTAAATGTTTGAGGTAGGGCACGCAGGTGCGTTTTTTTTAATGTGGTATCGCCAGTAGCCATATTCCACCAAAAAAAAAAAAAAAAAAAAAAAAAAAAAAATGGAACCTAGAAAAAAAAGCGTTAATCCAATAACATAAGTACAATATTACAGTTGTTATAGAGCACAATTTTTCATGAATGGATGCATGGTAGATTCTTCAGTGTCATAACTGGGAGAGGGACCCGGCTGCCAGAATGAAAGGCGAAGAAAGTGCCAAATGAAGATTGTTGTTCAATACAAAACTGTATATACCATAATTTACAGCACATGTATATATAACACTGGCGCCCGGCAAACCGAAAAGTACCATTCAGTACGTATTTAAAAATGGGTGAGATTAATAACAAATTACAATGAAAATATGTCATTCATTCTGAGCATATATTTACTTTTAATCTCTGTACATTCTTAAACAATGAGTGAAGCAAAAAAAAAAAAAAAACTAGAAAACAGGAATTCTGCTTTTTCAAAATTTAGTGTCGCTCCCGATGAAAAAAAATATATGTATATATAAATAGTACAAAGCATATTTCAATTTTAAGACTTAAAGCACAAAACTTTTATTTTATGTAAAATGACGTCATTCGCATCCGCTTAAGGATTCCACATTTACGATCCACTCTTAAACATCTACAGTAAAGCATGTATAGAATGTCACTATCGCAAAATAATACACAAATGCAGCAAAAAGATGCCGTCACTCAAGAAACTCGACAAAAAACGGCTATCTAATGATTCACAGGTCTTCATTTGTTTGTAAAATATAAATAACTTAAAATTAAATATAGTTTATAATAGCTCCCTGTTTTAACAGAAATTATTCGTTTATATTTTTTCAAAATAGCACGTATTTTAATTACATTTTCTTTCGGTTGTTATGAGAAAATGTCAACAAAAAAATATAATTGCTGTTTTTCAACTATTTTCCCTTTACTTTCTACATAAATGGAGTACTTGAGTTGCCAAAATTAAACAAATGGTGCTAAAAACTACAAAAATATTAATATTTCAAAAATCAATGGAGATACACTTTTCAAACAAATTGCATTTAAAAGTATTTTTTTTTTTTCCCCAATACGACGGTATAAAAATTGAAAATGTGCGATGCTTAGAAATTTTAAAAAGTGCTATAGAGTATTTAATTGTACAATGATACATCTGCTTTGTTTATTGCTGGCTTCTGTAAGGCAACATTATTTTTTGGACAAAAAATAAGCTGGTAGAAAGAAATAGCATACCGTACCGGGGGGTTAAAAAAAAAACATGCTAATATATGAGTTATTAAATAAATAATGTAAAGTAATGTATTGATTAAAAATTATAGAAAAATTAAAGTTGAATATCTTATCTATATTCAACAAACATGAAGAAACATAATTGTATAAGGAAGTAAATAACTTATTAAAAGAATGAAAAGGGACTTAGTTAGGCGAATGTTTATTTAACAAAGTGCAAGTTCGCAAAAAGAAAAAGAAAAAACGCCAACTTTGAAGATGCTTTCTGAAAAATCGCCTGTTTTATTAAAAATTGAGGTTTCATTAGTATATACTTGTAAGGAAACTTGACAATTTCATGCATTAGAATGATTTTAAAAGTGTGTCAGGAAATAAGCAGTCATAAATGTCATTTTAATCTCAATATAACGAAATTCGTAAACATTTTCAGATTAGTTCAAGCATCTTAACAGGCGTACAGGTTGAAAAAAAAAGATATATAAATAAAACGATGGCTTTCTGGTATAATTATAAAACCTAAAATATTTTTCTTACCCGCTACAACAAGCTGAAACACTTTTTGAGCTTTTCTATTCTTCTCAGGGAATTTTTTTAAATAATTATCCATTATATAAAATGAAACCTATGGCCAAAGAGCAATATCAGCTATCCAGTTGGAAATAACATACGGATCATCTAATATTTTATCGATTATTATCCCTAATAAACCCAGTTTCTAAAAATAATCTTATTTCGCAACAGAACATAATTTCTGTGCATAAACAGATAAAACTTCATTTGTTTTGTAAATCATAAATCTGTAATTTTCCGTTCATAATACAGTGATCATTGTAGCTCCTATCTTATTTATGTCTAAATTGGACTTTTTTTGTCATTCTAGTCTCTGAAGCATGTAAGGTTATATGTAAAGCTAATAATTGCTCATAAACTTTCAAATTCATGCTCTGTATTAAAATGAACAAATCACAGTTCTCATCATTCAAAATCATCGCAGTCTTTTGTTCAGTATGTGATTAGACTCGAGCTTACGAAGGGTGTGCAGGGAAAGGCCGCTTCTCTCAAACTTTGAAAAGTAAGAATTTATGACCAAATTCAGCCGATTTTCACCATACCCTCCCCATTAACAAAAATTCTATTTCCGCCATGATGACAGATCCAGAGTACAAGATAAGTATTGATAAAAAGTATTTTTTCTGCTCGGAGATTTATGGTCCGAAAAAAACCCTCACAATTTTTGAAAAAAGACAAGTTTCTACAGAAGTGATCATTTGTAGAGCGCTGAAAAAGTATTGCTTCGACCGCCTAAAGTAGACTCAACTCTAGGAGCGCAAAACTCACAGTGTTAAACCTACGACACGGAATGCTAAAACTTTCACAAACGGCTGATGCTTCATTTTACAAATTAAAATTTGCTCCGAAGCCGATGTCAGTCTCTGCAATCTAAAATCTCTACATTGTTCTGGTTTTATATTGTTTCTCTATTCAGGGTAGAGGTCTACTCGGCCCGGAAAAATGAAGGCAAACTTTCAAATGAGTCGAGCCGAGCTAGCAGAATAAAGTCAATTTTTTTAACGGCCGGGTCGATAAAAAAAAAATAAACGGACCGGGCCGGTAAAAAATTAAACCGACAAGCCGAGCCGACAGAACAATTAAGCGGGCCGACCGGTCCGATAGAAAATTTAAACGAAGCCGATAAAATATGATTTTTCTGAATGGCTATGACTATGAATAAGTATAATAATGCTGCACCGGTCGATGCAATTTGACATAACATATCCAGCGTAGAGATCGACATCGGACAGCTACATCGTACCTGACACCGGGCTTAATTTCTTCAGCAGATTTGGGCAGGGCCGGGTCCGGGTTAAGGCTTACACTTTTCTTCTACATAGTTAAGATGGGCCTGAATTGGACTTAATTGTTCAAAGAAGGTGTCGGGCAGGCAATATATTTCGTAAAAATAGTAATAGCGATAATGTACTTCTGTTAACGGAATCATTGCAATATAATCTTAATAAATTACAGAGAAATATTTTCAAAAATCTACTTTTTATAATACAGCTTCAAAGTTATGATGTTTTTAACCCTCTTTTTTTCCTTTATTCTAAACAACATTAATTTTTTCAATGAATCTTTATTTGAATGTTGAAAAGTCTAAGAGTCTAAGTAATCATTAATGTTGCTATTGTGTAATTTCTCTCTTAGGAACACATAGCAATCTAACATTTCTTTGTAAATCTGTATGCAATAATCTTTAAAAGAATTTTAATTGTATGTTAAGAAAAATCGGAATATTTGTAGAAATAGTATTTTTTGTAGAATTTGTAGAAATTGGCCGGGCATGGCCTAATTTAATTTATTTTTGAACGGACTGAGCCGGGCCTGTTTTCACTGATTTCTGTACCGGCCGGGTCGCGAACTTTCGAAAATATAAACGGGCCGGGCCCTGACCAGAGTTGGGCAAATTTGTAATCTCAATTATCCGCTATGAAATTACAAATTAATTGCATGTAATTGATTATAGTTATACACATTCAAATGCAGAAATTCCGTCGAATTTCTGCATTTGAATGGGGGTGGTTCAGGCTACAGTGTTGCAAGAATTTGTTACGACATATAACTTGAACTATAATTAATTACACGCAATTAAAATGCAATTACATTGCAGATAATTGCAATTACAAATTTGCCCAAGTCTGGGCCCTGGCCTGGAAATTCCGGTCTCTAATTCAAGGCTGTCCAACGTGTCTCCCGCAGGCGCTATAGTGGTGCCCTTTGAAGGTTTTCTTGGCGCCCATTCGAATCTTTCTTCTTAGTGTAGCTATTTTATAAATTAGAAATACACTTTAAAGTATGCTTTCTTTAAAATCAATAATATTTGAATGGGGTTCTTTAAATTGTTACCAATGACCGTTATTTATTGTTAATATTATTAATTTGTTATTTAGTGCTTAAGGTTTATAGCCCCTTCACTTACAAAATTTTTGAGATAGGCTGGCCTTCTGAAAAATGTAATTTTAAATTTACTATGCTTTATATTATTTCTACAAATTATTGTTAAATATAGTTTCTAAGTCGTAGAGGACTTTTGGCTATTACCGTAAGATGTATATGCATCATATAAGATGCCTGTGACGTGTAAGTCTACCATTATTCGTGGCCTGATTATCGCAGGGGACATTTTTACCAGTATTTCCGAATAGTAATTGTCATCTTATTTATGACAGGTAATTCTGCAATAAGGAGAAGATTGCTATTTAAAAATGGAAAAGAAGCCAGTGGAATTTACCCCCTGTGGTAATAAAACCGTATTATGCTTTACCACTACAGTGAGATACATGTCTATGTCTAAATCAGTTATTACGAGACTCGAAAGCAGAATAAAACGAAATAAATAAATAATAAAAAAAAAGAATTAAGTATCTATAAAAAAAAGTTTGTCTCTGGTAAATCTACAAAACATAATTAAGATGTCAAGAAAATTTAATACATTTTAGTTTCATTAAATTAAGGATTTTTTTTAAGTATTTGCTTCTCAACTGAAATCTTTGGCGCCTTTACTTCTTCGGCGCCTGTGTACGCCGCACACTTTGCACACTGGGTCGGCGCGCCCCTGAACATTATTCAGAATTCAGCGGAGCTCATAAATACTGCGCTCAAGAGCCCAGAGGAACTGAGCTTCGAAAAACCGAAGCCTAAACATCTTTCTTTGCTTACCAAAGCACTTGCATAGTATGAGACCTATAGGGTGTCGTGCGCAATGGACTATACTTCTATCAAGCGCTCAGAAGTGTACACTCAATGGTTTCCGAACTGCGACGAGGAGTACCAGAATCTGAATTAACCGCCACCGTATCTACCGCTCTTATTCGTAGTTGTGTCGCGTTGCGTTTACTCTCTTTTTTGTTCGTGTTTGAAAAATATTCTT
This sequence comes from Maratus speciosus, assembly GCA_963932465.1. Lineage (NCBI taxonomy): Eukaryota > Metazoa > Arthropoda > Arachnida > Araneae > Salticidae > Maratus > Maratus speciosus. The sequence continues at coordinate 189,044,669 of OZ010796.1, forward strand.
ACCGATGAACATTGTAGCTCCGACCGATGCTTAATTTTCGCCTAAGCTCACGGCAGCGGAGTTGCAGAACTTTCTTCATTTTTAGTGACTATTTAAATACGAGTTCAAACCCACCGGTGAGTCGAAACAGCGCTGTGTGTTGTATTTTACGTACTATAAAGAAAACCATGGCGTTTAAGATTTTTTAAAACTGCCCATCCCTGATTCTGTTTTTGTGCAGTTCACTTATTAGATTTTATTTTATAAAAATGCGTATAGATATAGTCAAAATATATTTAAAACTTATTTTACTGAAGACTAAATTGCTTGATATTTTAGAAATGTACGATATATAAATATAAGAGTGGTGGAGACTACAGAATATTAGAACTGCAGAATATTAGAGCACTGCATTTTTTTTTTTCAGAAATTAAGCCCTGGGCTCATATGTTTATTTGAACAAATCTCTCGTTTAAAAGCATAAGAATTTGCAAGTAAACTATGACTCATGTTGCCAGGTCCTCGAGATCTGTCCCGCTTAACCACTGCACGGGACAGCAAATGTCCCGATTTTTCAGAGTGTACAGACATTTTAAAATTTGTTTTGGTATCCTGCTATACACGAGTCTTCATCGAGTGGAACTTAATACAGTGAAGACCTAGAAGGCAGAACCTGTCTATAACGGAAAATGTATATAGTTCCTTCGATAGGAATACCTTTGAAATCCACCTGACTAGACGGGAGCATGTCCAAAACTGATTTTTCAGCTGTTCATAGCTATTCTGTTTCTACAGGTTTTACTGTACTTTGTCCAGTAAATCCGCCGAAAATGAACCTGTTTATAACGGAATTCTGTTCTAAAAAAGAAAATTCCTTATACGAGTAATACTGCTTTCATAGATTTCATTGTATAAGATTCTTGTGTTTATTTAGTATAGAAAACTTAGTAAAATGGGATCGCAAGTGACCGGAGAAATATTCCGTTTAAAATTATCGTCGTTAATTTTCGTCTTAGCAGGTATAAGTGCAGGGTATGCTTACCGCAGGCACAGCGAAATTTTAAAGTTTAAAACAGTATTCCGTTATAGATTGGTTTTAGTTTAAAAGGGTTTTTTTTATGTCCTGATGAGTAATGTAGTCGTAGGGGAAAAAAAAAAAAATATATATATATATTTAAGCTATAGGCAGAGGCAGTGCTTAATATGCGCCGGAATTGAGCTCCGGTACTTCTTTGTTTGTATTTAAAATTTGACAATTCACCGGAGCTCATAAATACTGCGCTCAGGAGCCCAGAGAAAAAGAGTTTCCAAAAAAAAAAAACGGAAGACTAAACATCTTTCTTTGCTTACGAAAGCAGTTGCATATTATGAGGCGTAGAGTGTCACGCGCATAGGAGCATACTTCAATCTAGCCCTCAGAAGTGTAGACCCAATGGTCTTCGAACAGCGACGAGGAGTGCCAGAATCTGAATGAACAGCAACCGTATCTTACTGCTCTTACTAGTGGTCGCGTGGCGTTTAGTCTGTTCTTTTTCTTGTTTCAAAAATATTCTTACTGGTGAACATTTTAGCTCCAACCGGTGCTTCATTTTTGCAGAAGCTCACTGGAGCGGAGCTGCGGCAGTTTTATTTTTAGTAAATATTTAAGTATTAGTAGGAACCCATCATCGCTTATAAATACTGCGTACCGAAGCCTTACCTGAACAGCGCTGTGTGTTGTATTTTAATAGTTGATACAAAAAAATCATGCCGAGTAGGATTTTCTCAAAATTCTCCGCTCCTGATTTTAATGTTTTTACCTAGTTCATTTATTAGATATTATCATATAAAAATTCATGTCAATATATTCAAAGTATACTAGTAAATTTATTTAGCTGTAGACTAAATTGATTATAATTTTGCAAATAATGTATCTAATATAAATATAAGTATCTGGGAATGGGGGGGGGGGGTGGATTACGGATATTATTACTGCAGAGTATTGGAGTTCCGGTATTTTTTCCCTTGGAAGTTAAGCCCTTGACAGAGATTATACACTAAAGTGTATACGCTATAGCTATGCAGGGTATACATACTCTCTTAATGATACCAGAAGGTATTCAGCGTATACTCTCCACTACATCCCTGGTCTGGTCAGAGCCTGATAACTCTATGTTGGACCCGGGGCACACAGGCCATATCTGGGCCCCTTTTCTCAAAAAAATTCATGCATTATAATTTGGACAACGTGCTGTTTACAACTAAAACCATAACTTTACGAAAAAACAATATATTATAGACAAATGTAAAAATGCATTTAAAAATATAGGAAGGTAAAATCTTCTGGACTATCTGGTCTCTAGAGTGAGTAAAACGCTAAACCTGTAAGACTGAATAAAACATGTTAGGTGTAATATCAATTAAACATGTTATGAGTAACATCCGTTCTTCTTAGAATTTCGAAGTTTACATTGTAGTTTGTTGTCGTTAATGAAAAATACCGATATAGTTTAGTTTACATGAATGGGAAAAATACATTTTTTTTCTGTGAACTACAAATGGAAATTTTTATTTTCAGAGAGTGCACAAAATGCCCCCCCCCCCCCCCTGAAATTGAGGTACCGGGACACGTGCCCCACGTGCCCATGTGATAATCGGGCTCTGGGTCTGGTTCCCGATTTAGATGCCGTTGTCCCCATTATCGTCTTCCCGCCCTCCCTACTGATCTCCCTACCTAATGGTCAACAGTAGCTATAGAGATCAAGTCTTAAAAAGATGAAAGACTCGGTTGTTTTTCTTTAAATTTTCAATGTTTAAAAAACTTAAAAGAGTAAGGAACAGCATGATACATATGAAAATTTTAAAGGGATTGTGCATTCTGAAAAATAGGGCGAAGCGCGCAATAATTTAATTGGACATGTATTTTAGAAAATATTGTCAATGTGAGCGTTTTGAACCTAATTTCCGGAGGTGACAGCGCGAGAAAGGAGAAAAACCTGTTGTCACTTGACAAAAATCGCTTAAAACCCGATAAGTGATTTTTTAATCAAAAATTTAGAAACATAATTCGATTCCAAATTGCTTCCATAGTCAGGCCTGTTCTTTTTGTGCCATTACGTTTGAAAATGAGCCGGGAAGTTCCCGCTAGAGATCTGCACGGGCCGGGCCGGGTTGGGGCCGATTTTCATTCACGGCGCTCGGGCCGGGCCCGGGCCATACTTTTTTCTGAAGGCTCGGGCCGGGCCGGGGCTAACTTAATTTTTCTGTACAGAGCCCGGCCTGGTTTCATTCCTAGTCTTCACGACCAAAAATTTTCAGTCCTAGTTTTGAGCCAGCCCGTATGAAAATCATTGTCTCAGCGTGGCCTGGTCCATTTAAAGGTCAGTTAAATTAATCCTGGCGCAAAAGTTTTTGCAAAAAATGCATACATTTTTGAATCGCCATTATTCTACACTTAAACATTAAAATTTGTTATTTTTAAAGAATAGTAGATTTCTACGCATATTAAAATATAACTAAATTAAAATACAGTAAAATGTGTGAAAAGGAACCTGCCTATGACGGAACCCTGTTTTAAACAAAAAAAAGTGTTGATCCATGCAAAATTAATATACTAATAAGTAAGAAAAGAATATATAATACATTTACACTTGCTAAGAAGGGAACTTGTCTATAACGCATTTTTTTTTTCTTTTCTATGCAATTTCATCTTAGAAGATTTTACTGTATCGCCTTTTCTGATTTTTAACACTTCTATACATGGAATATGGATTAACAATATTAATGATAACTGAAACATTTACATACAAGAAATAGATTCATTAAAAAAATAAATATCTCAGCCTGCAGCACTTCTATAAAAATAAAGATTATAAACATGACAAAAAAGTTAAGATAAATATTTTTAGTCAGAACTCCTCGTACGAGACAAATTTTAAACCAATTCGACGTAAAAATCAATGTTTAGTAGAAGTTCACACGGGCCGGGTCCGGGCCGAGATTTTAACTTTTTTCCGGGACGGGCTCGGGCCGAACTTTAATTTTTTTTTTATCGGGCCGGGCCAATATTATTTTTTCTACGGGCCGAACTTTTAATTTTTGTATCGGGCCGGGCCGATTTTTTTTCTCTGAGTCGGGCCGGGCCCGGGCCTGGAAATGTCGGCCCGTGCAGACCTCTAGTTCCTGCTGTTGAGCAGATGTTTTGAGAAATGCCTTAAAAGGAGACTGCTAGAAGTCACTAAAAAATGGGTTAAATGCATGGATTACCTAGACAAGTCCTTTCATAATCTATACATAAACATATCCGTGTAAGTGACTATTCCAGGAAAATGTCTTTTAAAAAGCAGGCGAAGTCATTTACCAATCGCCAAGGAAATTATTATTTAAGCGCACCCAGAAAATCTTTTTGTTCATATTCTGAATTAAAATTATTATACTTAACACTTGTTAACCACTTTGTATGTAACATGTATCGATTCCTTGTAAAAAGAGCTTTAAAACGATATAAATTGTTTGTATTTTGGTTAAGTATTAAGAAAGCCGGAATTTTCTCGCTGTTGAGCAGATGTTTTGAGAAACACCCTAAAAGGAAAGTGCTAGAAGTCACTAAAAAAATGAGTTAAATGTATGGATTATCTAGACATGTTCAGTCATAATGTATAAATGAACATATCCAATATCCATGTAAGTGACTATTCCAGGAAAATGTCTTTTAAAAAGCAGGCGAAGTAATTTATCAATCGAAGGAAATTATTATTTATGCGCACCCAGAAAATCTTTTTATTCATATTCTGAACTAAAATTGTTATACTTAACGCGTGTTAATTGCTTTGTATGTAACATGTATAGATTCCTTATAAAAAGAGCTTTAAAACAACACACATTGTTTGCATTTGGGTTAAGTATTAGCAAAGTTCTGAATAATTATTTGTATTAATTAATCTGTGACTTGCGCCACTCTGTCTCTTAATGCTCTAGTTAAAGCTTACATTGAAACATTTCATCAAAAAAGTGCAGCTGCGAAAAAAAAAAAAGGTCATAATTATAAATAATTAGTAATATCTCTGCTAATAATGAGCCTAAATGCATAAAATTAGTATCATTGGAAAGCTTATTTTACGAGAAATCGATACATATTACATACAAAGCAATCGGTGCACGTTAAGTATGAAAATTTTCAATAATAAGACGAAACAGGAAAGATTCATAGAAATTGCAATTGAAAAAATCATTTGTAACCGTTAAAATTATACAACAAATTTTCGACACATATAAATACCTGAAACGGAGTATGTTTTTGTAGGAAAGGCTGATGAGTAGTTTCAGAGACAGTTCGAATCTATTACTCGTCAACCTTTCACACTTTTACGTTCTTCAAGATTTAAATATTTTTAAAGAATTTTCTACAAGGGCCAATGAATTGTAAATCAGTACAAGAGGATTTAAACGGCGTAAATTAATAGGATTTAGACAAACATTTTCTTTTAATGGAAGTTATTTTTTTATAAAGGACCATAATTTTAAAGCATTATTTGCGATAAGTTGGGAATTTTCGCTAACGCAGGGGCGAAGAAGTAGTGAGTTGTAATTAAAAAAAATATATACATAAGCAGGATATAAATTATTATTATTATTATTATTATTATTTTTTTTTTTTTAAAGTTTAAAAAGGATTTTTATAAATATCTAAGGCAATCGAATAGCGTTTCTCATTCCTCTATAAGTATAGACAATAAAACTTGAAACTGCCTCTAACAGAAGCCTGCTTTAAACAGAAGTTTCATGGTTTCGGAGATAAGAATGCCGGACAATTAAACAGTAAAACCTGTGAAATTTGAATCGCTATGGAGCGAAAAAAATTTGTTTAGACCTATTTCCGTTTTAGCAGGTATTCATTTTGTCAGGTCCATTTAAAAAAAAAAAAAAAAAAAAAAAAAGCACAAGTATGGGTTTTTTTTCTATGTTTAAAAAATGATTTATACGAACACGAAAGTCAATCGAATACAGTTTTTCATTCCTCTATAAGTTCATAGGTCTGAAGGGATCTACATTATACCAACAGAATATCATATTAACCCTTGGTTTTCACAATTGGGGAAACCATATTGGTATTTAACACTAAAATTCAATAGATAATTTTAAAATTAAAATTTCAAATTTTTTTCAACGAATATAGGTCTCAAGGTGTCATCCATTAATAATTTGAGTAATAATTTAACCCTCTGCAGCCGGTTTAAACCTTTAAAGTTAATTATTTTAATTCTCATAGAATTTTTTGAAGGGAATTTTTAGACAAAACCTCAAATATCTCGCTTCTTATGGGCCGTAGCGCCTAAAAAATTTGTCCGAAATTAGCTCTGTAGCGTCTAAGGAAACATTTCCTCCCGCATCTTTTGGCACCCTCCGTTTTATTTTATCGTCCATAGGGGACCCGGAATGGGGGGGGGGGGGCGGAATGGGGTAGCTTTTTACAATTACATGTATTTGAGACAGTTTACCACCCGAACGTCTCAAAATTTATAACTTAAATATATCTTGACCTTTTTTAATAGCTGCAGTCTGGTTTCCCCCCCCCCCCCCCCAATTTATAAATTTTCGAACTTTTTTTCTATTTAAGCTATGACAATGCAACAACTTCTATTTACCATTTATAGCTATAGAGATCAAGTCTTAAAATGATGAAAGACTCGGTTGTTTTTCTTTAAATTTTCAATGTTTAAAAAACTTAAAAGAGTAAGGAACAGCATGATACATATGAAAATTTTAAAGGGATTGTGCATTCTGAAAAATAGGGCGAACCGCGCAATAATTTAATTGGACATGTATTTTAGAAAATATTGTCAATGTGAGCGTTTTGAACCTAATTTTCCGGAGGTGACAGCGCGAGAAAGGAGAAAAACCTGTTGTCACTTGACAAAAATCGCTTAAAACCCGATAAGCGATTTTTTAATCAAAAATTTAGAAACATAAGTCGATTCCAAATTGCTTCCATAGTCAGGCCTGTTCTTTTTGTGCCATTACGTTTGAAAATGAGCCGGGAAGTTCCCGCTAGAGATCTGTACGGGCCGGGCCGGGTTGGGGCCGATTTTCATTCACGGCACTCGGGCCGGGCCCGGGCCATACTTTTTTCTGAAGGCTCGGGCCGGGCCGGGGCTAACTTAATTTTTCTGTACAGAGCCGGTCCTGGTTTCATTCCTAGTCTTCACGACCAAAAATTTTCAGTCCTAGTTTTGAGCCAGCCCGTATGAAAATCATTGTCTCAGCGTGGCCTGGTCCATTTAAAGGTCAGTTAAATTAATCCTGGCGCAAAAGTTTTTGCAAAAAATGCATACATTTTTGAATCGCCATTATTCTGCACTTAAACATTAAAATTTGTTATTTTTAAAGAATAGTATATTTCTACGCATATTAAAATATAACTAAATTAAAATACAGTAAAATGTGTGAAAAGGAACCTGCCTATGACGGAACCCTGTTTTAAACTGAAAAACGTGTTGATCCATGCAAAATTAATATACTAATAAGTAAGAAAAAAATATATAATACATTTACACTTGCTAAGAAGGGAACTTGTCTATAACGCATTTTTTTTTTCTTTTCTATGCAATTTCATCTTAGAAGATTTTACTGTATCGCCTTTTCTGATTTTTAACACTTCTATACATGGAATATGGATTAACAATATTAATGATAACTGAAACATTTACATACAAGAAATAGATTCATTAAAAAAATAAATATCTCAGCCTGCAGCACTTCTATAAAAATAAAGATTATAAACATGAAAAAAAAGTTAAGATAAATATTTTTAGTCAGAACTCCCCGTACGAGACAAATTTTAAACCAATTCGACGTAAAAATCAATGTTTCGCAGAAGTTCACTCGGGCCGGGCCCGGGCCGAGATTTTAACTTTTTTCCGGGCCGAGCTCGGGCCGAACTTTAATTTTTTTTTATCGGGCCGGGCCAATATTATTTTTTCTACGGGCCGAACTTTTAATTTTTGTATCGGGCCGGGCCGATTTTTTTTCTCTGAGTCGGGCCGGGCCCGGGCCTGGAAATGTCGGCCCGTGCAGACCTCTAGTTCCTGCTGTTGAGCAGATGTTTTGAGAAATGCCTTAAAAGGAGACTGCTAGAAGTCACTAAAAAAATGGGTTAAATGCATGGATTATCTAGACAAGTCCTTTCATAATCTATACATAAACATATCCGTGTAAGTGACTATTCCAGGAAAATGTCTTTTAAAAAGCAGGCGAAGTCATTTATCAATCGCCAAGGAAATTATTATTTATGCTCTTAATGCTCTAGTTAAAGCTTACATTGAAACATTTCATCAAAAAAGTGCAGCTACGAAAAAAAAAGGTCATAATTATAAATAATTAGTAATATCTCTGCTAATAATGAACCTAAATGCATAAAATTAGTATCATTGGAAAGCTTATTTTACGAGGAATCGATACATATTACATACAAAGCAATCGGTGCACGTTAAGTATGAAAATTTTCAATAATAAGACGAAACAGGAAAGATTCATAGAAATTGCAATTGAAAAAATCATTTGTAACCGTTAAAATTATACAACAAATTTTCGACACATATAAATACTGGAAACAAGGCATGTTATTTTAGGAAAGGCCGGTGGGTTGGCTTCAGGGATAGTTTCGAATCTGTAACTCGCCCGCCTTTCACCCTTTTACGTTCTTCATTCTTTAAATATTTTTAAAGAATTTTCTGCAAGGGCCAATGAATTGTAAATCAGTACAAGAGGATTTAAACGGCGTAAAGTAATAGGATTTAGACAAACATTTTCTTTTAATGGAAGTTATTTTTTTATAAATGACCATAATTTTAAAGCATTATTTGCGATAAGTTGGGAATTTTCGCTAACGCGAAGAAGTAGTGAGTTGTAATTAAAAAAAATATATACATAAGCAGGATATAAATTATTATTATTATTTTTTTTAAGTTTAAAAAGGATTTTTATAAATACCTAAGGCAATCGAATAGCGTTTCTCATTCCTCTATATAGACAATAAAACTTGAAACTGCCTCTAACAGAAGCCTGCTTTAAACAGAAGTTTCATGGTTTCGGAGATAAGAATGCCGGACAATTAAACAGTAAAACCTGTGAAATTTGAATCGCTATGGAGCGAAAAAAATTTGTTTAGACCTATTTCCGTTTTAGCAGGTATTCATTTTGTCAGGTCCATTAAAAAAAAAAAAAAAAAAGCACAAGTATAGGTTTTTTTTCTATGTTTAAAAAATGATTTATACGAACACGAAAGTCAATCGAATACAGTTTTTCATTCCTCTATAAGTTCATAGGTCTGAAGGGATCTACATTATACCAACAGAATATCATATTAACCCTTGGTTTTCAGAATTGGGGAAACCATATTGGTATTTAATACTAAAATTCAATAGATAATTTTAAAATTAAAATTTCAAATTTTTTTCAACGAATATAGGTCTCAAGGTGTCATCCATTAATAATTTGAGTAATAATTTAACCCTCTGCAGCCGGTTTAAACCTTTAAAGTTAATTATTTTAATTCTCATAGAATTTTTTGTGGGGAATTTTTAGACAAAACCTCAAATATCTCGCTTCTTATGGGCCGTAGCGGCTAAAAAATTTGTCCGAAATTAGCTCCGTAGCGTCTAAGGAAACTTTTCCTCCCGCATCTTTTGGCACCCTCCGTTTTATTTTATCGTCCATAGGGGACCCGGAATGGGGGGGGGGGCGGAATGGGGTAGCTTTTTACAATTACATGTATTTGAGACAGTTTACCACCCGAACGTCTCAAAATTTATAACTTAAATATATCTTGACCTTTTTTAATAGCTGCAGTCTGGTTTCACCCCCCCCCCCTCCAATTTATAAATTTTCTAACTTTTTTTCTATTCAAGCTATGACAATGCAACAACTTCTATTTACCATTTCATAAGTTCATTGGCTTGTCCCACCCAAAAATTTTTACCTACTTATATTTATCTCTTATAATCTATAACTTTTTCATCTTCTGAAATTTTTAACCTTTCATTAGGTTGTTGTATATCATTTTAAAGGTAATTACAAGCTGAGTTTGTCCCAACTAATTTTCTAGAGTTTCTTTATCTTCCTCTTCCTTTCACTTATAACTTTTTGGACTTCTTTAATAATAAAGATATTTTAATGAAACAACTTCTATTCGCCTTGGACAAAGACATACATTTGGTCCCACCTCAAGATTCTCATATAACCTTTAATTCTAAACATCTTATAACTATTTGAACTTTTTTGTAAAATGAGCTAGAGAGTTGAGAGAATTATTAAATGCATTGTGTCTACAGTTCACTAGGCAGTTTCACCAATCTATTTTCAAGTTCAACTACCTCTTTCTCCTTTTAAACTATTAATTTTAATACGTTAATAAGTAAATTACGTATGGTTTAGGGTCTTTACAGCTCAAGTGCGGCGAGGACTTTGGTTCCCTGTGTAAGTTTTAACAGGGGCGCGCCGACCTATTGTGCAATGTGTGCGGTGCACACAGGCGCCAGGATTGTAAAGGCGCCAATTCAAGCGAGGAAAAAATATTTAAAAATGCATATTTTTTAATTTTATTAAAATTATTCTTCAAATTTTAATTATATTTTATATATTTATCTCATATAAATAAATTACTTAGAATTACTTAAATGTTATTAATCTTTAAAAGAATGTGATACATTAATCAATTAAATTCAGAGCATAATTAACTTGAAATTTAAATTGAAGCATTACAAAAAACTTGAGCATTTGTTAGCATTCCATCCAATTTTAGATCTATTTTTAACTGTTTTAGTGAAAAAAAAAAAAATTGCGCGGCAAAAAATATACTTGAAAAAGAAGAATTTTAGTTTCAAGTTTTCATGCATTTTATGTCCCATGTTTAAATAGTAGTCTAAACTTGATAGTCAATGACTTTTTGAATGTTAATCATGAAGCATGAAACTACAGTCATTTAGGGTAACTTTGAACCATGGGGTGTAACTTTGTACCACCTCCTATTTTTCAATATTTTTTACTCCAAAAGACCAAATAAACTCCAGAACTGTGCTCTGTTGGCAAGGTTCCAAATTGGGATTTCTAATCTTTATTTTAGAAAATAAATTAGCAACATTATCCGCATCTAACTATTTTTGTGAAGCACTGTTTTCAAGTTAATTTTGAATGCTGTTTTGAAGTTTTTGTAATCCAATTACTCATTTATAAGCCATATTATTGCCTAAATGTTGTAAATGTGTTAATATTTTGTGATTATTTATTTATTAATAGTTAATAAAATGTAAATTAAGAAGGTACTAACATTTTAGCACATTTTCAGGGTAACTTTGAGCCGGCTCAAAGTTATACTGATGTTTATAATTTACTGATTATCGGCGCTACTGTCAAAAATTTCCCATATTTGGACGTATAATTTATATAAATGCCGAAAGTATGCATTAGATATAACATGTAAATATTTTCACAAATATGTAAAATACATAATTTTCATGTAAAGGCGCTTTTCGGGGCGGAGCTACTCAAATTTGACATTTCATACATTCCACTTTTTTTTTTTTTTCTTGTTTGAATAATACTACTAGTATGTATTACTGTAACTATGGATATATTATTGAGTTAAAACATTGAAAATTGTTTTTCACTGCATTTTTATGTTTTATATGAACAATAAACAGGTTTTTTTTTTTCTTTGGAATATTCATGGTTCTCTTCTTCCAATTTTCTTATGCATAATATTTGTTGTAATATCATAAATTATACAAATCTTGTGATGTTGGGAAATGTAAATTCGGTGTCTTTACATATCTGAAAACATTTTTGGGGGTTTACAGTTGTCCTAACTATAATACTTTTTTAATAATGAATTATTTTAGAAAATATTTATCATATGGTGCAAAGTTACCCTAAATAGCTGGGTAACTTTGAACCAGGTTAAAATTCATTTTTTATTGCTTTTATCCTTATTATTCCTTAATTTTTGATAGTCAAACAATAATTTAGGATCATTTCTTCTCTTTTATGCACCTAGTTGCAGCAATATTTTTAAAATAAGAGTGTGGTATATGAAAATAGAGAAAATGCGGATCAAAGTTACCCTGAATGACTGTACTGATTTTTACAATAGCATGCAAAATATTCTTTTTCTTTTCTGTTTATCAGCGGAATATTTTAACTACTCATTTAGCTGTAAATCAGCTTGAAGCCACTTTATGAAATTTGAAATATGGTTTTCGATTTTTTTTTTTTTTTTTTTTTTTTTTTATAAACGGCATAAATTGTTTTATTTTCTAACCTTTGTACTCTCCATTTATGTATTTTTTCTTTGAGATATTCGTTTAATAATTTATATATATAAGCTTATAATTAATATATTTTGTAATATTTCATTTCTACACGCTGATAAGTTTTTATAAAACGATAGTTTTTCGGGGCGGGACATAGGGCGCAAGTGAAGTTTTGCACACAGGCGCCGAACACCACTGGCGCGCCGCTGAATGTATCACACGCCCAGACTTAACGTTAGCGAAGGGAATTCGCAAATTGACAAACAGCCTTAATATAAAATTACCTTTTTCGGTAAACTTTCTTATATATATAATTATAAACAGCAAAATTGTTATTTTTTTCTAACCTGTTGTAAAAAGTTTTTAACAATTTTCTGTTCCATAGAAAAACAGATTATTTTTATTAATCTTGGTTTTTCCCATATTTTTTTTTCTTTTAACTAAACCTGATTTATTTTTTTAAAAATATATTTTTTTCTTTTTAGTAAATAAATAAAAAAAATAACACTGTTTTTTTTATTTTTTTACCTTTGAATTATTAAGTATAAAAGAAAAAGCTGTCAAAAATATCTCTAGAACTTTTTTTATATCCAATTTTTCAGTAGAGTTCTAGATTTTAAAACATCTTTTAAATATGTGTTTCACTCTTCTTTTCTAGACATAACATTTAATTATAGATGTAATATTGTACTTTCTAAAAAAATTATAGTACTGTATAAGTAATAGTCTCAGTAGCATAAGTAATAGTTTTTTTTCTAATTTTTCTTCCATGTTTTTATTAATTGCTAATTGTATTTATTATTAGCCTTTATTGCAGTTTGAACAAAAAAATATGAATGATTAATTAATACTCTTAAACAAAATAAATTTAGCATTAAATCTGAAAAATGGCTTCTGCAATAAGCAGACCTGCATTAACAAAACATCCCGTGTTAAAACTAATATAAAGAACTTAATACCAGTTTTATTTTTCCAAACAACATAAATTTGTTATAAACCATGCTAATTAGTGAATGATCTTTTTTTCTTCTACATGTGTCATTTTAAACAATCAGCTAATTAATTTCAAATGTTGTAAAAGATTATTATTTGGAAAGAGTATTGGCCAAATAAGTGACATTCAAGTTTACCAGCCATCTTTACGTTCTCATGTCTCTTTCACGAAAAGAGGGGCAAAAAAGCAATAATAAAAATTATGAGTTTCAAATTTTAGGTAAGTTGATAGCAAAAACTTATTTTAGAAATTACTGCTTTTCTATCTCAATTCAAATAAAAAATATCTTAAAATAAGAGAAGAGAGAAAAAAGGCCTGCTCTCTTTACAACACTGATTACTTTCTGACGACACATCTTAGGACCAGGAAAAAAACTAGAAAATTCATGTTATGTTGTTTAATTAAAGCTCAATTACATTTCTTAACACTTCCAATGTTGAGCTGTGTAGCCCCATTGTATTAAATGTCAGCATTTAATTGATAAGTGTTTTATCTTATAAATTTTCAAGAATTAAAACTGTAGTATTCCACTTACATAATTTTAAAAAAAATGAATTTTCAATAAAATAGTAAATAAATTTTAAAACATATCTTTTAATGGCAGGTTTCTAGAAGAAAAATCTGATTATTTTTAAATGTAATATGCAATTAAAAAAATAAAATAAAAATTTCATTGATAATTTACCAAAATTAGCAACTTTAAAAAAATAAATTACATACATTTTTTTATTTACATTATTAACAACTGAATCATATTCCATTAAAAAATAACACCTTTCCTTTTTTGGTTTTATTGCAGAGCTAAAAAGAAGGTCTCTTGAACTGAGCATATATATATATGTGTGTGTTTTCATTTATCCAGTAAAACAGGGATGGAGCTATTTTTCAGTAAATTGAAAATTGATTTTGTGGTCTCAAGTAAATTTGGTCACAGGACTGAGGAGGATATCGGATTAACGAGAAAAACAAATTCGTGGCATGCCAGAAAATAAAACAAATCTATCTGAAATAGAAGGAATATCAGCCCTTTTTTCATTTCACTGTGATCTCTTCGGAGGTGGAATGGAGCTGTAACCTCATAACACCGATTCCCATCGACTTCTTTGGATGTATGCTGGGGCATCACTGTGCACTAATATATGGGACTAACCAGAATAGCTGCGTCGCAAAAAAAAAAGAAAATAATAATAATAACAAAAATTTATCTCAAAAGAACGAAAAAACAGGAGATTTTTTTTCATTTCATTTTTGATTATTTCGAAAGGGGGCCTGTAGCCCCATCAGCCCTCTTCCCCTCTTTGGGTATACTGTGGTGTAACCGTGCGCTGATATGAGACTAGCCAGAACGTCTAGTTCGTTGTATTGCAGAAAACAATTGCATTACAAATTTATCGGAAACAAAAGGAAAAAAAATTAGCACTTTTTTCATTTCCGACTATTTTGGTAGGGGGCTTGTAACCTCATCACCCCCTTTCTGCTTCTTTGGGTATAATGTGGTGTCCCTGTGCACTAATATGGAACTAAAGAGAAGAGAGCAGCTAGTCTGTTGAATGATAGGAGAAAAAAATACAAATTTATCTCAAACAGAAAGAAAAAAGCAATATTTTTTTTTATTTCGACTATTTCGGGAGGAGGGGCCTCTAAGCCCATCAGCTGCCTCCCCTTCTTTCGGTATGCTGTGATGTCAATGTGTACTTATGGAGTTAACGCGAATGGTTATTTCGCTGTATTGCAGAAGGAAAATTGCAAATTTATCTCAAACAAGAAGAAAAAAAATCAGCCTTTTTTCATTTCATTTTCGACTATTTAGGAAGGGGCACCCCATTAGCCCCTTTCACCTCTTTGGGTATAATGTGGTGTCACTGTGCACTAGCATGGAACCAAAGAGGAGAGAGTGGCTAGTCTGTTGAGTGATAGGGGAAAAATACGAATTTATCTCAAACAAAAAGGAAAATATCAGCACTTTTTCATTTCATGTTCGACTTTTTTGGGAGAGGGCTGTAACCCCATTAGCCCCCTTCAACCTTTTTGGGTATAATGTGGTGTCACTGTAGACTAATATGGAACTACAGCGAAGGGAGCGGCTAGTTTGTTGAATAATAGGGGAGAAAATGCAAATTTATCTCAAAGAGACAGAAAAAAATCAGCACTATTTTTTCATTTCATTTTTGACTATTTCGAGAGGAGTGGGCTATAATTCCATCAATGCTGTGATGACAATGTGGACTAATATGGTGTTAACGAGAATGGCTATTTTGCTGTATGACAGAAGAAAAAATACAGATTTATCTTAAAAAAGTAAGGAAAAGACACTTTTTCATTTAATTTTTCGACTATTTCTGGTTTGGGGGGGGGGGGGGGTATAACCCCATCAACCCCTTTTCCCTTCTTTGGTGTCAATATGGACTAATATGGAACTAAAGCGAAGGAAGCGCATAGTCTGTTGAACGATAGGGGGAAAAATGCAAATTTATCTTAAACAGACAGAAAAAATTCAGCACAATTTTTTCATTTCAAAATCGACCATTTCGAGAGGAGGGGGCTGAAATTCCATCAGCCCCCTCACCATCTTTGGGTATGCTGTGATGTCAGTGTGGACTAACATGGGGTTAACGAGAATGCCTAGTTTGCTATATGACAGAAGAAAAAAATTACAGATTTAGCTTAAAAAAGTAAGGTAAAAACACTTTTTCATGTAATTTTTCGACTATTTCGGGAGGAGGGGCAGGGCTGTAACCCTGTCAGCCCCCTTTCTCTTCTTTGTTGTCAATATGAACTAATATGGGACTAATGAGAATGGCTAGTCCGCTGTATGATTGAAAAAAACAAAAAAAAATTCCAAAAAAGAAAGACGAAAAATCAGCACTTTTTCATATCACTTTCGAAAATTTCGGGGATTCTGTAAAAAAGGTTCGAAAATTCTGTAGCCCCATCACCCCCCCCCCCCCCCTGGGTACGCCCATGCAGTCGTGGAAAAAAAAAGTAAACACCCCCTACTAACTCCTCAACAAATTATCGTAGAAGAAAGTTACTGGTACCGAACGATTGGAAATAAAGTCTACTTTAAATGATGTATATAAAATTTACTTAGGGGGCCATCTACACATTAAAACGAATCCAAACTTCATTTTTTTCAAAGGCAATACCCAATTTTAACAAGATATTTCAAATCTTCGGTTCAAATTGCGCCTAGGCACCGAATTTCAAGTCATTTGAATGATAAGTTTTTGAATTATAAACATTCAAAATTGAGTGCTTCTAATGTTAAATTACATTTTCATATTTTTATTTATATCTCCAGAAATTATGCTCCTAATGTGCTATTTTTTTTTTTTTTTTTTTTTTTTTTTGTAGCAATAATACTAATATACCCTAACATAAATACGCTGAATTTGCAATTTTTATAATTTTATGATATGAATTATGAAATTAATATTCGAAAAAATTATGAATTACAACCTACAATTTTTTCGATGGATTTAGATTTATTAAGTCCTGCTTTATGTAAATCCAAAATTTGACATTTTTCTTCCAAGTAGTTTTCAAATTATGCTTAAAAAACGGCAAAATGATTGTTTAAGGGGCTGTCTATAATAGAAGTGACTAGATATTTTGAAATTTCTTCAGCTGGCCTGTAATCTAGCAGGCTTCTTAAGGTGATGAAGACAGGCTTCTTGACTTCTTAAGGTGCCTTGATCAAGTGCTCTCTCGTAACAATCGATTTCCAAACTTCAATTTGGATACAGCCCTCAAAATACGCTCGTTTTAAAATAATTAATTTCTCAGAAACTTATGGTACGAATTGCATAAAAATTTGTTTTTAGGCTAATTGAAGGATGTAGAGTTCATTTATGCTGTCAGAATTGTGTACTGCTATTGAAAAAAACAAAGTTATGGTTCGTTTTAATATGTAGATGGTCCTTTAAGTAAATTTTATCTATATCATTTAAAAGTAGATTTTATTTCCAATCGTTCGGTACCAGTAACTTTCTTCTACGATAATTTATTGAGGAGTTAGTGGGAGGGTGTTTACTTTTTTTTTCCACGACTGTACGAATATACATATCATACATAAATGTATATCAATATTTAGCTTTTTTTAAGTTACATCTTTTGGGTAGTAATATGGAATAAAGTTATAAAAAATGTTAAAATTGAAAAAAAAAAAAAAAAAAAAAAAAACACGATTTACAAGAATAATCAAAATTATTTAATAAGTAAACGTTAGTACATCATCTATTTAACCATCTATAATCATCAGATTTTTTGAAAAGGTGTTTTAATTTTTACAAAAACACAAAAGTAGTTAGCAAATAAATAAATAGAATGCTAAATTCATCTTTAAAAAGTTAAACTTAAAATTACACTATGTACAAATCCAATTACTTAAAAGATGAAAAATATTTAAAAAGGTGTTAAATTACTTTAATATCCTTAGTACTTTCAACTATTTACATAGCCTTCGTCAGATAATACAAAAATACAAACGTCTTATTTTTCAAATTTCACGTAGCTGGTGTCGAAAGAAGGGAAAACTGTCGAAAGAAGTGAAAGTCAATTTTTAGATCCGGAATAAGACGTTTGTATTTTTATATTCTCTGACGAAGGTTATGTATATAGTTGAAAGCACTAAGGATATTAAAGTAATTTAACACCTTTTTAAATACTTTTTCATCTTTTAAGTAATTTGCACATAGTGTAATTTTAAGTTGACAAATGTAGCCTATTGTTTCTGGCTCACCACAATCCTCACATGAGACCACATAAGGCATTATATCCATTCCTCCTCTCTTCCATCTCCTGAATATTTCCCACTGCAAAACAGGCACACTGCATCTTGCTCATCTTGTGTACAACTTGGTAAAAAGACCATATCAAATAATACGTCGGAGTGGAATGAGTGTTCGTCTTCAATAGACTCGTCTTCAAACATTAGTCTAGCTGATATTCCATATTACCCGACACACCATCTTGAAAAATATAACCCTTTTACTCTCTAACATGCTAGCATAGAGGAAAACTGACTAACTCAGCAATAAATATAACTATTCAACTTTATACCGAACTTGGTTAATATCACTGGCAGTGCGATTTTGTAATTAATACGAATTTTATAAAATTTGCCTGCAAAAATTGAAAATAAGATTTTATTTCACCGCGTCGCTCCTACAACAAGTATCCAAACAGAACTGAGCACAGTGCCTCATGGAAATACTAGGAAGTCATTTCATAGTTTTATGCTTGGCTGCAACACCGTATGCGCCGGATATTCAAGTATTCTACATTGTCCGACCATCCCATAATAGCCAAACTTCCTCTAATTTATTTATTTGAAATTCTGGTTGATGTCTTTTAAGACTAAATTTATAATTCATTTATTTGAAATTCTGATGTCTTTAAGACTAAATTTATAAATGCATTTATTTGAAATTCTGCTGTCTTTAAGGCTAACTTTATAATTCATTTATTTGAAATTCTGATGTTTTTAAGATTAAATTTATAATTCATTCATTTGAAATTCTGATGTCTTTTAAGACTCACTTTATAATTCATTTATTTGAAATGCTGATGTCTTTAAGACTAAATTTATGAAATACTTAATTGAAATTTTGATGTCTTTAAGACTAACTTTATAAATGCATTTATTTGAAATTCTGTTGTCTTTAAGGCTAACTTTATAATTCATTTATTTGAAATTCTGATGTTTTTAAGATTAAATTTATAATTTATTTATTTGAAATTCTGATGTCTTTAAGACTAGAACGCCTGGAAATTTTATTCAAGTTTCATAAAAATATTTGACACCAGAATTTTTATTTAAAATTATTTGACTGATTTATTTAACGTAAATCTGCGTGGTTTTGTGAAAGAATTTCTGGTTCCAGTTGACATTTAATCGTATGGTCGGAGTCGGATCGACTCCTTCCGGGGCGTTCTAGCGTTAAGACTAAATTTATAGATATTTAATTGATATTCCGTTGCCTTTAAGACAAATTTAAATTACATTACGCATTTATATGTCTTACTTAGTTTTCAATCAAACTTCCTAATAAAAGACTCCTCGATTTATAAGAATAAAATATCAGGTCCCATATCGGTGAACCTGTACGCGCGTTTCTCTGCTTCGTGAGTATTCGCGTAAAGAAACAACATTGCCGTGATAGAACATTCAAAACATTTTCAAATGGAACTCTGAAGAAGACGATAAACAGTTATTTATGATAGCTTACAGTGAAGCTGAAGGGAGCTACAAAATTCTTCGTTATAGCCTATTTCCTTACAAAAGTAATAACTTGAATAAGGATTTATATGCTTCTTTGTTGATTGTGAGAGAGTTGCTCAACGAACTAATTTTTATTATTTGTAAATGAAACAGTTACAGTCGGACCTCTATTTAACGAAGTCGCTAAAAAAAAGTTCGTTATATGGAAAATTCGTTAAATAGAGGGTCACCTTTTAAAATACTTTAAACTACATAAAACATATTTTAAGTCCATAAACACTAAATATAATTTTAGAAAGTAATTAATCACACTTTTTTTATAAATTATATTTATTTGTTTTATTTATTTTACCCATCAAAAAGAAATCTGCAAGGGAAATAAGAATGAAACAAAACATTGTCTGGAAATACACTGTATTTTCAGTTTAAAAAAAAATGTACATTAAAATCACGATTTTTTATTATGGTTGATAAGCTGTTTGGAGGAATACCAAATTTTAAAGCAGTATTCTTTTTCTTCATGCCTTTATCCATCTCATCAAGAATAATTTTTTGATGCTCAAGCACTTTCGCTTTGACATTTTTGAGCTACAAGAACCGAAATTACCAACACGATGGATCATGATCAACAATCTAGAAAACGGGAAACTGTAGTTTAAGGACACGAGGCAGCTCCATTGAGGGTTAAAAGGGGATATTGAAAGTTTGCACTTCTTGGATGGAAAGCAAAGATCACAGCGAACGCCATGGTCATTGATCATCATAAAATGTGTTAAAAGAAAGAATAATTTAGAAATGTCCAGTAATATTTTAAGAAATAGGGGGGGGGGGGGGAATTTAGATCCCAAGGAAAAGTTCGTTAAATAGAGAATGTACTTCGCTATTTGGAGATTATTTTACGAAGAAATTTGCAAAATGTTCTTGGTTCCAAAGTAAAAGTTCGCAAAATAGAGAAATTCGCAAAATAGAGGTTCGTTAAATAGAGGTCCGACTGTATTTTGAAATATGAGAGAATTGAGGTGCCCGACCCTATTTGTGAAAAAACAAATTTTTTTTTAGTACTAAAAAGTATAATTTTTCAAAGTTTTGTCAACAATAATTTTTTAAAGTATCTATACTTTCAAAAACAAACATAAGTATAAAATAGGATTTAAAACTTCGTAATAGTGACTGGAACAAGAAAGAATACTTAAGGTGTCAGTCACTGGGGGCTTCAGACTAGCGTAAAAAAATTAAAAGCTAAATTTAACAACTTTAATCTATCGACCAGCCGGTTTTGGGTGGGCCGGGAGTTTAATAGTTCACCGTCGGATGATACGTCTACTTCGAGATCATAACTCGGAATAAATTTCAAAAAAAAAAAAAAAAAAAAAAAAAAAAAGAAGAAAAAAAAGCAAACGGATGACAAATACCCCCTTTTTAATCCATTTTACGTGGAATTTTAACCGAAAAGACCTAGCGAATAACCGATAAATGTTAATGCTATTTAAACGGATTACTGATATCGATTACTCATCTTCTACAACACTTCGGCTTCCAGTATTGTGGAAAAGGATGTAAAATATCGAAGTGAACACGTAGAATCTTTTTCAAAACGAATGTATTTTTACTCGATTAAGAGACCATAATTGTAAGTTGCTTTTATGTCCAAAATGAATGAAAATGTACAGGATTTTAAGACCATCTTTTTTTATGTTTACCATCATCGAAATTTCCAGATGATTTTTCTAAATCTGTCGTTTTAAAATGCAAAGTCAAAATAAAAGTGAAAATAATTTTCTAAAAACACACTCTAACATTGGTGTACTTAAAAGTAGAAGTAAGCTGAATTTAAAATTCATCCTTTATAAACGAAAATTCAGATTACTTATAGATCTCTCTATTAAAAAAAAAAAAAAAGGTAACTAACGCTGTCACCGCCACTGTAAATGAATCTTTTATGACCGGGGGTCTTTCTTCGTTAATGCTATTAAGAAAACTACTGCATACAAAAATACGAAAACATGTGGTATTCTAGAGAAATGTTTGATAAACACGCTGATGCAGACGGTTTTTAAATCGAAGAATTATTTTAAGAGGTATTTATGTTAAAGGTGGTCAAAATCGTTCCATTAAAAAAGTTTTATAGGAGTAAAAACTATAAATAATTTTTCTATGGATAATACATTAGAAGCTTTCGGTGTGCAGACTGCATTTATTTTTCTAATTTGACTCATTTTTGTGAGGGTTTATTTCCATTTTAAATTCAAATTTTCAGCATTCTGAGAAATATTTTTTACATATTTTAGAAAAGGTTATTATTTAAAATTGTTGCCAATTGTAAAAGCAGCGCAAAGAATAATATTTCCTTCAAATTAAAAATTTATTTACACGTGACTATTATAAACAGAAAAAAAACTTTCAAATTAGAATTAAATGATTAAAAGCAGGAAAATATTGAAAATTATGCCATAAAAACTATATTTACACGAGAATTTTAAAAGAGAAAGAAAATTTGAAAAATAATAAATACATCAATGTGTTAAAAGCCGTAAATGGAGGAAATTACGTCCTATTTAGAATGGCTAAATAATAATACTTCCAAACAGTTTAAATTTAAAAATATGTTTACATGACACATTTATTTCACATTTCTATATGATCTTTTAAACTATTGTTGTCAATTCTAAGGCAGCGCAAATGAGAATATTTGCTTAAGGCCTCAAATCCAAAATGGCAACTTTATGACATAAGTTTTAATTTATTTTTGTTCAGAAATGTATGAAACTAGCAGGTGTTGTTGTTCAGAAAATATGTAATTAAACTGTGTTTTCCATTTTTTTTTTTTTTTTTTTTTGCAAACGCAATAGATCTTTCAGAAAATAGTGTCAAAGTGGGCGTTTTGAACCAAATTTCCGCGCGAAATATCAATAACCACTCAAGGAAGGGTGAAAAACGTCTTTGTCACATAATCAAAATCGCCTATAACTCAGTAGGTAATTTATTTATCAAAAAATGGAAAACACAGTTCGATTCCAAATCTCTTCCACAGACTTCCAATTTTATATCTTTCCATTACAAAAATGAATTTGTAAATGTGTCAAAACGTTTTGCGCTTGTTGAGCACAGCAGTTGAGAACAGCCTTTATAAGGAATGTTTCCTTTCTAGCAATAAAAATATTTTCACGTGAATATAATTTAATATGCTTTAAAAGCAGTAAATTGGAGAAATTACGTCATATTTAAAATGACCAAATAATATTACAAAACTGATTAAATTTAAAAATATATTTATACGAAACATTTATTTCATATTTTGAGATCATCTTTTTAACTATGGTTATGAGTTTTAAGGCAGCGCAAATTATATTTCCTTTCTAACAACAGTATTTTTATGTGAATATTAAAGAGGAAGAATACTTTGACGAAACGTCAGATTTAAAACGATACATTTAAAATGTCTTATTTAAAACACAACTTTCTTATAGCATTGTTAAAAATTACCAGGAGAAAAAGACTCTGTTGAATTAATTCATTTTATATTAGCTTACTTTCAAATGGTTAACTGATCTTATTTATCAAAGACGGAAACAGCCATTGGATCTCTTAACAGCAGCTGATTCAGCCTTGAAATTCCCCAATCAAAGGGAAATGAATGGAAACCAGTTTACAGGAAGATTGCCACCGGTTTTTTAATTATAATTTAATCTTCTGTAATCTTTTTAAAGGCAATCAAATTAGCGTGTTTTTAGAGTCTGCAGTGTCTGAATGGGGTTGGCGAGCGTAGCTCAAAGGGAGCAGAGCCCCTAGTTTCAACATAAAAATAAATATACATTATATATTCAAAACTAATGTGTTCTCACTATTCTAAAAATAAATAAATAAAAAGTAACTAATGCTACTGCTGCCGTAATTGAATTTATAGTGATCGGTGCTCATTCTTGGCTTACATAAAATAAAAACATAAAAATACAATAAAATGCATATAAAAACATAAAAAAGGTAGTTTTGTAAAGGAATCTATGATAAACACTTTAAAGCACGCAGTTTTTAAATAGAAGAATTATTTCAAGTGGTATTTAAGGCTGAAATCAGCCAAAATAGTTTAGCTAAAAAAAATTATAGGGTCAAAAACTATAAATCGAAAACAATGAACCACCTTTTGCAGGCATATACGTGGGTAGCTTGTGGTATGCAATCGCATCGTCAAATCATTTTTTTTAATTTCATTATATGAATAGAAATTTGATTAATATTTTGAAATAGCAATTTTTTATATCCTATTGTAAGACTTTTGAAAGCCCAAATGATAATATTTCCAAACACTTTTTAACTGAAAAATATATTTACACGTGAATAATAATAATAAAAAAAGTTTAAAATAATTAGATTATTATGTGCGAAACGTTTAATGATAAAAATTACGTCCTATTAAAAAAGCCGAAATAAGGATATAATTCCAAAAACTTTTCAATTGGAAAAAATATTTACATATGAATATTAAAAGAGAAAGAAAAGTGTAAGGTAATGAAATTATCACATGCGAAAAGTATTTAACGATGAAAATTACGTCTTATTTAAAACAATATACAGTACATTCCCTCTCCACAGGCCGGGACCAAGGGATTTGCAAATTATAGGCCATTTCTTTGTTTACATTCTAATATTTGGAATTTATCATCAAATATGGTATTCACACTGCAAATAAATAACACAGAAATAAAAGAAAATGATTTTTTTAAATAAATAAATAAGTAAAAAACTATATTGAATATTAGAAATACGTTTAAATGATATAATACAAAATTTATAGAAAATATTTCTACTTCTTTTTAAATCTATCAAACATTGCAGTGATAGTGGTTTGATTTATAGTTTTTGCTTTTTGCTCTGTTATTTCATCTTGAAGCTTTTTAAGTGTCAGGATTTCTTGATCAGTAAAAAAAAGTCTTTTTCTAAAAAACTAAAATATTTATCCCCCAGAGCTAACACCTCTTCAAAAGCAATTTTATCTTTTATATAGCTAACAAATGAATTCAAAATATAGCAGTCTAATAGTTATTTATTAAATACATAAAAAATTTCCTTCTAAAGAATGCAAAATCCATTAAAAATTTCTTAGTAAATTCATCAGTCTTTTTTTTTATGTTAAAGTGTAAAATATCTTGCTTAAAGAAAGATTTAAACTGTTTGTCTACATCTGAAATATAGTGCGGATTAGAGGAAATTGACTGTATTTTAAAACGATTTTTTCTTAGTGTCTAAAAGAAAACTTGTCTTTTAGGCATTATTATAAAAGAGTCTAGGAGGCAGCAACATTTTTTACTTAATATTTTGTACAAATTGATTTCCAAATGTGTAACAATTCTTACTTAATCAATCACGAAAATAGCGATCAGCTGTGGATGTGGCCTTGTGGAATAAGCAATCCACTCTGTCAAAATGAAATGATTGGCAACCCGATTACAGAAGATCACCACTGGACATGATAATATCTTTCAGTCTTCCTTAATCAGATATATTTTATTAAAGAGAGCAAATTAACTTGTTTTTAGAATCTGCAAATTCTGGATGGAGGTTGGTGGGTATAGCCTGTAGTAGTAGAGCCCCCTAGTATTATATAAAAAAATTAATTTTTGGTTAGTTTTTAAGATTGTCTGCCTTTAATATTTGTCAATCTTTTAAAGATAGATCAACATTTTCATAAAACTGCAAATATTACTTTGGGGTCAAGGGACCTTGAAACTCATTTGATTTAAATTTCACTTTAAATACTGTTCAAGGGCATACTATACAGGGTGTCCGGTCTCAACGGTGTCCAATGGCTAATTCCTAAACCGTTAGTCATAGACGTATAGTTCCAATTACAAAAATGTTTTAAATCAGGTAAAGAAACATTTTAAAAGCGATTTGGGTCAATAAAAACATTTCTTAAAAAATTACGAAATTTAAATTTTTATACAGTCCCCCGGTCCTATAAGTTATATTTAGTAATTTTTTCCTATTACACTGACAAGTAAGACAAAAAAAGTCCCATTCATATAACACTAAAATTGAGCGAGTTATGAAACTTTAAAAATGCATGACTTATGCCACTTTTCTACTCTGAAAACAAATGAGTTCGGCTTGGCTTTGAGGGATCATATGCCAAGTGTTTAAAGTATTCGAAGGTCTTACTTCATGTGTATCTGCGCTTTGAAAAAAAAATCCTACAAGTATTATGATTAAGTCTCAAATTGGCTAAAATAACATAGGTTTTATTTTGTCAGGATTTGAGACTGTTTCTCTTATGATTTCTTTTAACAAAAATTATGTTTTTTTTTTATAAGTTTTTATGTTACTTCAACAATCATATGTATGTTTTTCCAGTTCAAAATTTGTACTCTAACTTTAACCCACTTTTAAATATCCGATCGAGATTGCATTTTACATACTGGCGCAAATCCGATAACAATCTAATATTATTAAGATTTTCGGTGGTTACCATTTATACTTATTTTACATGATAACACAAAATTTTGGATAAATTTCTGCCAAGGAGTTTAAGAAAAAGTTTTAGATTAGATAATACAAGACTGCGATTGTTGGGTTTTTCACATTTATATATTTTTTAGCACTGAATTTGAAAATTACCTTAATTTTTAACCGTCATGTCAGGATATTTCGCAAATCATAAATTTTCAAATTTAAAGAATAACAAAAATCGAATACTATAAAGTAGCGGAGATGGTTGTGTTTTTTAACTTTTGATAATTGATTTTTACGCACTTTTTAGCACTGAACCTGAAAATGACCTTCATTTTTAACCATCACGTTAGAATTTTTTTTGCAAATCGCAAATGTGTAAGTTAAAATATAGCTAAAATCTCATACTATAAAACATATGTAAAACATTTTTTATTTTATTTTATTAAAAAATTTATTCGACATTTTTGCTTATCCTGGGATTCTTACAGCTAAACAGCTGAGTGGTCCGATGAGATGGGGGAGGAAATTCAATTTTAACATTGAACTCCTTAACTTTAAAATTTGCAATGTGCGAAAAATCCTGATATGATAGTTAAAAATGAAGGTCAATTTCGGATTCAGCGGTACAGAGTATATAAGAATCAATTATCATTAGCTAAAAAACATGACATAACCCAACTTTTGCAGGCTTGTGCAATCTAATAATATTTTAAAATACGTATCATTTTGTAAAGAATTGAGGCTGTTAATTTAGAATAATTTTATTTAAGAAAAATTCTGTTTTTTCTTTCTTCTTAAATGTTTATTACAAATTGTATATTTTTCATTAATATGCCAGAATGATTAAAGATTTCAAATTTATATTGCAATCTTAATTTTACTTCCAAACATTTTTTATATTTGACGAAATTACATTTCGACTAAATTTGTGAATGACCCCCAATTTGCAGCAAAAAATATGCTCCAACTTTAAACAGCTATTACTCGGTCAATTTTAATCGTAAAATAACGGGACTTTTTTTGTATTACTTGTCAGTGTAAAAGGAAAATTTCACTAAATATAACTTATAGGACCTGGGGACTGTATAAAAATTTAAATTTCGTAATTTTTTAAGAAATGTTTTTATTGACCCAAATCACTTTTAAAATATTTCTTTACGTGATTTAAAACATTTTTGTAATTGGAACTATATGTCTATGACTAACGGTTTAGGAATTAGCCATTGGACACTGTTGAGACCGGACACCCTGTATATATGAGTTGTGGTTTTGATTTCTCAAAACACACTCATGCTAGCAACAAGATATGTCAGCAAGTTCTCATGAGAAAGTAGCGGCTGCAGAACCGCAGATAGAATTAAACTGATGCACATTTTTGCATCTCTGAGCTTGGGAATAAATTAACAGGCTAACTCCAGATTTCATTTCAGAGTGACCAAGATCAAATGGATCTAACGAGCTCTAGACAAGAGCTGAAGTCGCTACAGAATCAGATGAGAGGGTCTAGTATGAATTCTCAGTTGCCGCGGTTGGAGTTCTGCGAATTCCCCTAACTTTGTAAATATCTGTATTACTTTGAAGTGTAATAATAATCCAGAATCATTAAACTCCTTTGATTCATTACTTACTGCCTTATTCCTCCATCCAGGGCCGAAAATAGGGTGGGGGGCATGTGCCCTGGGCGCCGCTTTCACAGAAGGTGAAGGGGGTGCCAAAATGAAGGTTTTGTTTGACGTTTGATACAAGAATGTACATACAGTGGAGCACCGCTTATATGTTTCTCGTTTATATGTTTTTATCATTTATACGTTTTTTTGAATGGTCCCGGCAAAATCCAATGGATATTAACGTTAAATAATTTCATTTATACGTTTTTCCTTAAATCGCAGATTTCATTTATACGTTTTTTTCAACAATTCAAGAAGACAGAAAATGCATATTTCAACCTCAGATACCCAACTCCCGATTGTCCAGTCTAACAAAAGGCACGTGACCTTAACCAACACCTGCCCAGTTGAACTAAAGCCTTACCCCTAAGGAATGTGAACATCCCACTTTCTATAGATAAGGGTTGTTGTTGTGCTATCCCCTGGCCCATGAGGGCAAGCTCTTTTCCCGACAGCTTCAGTGTTTGGATTTGTATCGTTCACTAGCGGTTCATGATGACTTCGCATAATAGAAAATCTCTGTCGTTGAAGGAAAAAATGTGCATTTTTAAAAAAGTGGATGAAAACCAACATTTAAAAAGAGTGGATCTTGCCAAAGAATTAGGTTTACCAGTTTCAACTTTAAACATGCTAATTTATAAGCTTAAAGATCATCGAGGAAAGCCATCATCAAAGTGGTTGTAGTGCTTATAAAAATTTTTGAGTCGAAAGCAGAAATTTCGCTGATGTTGAAAAATTGCTTTTGCAGTGGTTTAATCAGTGTCATAGTGTAAAAATTCCCATCAGCGGTCCTTTGCTTATGGAGAAAGCACGAGAAATTTCGAAGAAGCTGAATGCAATGCATCATTTTCTTCAGGATGGCTTCACAAGTTTAAATTAAGACATGGCATAACAGACAAAACTGTAAGTGAAGAGTCTGGAAATTGCAAAACAGTGGATGATTGGATTCAAAACCAATTGCCAGATCTGATAAAAGGATATGAACAAAAAGACATTTTCAATACAAATGAAACCAGTTTGTTTTATAATCTTCTGCAATCTAAAACTCTTGCAATCAAATCGGATACCTGTCATGGTGGAAAAAAGAGCCAAGTGCGATTAACAGTGTTATTGTGTGCCAATGACGATGGATCAGAAAAATTGTCTCCTTTGATTATTGGCAAATCAAAAAAGCCCTGCTGCTTCATTTTATTCATTGATCGGTGTCCCACTCATCCACCTGATACGGACTTTCTAAAAATAATTTATTTTTAATCTTTAATTTATCACTGTTTTATTGTTGGTAATTACGGAAATGTTCGTACTTTTGTGAATTTCGTTTATACGTTTTTTTTCCCTTGGTCCCTTGAAAAACGTATAAACGGTGCTTCACTGTATATACAAAATTTGTATAAAAATGTCTTGCAGCCGGGAAATTTAAAAGGAAAACTGAACCAAATGCATTAAACTTTACAAATAGATAAAAAGATTCATCTACAATACAAAATTGCAAATGAATAAGTAAAAAGAATTATCCTCTTAGGCTTTTTTCATACTCCCATTCCTAAAGTATCATGTCTATGCCTTCTATCTTTTATATCACTTTCTGTGTAGGAAAATCACTACCGTTTTTCAAGGTCAGTCTATTGTGGTACACTGTCCACTACGGTTGGTTAGTTGTATTTATGTCAGCCAATTATCAGCACGTGGGATATAGGCCCTAAGGGGGGGGGGGGGGGGGGAGAGGGGGTTCTAAGGGAACCTAACCTGTATTAACGCTTGGAGAACCAAGGTTCGAAGAAAACCACAAAAACTCCAAACGATTAGGCCGACGGGCGCAATTGGGATCTGTCCACTACGGATAACAACCAAACGAGAAGCGACCCCTCAGTCTGACTTTTCTATTAGATAAAAAAATTCCATGAAAGGTGTTTTTTTTTTTTCCGCTGAGCAGCATTGAGCTTCCTTTCTTTTTTTTTTCGTCTTGCCATGGGCAATAAAAACAAACGAGAGGGGAATGCACAAAGTAAAATTCTTAGTGAAACTTTTTTTTAGATATTTAGCCTATACAAAAAAAAAAAAAAAAAAGTTTAAAAAAATATTAAAATGCCATTCGGTTCTTTTGATTCAGTTTTCAAGGTTTTAAATGAATCAAGGTTTGACAAAGCTGATTACGTAGTTCAGTTTTACGTATTTTAAATTTAAAAATAAGTTGTCTATTAGATACTTAGTAAAATTCTTTTTGTAAATTTACTTTGTGGTGGAGGGGGGGTGCAAAATCCATGTTTGCCCCAGGCACCAAAAAGGCTAGTTTCGGCCCTGCCTCCATCACATATATGAGTGAGTGAGTGAGTGAGAGCGCTGTGGATAAAATTCTGGGGATATTCTTCATGACTATTACACTCAGGGTTGAGCCATTTTCTCATAAAAATTAGTTGTTGAACTTTAGAATGATGAGTCACATACAGGGTGTCCCGAACTCATGGGGCAAACTTTAAAAGTTGATAGAGGTCACTGTAACAATCTTTTATTGTACAGGAACGAATGGGTGCCAGTGACACGTTGAGGCACAAACATGGTAAAGAGACGAAAAGAATGTTTAATGAAAGCATCATTGACAATTTATTATAAACATAGCACTTGCCAATGACACTGTAAAATACACATTTCTTCCATGTGTTTTTGCCTCAACACATCACTTGCATCCATACATTCCCATACAATAAAGGATTGTTACAGTGACCTCTATCAACTCTTAAGGGGACATTTTACCTTTTCAACAATTTTGTTTATCTTAAAAATTATGTTTCAAACGGTGAACTCACTGCATTTCAATGTTCAACTAAAAGTACATTAAAAAAAAAAAAAAAAAAAAAAAAATGCCGTTAAATTTTTTAAAAAGTTAAAAAAAATTTGAATTCTTAAAAATCCCTACTACTTTTTTAAATATTGATATTTTTGCCCATTTTTTTAAAAAAAGATTTTCAAATGTGTATTACAAAAGACTGTGCAGGGATTTTTAGATGCATCCCATATTACTTTTAACAATTTTTTTTTACTGATATATGTATAGAGAAAAATGATCGAAATCTAACATGTCTTCATATACTGTTATTTTAAAAAAAAAAAAGAACCTGAAGGCTAATTCCATGCACAGATTTATCACATATATAATAAAGAACATGTACAAAAAAGTTCACATCTCTATCTCAAATACAAAAAAAAAAAAAAAAAAAAATCTTGTAATACATAAAAGTGAAGAAAATAGGAACATGGAGAAAAAGCCGTTTTAAGTTTTAATTTGTGTGAGTCATTTCGCAAGTGTATTAACACAATTTACAATATCTCACAATATAATTTCCGTATGGGTAAAGATGAGGTGTCAAAATATTCACAATTAAACACGCTTTCATTTAATATTAAAAAAAGAAAATCGATTTCTTGACCAATTTTAAGGTAAACTGTCCCCTTAAAATTTGGCCCATGTGTTCAGATACACCCCTGTACTGTGTATATGAAGTAGAACAAATCACAAGAGAAACAACACTGAACAAAAGACAATGTTAAAATGCCAAGATATGTTTATTTTGATAATAACATAATACAGGGAATGACAGTCAATGCTATTTCCAGAATAACACAGTAAAAAATAACAATGTTGTTTTCTAGGCAGGCAAGAGGATAATTAGTATTTTTCCCATTCTCTCAACACTAAACAGCCACATTTTATGTACAAAGGTAGTAGAAAAAAGCACAGAGATATATTTACATCAAAATAACAAAGAATCCACCTTTTATTCACTATAAAAATTCAACTTTTTAATGGGCTACTTCAGTCACGTGAAAACACCCGCTTGCTAATGCTAATCCTATGGAAGAAATTTATAAAGATATCTCGTTTGCATTTCAATATTTTTAAATGATTTTTTTTTTTTTTTTTTTTTGATTTGACAGGTGAACAAAGATCTGTACAAAGACCATTTTCTACTTTTTAGATTATGATTGCAGATTTTTTTTTAAGTCGATGCTTTGACTTTCAAAACCAGTTCCAAAAATGTAAGTGTCTTCATTAAAAACACCTGTAGTCAAAATCGAAAAAGTAAAAAATGGCCTTTGTACAAGTCAATCTCAGCTATCAAATGCAAGAAACATTCAAAAATATTGAAATTCAAATGAGATATCTTTATAAATTTCTTCCATAGGATAGTAGACTGAGTAGCCTCTTAACTCAACCTGATCATTTGATAGATTTAGTAGCAATAACAAATCAAGAGAAATATTTATTTTAATTAGATTTTATATCTTACCTATAAGAGTGGAACAGCTTTACAGTGATACATTCCCACTTTATACATAACTTATAATATCTTTTGAATGAATACATTATACAGTAAAATAATAAAAGAAAGCAAATAACAAATGTAAAATTAGAATACAGTTATTTTAAGGTTTCAAAAAAGTGACCTTTTATTAAAAAAAAAAAAAAAAAAAAAATGCACAAAAGAAACAGCACTTGCATACTTATTTATACAAAAATATTTTACAGAAAAAGTAAAAGAAATTTTAAGCTTGAAAAACAAGTTATTTTTCTTATTGAAAAAGAATCCGGAATAATTAAATTTTTTTAAGTTACGAGTCAAAAATAGCTTACTGATTTGAATACTCCATGTTACATCCTATTGTCTGATGTCTTGAAGACAGCAGGATAGCATAATATCATAAGAAAAAAAATCATAAGCCAGCTCTAACTGAATCAGTTAAAAGATATTTAAACATACTTTTAATGATAAACGGAAATGTATGGTCACTAAATTATACTAGTTAAGAAATAAGTGTGAAACATATTTATTACAAAGACTATGTTTTTACATAGCTTTATGGTTAAGTATCTGTTGCTTCAGCTCCTTTTTCTTCTTGAATTCTGTATAAAAGAAATAATTCCTTTTAGAAGCCTTGAAACCACTGCACACTCATTATTGAGATCATTTGTGGCCATTATTTTTTACATTCCCTTTTAAAAATCCTATATTTATCATAGCTGAAAGATTTTGTACCTAACCATCAAACAAATGATTTATTAAATTTCATAAATTTTTAACCACAGTTCACACAAACTATACTATTCATCCATTCTTTAGAAGAAAACAAAAACCTATATAACAGGATAGTTCATATATAGATATCCTTTTAAATCTTTAGAATCTCAAAGAAATTGTTCAAATCACAACTGATGATGATGATTTTAAAAACTGCAGGTTATAAAAGGGATAAATGTTACATTTAAATTATATCTAAAGTAATTTATCTTTTAACATAACTCATTCTTAATAATATAAAGTTCACAGTTTACATAAAACAAACAAACAAAAAGAAGCAACTCATTTTTATTTATTTACTGTTTGTATTAAACCCCATTACACAATTTGACTCTTTCTTAAAATTCTAGCAGCTTTTGATTTTGAATGCTATGTATTTAAAAAAGAGCCATAATTTCCTAATATAACATGTGAAAAATAGCTAAAAGTTCTTCGATTTTGCAATATTTTACAGTTTATTACAACTAAAATACTTTCAAAATAAGACTTTACGACAATGAAATTTACATCAATGTCAGAATACATTTAATTGTATTTATAAATACAATTTTCTTGATCGATTTTATGGTCAATACTGCAATTAAATTTCTGATATAGAGTGCAAAAGCATTCAATCAAAATTTCTGATAAAAAAGACAGAGTTTTCATAACACAAATAAAGGTGAACTGATGTTGAATAATTATATATATATATATGTATGTATACATTCAAAATTGTTAGTGAATACTATCAAATAGTTAACTATACATTAAAAAATACAGCAAATTTTAAAGTTCAGCAACAACCCCAAAACACTCATACAAGTAGTAATTTTTCAAACTGCCACATTGTATTTCAATTTTCATCGATCTTTCAATAATGTATGAGAAAAATGAAACAGAAAGAGTTATTCCTTTATACTTTTCTATTGAAAGATCAAATGATTTAAAATAACAACCAAAAGAAATGTTATTCATTATACATACATATATTTACATATATATAAAAGGATTTCTCGGCTCCATGGGTGTTTATAACATTCAAATACTTTCCTTAGATAATTTTATGAAACTTACATTGATAAAACCTAAAATGAACAGAACATTTTTCTTTTTATTCTTGTTAAAAACTCTAATCCATTAATAACACTTTTGCACCGATTCTGTATAAGAAATCCATCAAAAGCATATCTTCACCTCTATACACCCAAGCTTTCAATACACCCATTCAAAAAATCATAATATGGCACTATTAAATTTTGCTTATTATTTACAAATTTATTATTTTAATATTTTCTATATTTTTTTATTGATTTTCAAAATAATAAACTCCATTTTAAACAGTACAGATATATTGCATTAGTTTTATATTCAATGTATTAATCAACAATTGCATTTAAAATCTGAAATTTAAGTAAAGAAAGAAAGTTTCCATTTTAGATGATTCAAGTTTTTTTCAGAAACTTTCTTTTCATTAAAATAATAAAGAAAAAGCTGTTATAAGAGCCTTTTAAAACCACATACATAAAAACAATCATAGAAAATTGATTGAATTGACCTGTATTTAAAACTTTAAGAGTCTACCAGAAATTTTGAGAAGGGGGAAAAATGTTTTCAGTTATTGCATTGTTCTTATAAAATTTATAAGGATACAATGAAAACTTTTGATAAATGTATTTCTGTTTAATATATGTATATATATAAAACATTGCTACTTTTCAAGGATTAGAACATACACAATTTGATAGCATAATTTGCACACTTTACTTATACTATACTCGCATCTAAAACCACATTCACATTTAAAACCAGCATTCAATATCATGCATGGGAAGGACTTTATTGAGTACCCTGTCATTTTGGACCATGTTGTCTTAATTCAAAAGAAAAAGAAAAGTTGATAACTTTCACAGTACTGAAAGATGGTCAAAAATCTTAAAAAGTTGAAGCATTAAACATTTACTTTTCCAATTATTATATTAATAATATAATTCAACAACCAATAAACAAAGTCAGCTGTCTTTAAAATAGACATTATCATAAGATTAACAGTATTTGTGAGTCTTAACTTTTTGAATTAGCAAATAAATACACTTAGCAGGAAAGAATGCATTTTAATAATAACATATGAATAAAAAATTACACAAAAGAGACGAGAAGAAGGACAATGCTTTAGCCATTTTGACTAAACTATTCCAACCATTCCACTTTTCCAGTTTTAATTTTTCTTGAATAAGCGTATTTCATCATTTATAAAATATCCTAAATTTAAGTAGATTGTTAGAAGTTCTGGGATGCAAAATCACAGAAACATTATACAAATGTGTCTACAGGTCGAATTTTCTTAGACAGGTTACTTTTCTGGCTTTGTTTTAAGTTCATCTACATTTCAAAGTTCCAGTTAGAGTGGAAAAAAAAAAAAAATGTGACAGAAGATAAGATTCTCAAAATTTTTTAAAACTTAATATATAAACAGAGATTATATTAAGTAACTTGAAAATATAATTTTTATAAGAGCACATTATGTACAGAGAAGAAACAGAAAGCACACGACACCACAATCATTAAAGCCTGTTTTTTGAAGGACAAAAAACACAATCTTAAATATCAGTTGCCATCTTGTCTACAAAGATTTAAAAAAAAAAAGCATTTGTGCCTTGTATTAATTATATTATAAAGATGGCAAACCCTTTCAAATGAATACAGTGGCACTTATTAAGCAAACAAAGATTAAAATACTCAGTAATTATAAATTGATGTTGAAAAATGAAATGAAATTTTCATTACATGTTTTAGTAAAGTATAATACAAAAACAAATTATACATATTTAAATGATTTTATGCTAGACCAGAAGGCATGTAAAAACATAAACAATTGTAACATCATTTACAAAAAGAAAAATACATATTTTAAAAAGACTTATTTATAAAACTTTTGGTTCCTTACATAATGTTATACCTACAAACAATCTTACTACCGCTTTGTACCTAAAAAGTTTTATAACTTTGTGGTGCTAAGATAATCTAGCATAAAATAAAATAAAATAAATAAATAACAGAAATGGAGAGGATAAACCTTTAAGGAAGAGGAATTTTAGCCTATTTACACACAAACATGTTAAAAATGCACCAGAATAATTAACAAAACATAAATACATACAAGTGGTTATAATGAAAAATCAGTTGTTTTTTAACTAATATACATGACAACCAGCAAATAATATTCAATTTAATATAAACAGATATGTTAAGCACAGGAAATTTTTAACTAATAGCAGACTAGTTTCAGTTCTTTTCTCTAAATAATTTCTTATTGACCACTCCTCATAATTTCCTGTAATTCTATTGGTCAATAAACCTATACCTTGAATCTACTTCTCCTGCCCATATATCAGCAAAATTTTATCATTCTTTGCATGAATGATAGTTTACTGCATGCTACTGAAACTAGTCTGCAATTAATTTCAAAGTTCTGGTACTTAAAATTGTTTTATCTGCTTTTATTGTACTGAACCAAGTATCACTTTTAATCGACAGTAATTTTTAATTTTATAAAAAGTAAACCATAAACAGACAATAGCATTGACAAATGTAAAATAGATACACAATTATAAAAACAAAAGTTTTCATCAAGAAATAATAATAATAATAATAAATAACTGAATTAAAATTATTTCATTATTTTTTACAATCACAGAGGCATACAGCAAAAGCATAGTATTAAACTTGTACAGACAGAAACTACTTTATAATTTAAAAGCATATTGCACAAAAGATAAAAACATATACGTTCAAGGCAATAAGGTTATACAATAAAAAAACTGAGCAAATTTTAGAATATAAGAGGAAAAAAAAAATATACTCAAATACAGAATAAAAAATGTAAGATGTACTCACATGGTGGCATTTTGGATTCTTCCAAACCATCTTTTAATCGATGCACTTAAAACTGATACAATTCTAAAATTAAACCAGTCACTGACCTAAATAAATACAACTATTGACAATAAGAGTTCCTGACCATCATGAATATAGAATAGTAGGAGCTATTAGAAATAAACTTTGAAAGAAGAAAATTGCTTCTCTAATTTTTTTCGAAATAATATGTAATGCTCAATCAGTTTGTTTGTGTGACAGCCATCATCTTGATAATACGAAACATTATTGGTGACAGTTTCAGTTTGTTCACTGGCACTTCCTTAGCATGGCACTATGCCAATTGCTACATTAGTTTGAAAGCTGTGACTTGATATTAACACTACTACAATTAAAGCCCTACTACTGTATGTTCATGTTGACCACATACAGTATAAAAGTTACTCAGGTTATTTTCCAACTGACCAATTTCTATGAGAATAATCTGTCGCCGACCATTATTACTTAACACCCACCAATAATACATATATGTACGATGTCAGAACATACTCATAAATCTTTCCTTGGTGTTACGCCTCTTGCTTTATTTTGGATAAGACAATTTGCAAAGATTTCAGGTAAATAGCAAACTAAATTTGTTACCAAACAGGGTGATTTCAAATAATGACGCATGTTCACACTGTTTTGACCCTGTATATCTACAATTAAATCTCATCCAGGGGACTCTTCAGTCATGTTAAGATAACCACAAGCTAATGTTAAACCTATGAGAGTATTCTTTACAATCTTCTTGTTTCAGTTTGAATAACTTTTAACATTTTTTGTTATACACTTTCAACTATAGAGTAGCTGAGGGCAATTTCTAAACAGGCTATTTTTAACTTTTTCGATTTTGGTTGCAGATTTTTATAATAAAAGTGCTTTCACTTCTGCAATGAATTATGAAATAAAGTGGAACTTCATTAAAAAAATTTCTGCAGCCAAAATTAAAAAAGTAAAAAAAGGCCTGTTTACAGATTGATTTCTGTTAATCTATACCCCCCCCCCCCAAAAAAAAAAGTTAAAATTATCGAAACATAAACGAGAAATTTGGATGCTTCCATAGGTTTAACATTAGTTTTAAGAAAGTCTTCGTGGGTCTGAAGAGGTCCCTTAATTCACACTTTTTTTTAAATGGCAAAATCCCACCATTTTCATAATACTTCACTGCATGCTGTTCTGTCAACAAAAGGTTTCAAATCTTTATAACCCCCCCCCCCCCTTTAAAAAAAAATAAAACAAACAGAGGTTAACTTATATCTCCCATTACAAAAACTAAAGTGGCTTATCCACTAGATAAATGAAAATGGAATAGGTACATTGCATGTGGCACATAGTGCCACACAGGATGCCACATTTCTGCATTATTTAAATCACATAGTTTGGCAACAGATTTTGTTTACAGTAAAATGGTTAAAGGAAAAGCAAACAAGTACCTTTTATACAGCAACAAACAAAATGAGTCATTGCAAGAACTTTATAAATTAAAATGAAAGGCAAACTTAATTTATTTCCAATACAAGCAGCTCATGCATATTCATTCATTCATAATTTAACATCCTTTACAGATTAAAAATACTAAAATTTTGCCTGCATGAAAAATTCCATGTATTATGTCCATTTAGATTTTTTTTTAAATCACATAAAATTTTTTTACAATAATTAATCAAAACAACAATAAATAAACAGAAAAACTATGATTTATTTAAAATACAGCAATAATTAAAAGAAAATCTCACTAAGAAATTACTACAAGCAAAACAAATCTCATATTATCAGTTTTTTCCACACACACACACAAAAAAAAAGAACTCAATTTATCCCAAAAGGCAAAAGAAAAAGAAGAAAAAAAAAAAAAAAAAAAAAAACCAAATCCATTTTTGTCCCAAGAATCCAGTTTAAGCATACATTTCAATTATGGGTTACCCTAGTCACCAACGCAAATTAAATATAAAACAGCTTTTACTAAATATTAAACAAAGTGTGCAGAAAATTTGAGGTACTTCCTTTTGTAGTAGCCTTGGCTCTTTTTAAAATAATCTTAGTGCAGTTTGTGCTTATGAAGGTGAGATCTGTAGCCAAATATATGAAAATAAAATGTTAAAAAAAAAAAAAAAAAATGGAAGCATATTTAGTTATATATTGAATATTTTGATTTTTATGCAGAAGAAATAGGACGATTTTTGTTGGCAAGGTATTCCCATAAATTGCCTTTATTCAAATTCTGATTAATTTTTAAATTTGTTTGGTTTCTGATTTTTAATCCGTGTAATCTAATAATTGATTCAAAATCAAAAACAATGTCACAACTAAATATATTAATATATTCTACCAATCTGATCCATAAAAGCTGCTTTATTGCCCAACCAGTTATCCGGAATACATCTGACTTCAACCATTCTAGATAAGTGGTTCTATACTGTAATAGATAAATGGTTTCTGGTACAAGGTTTGTAAATATATTTTCAAAAATATGATATTTTAATATACATCTGATATTTTCAAAAT
Source organism: Maratus speciosus (assembly GCA_963932465.1). NCBI lineage: Eukaryota > Metazoa > Arthropoda > Arachnida > Araneae > Salticidae > Maratus > Maratus speciosus. The sequence continues at coordinate 189,083,740 of OZ010796.1, forward strand.
AGTCAACTTACAGCTAGTTATACATATTTTCAGGCATAATACAAATTAGAAGAAACTAAAACATATAACAGTTAGCATGAAAACTTAATAAAACAATATTCTAAATATATTTTTCTTTCTCTTTTCACTTACCACAAAACTGAAGATCAATTAACTAAAAACAGAAAGTTTTCTGAAAAGTTGATTTTTTTTTTTTTTTCCACTCATAAAATTATTATTCAGTCTCAAATATCAAGAAATTTTAAATGCAGACTTTTTTTTTAAGTAAAAAAAAATTGACCATAAAGATAAGTTTGTCTGCTTTTTCATTCCTTAACCTGTTGTGCAGCTTAAACTGAACAAAACCAAAACCTGAAAATATTCTTTCTAATGAAGCTGTCAATAACTGGCTATCTAAATTAAACAGTTTGTTTTCTCGATAATCTGTTTTAAGTTGATATTGTCACACATAATTATTGGGTCTATACTTAAAAATTCAATTTTACACATACGATTTTTTCCTCCCTAATTTCAGGGGTGTGTCCAAATTTTTCTCATAGGGTGCTGTTTTTGTGAAACTGTGAACAGCTTTTTATATTTGAGAAAAATCTAGTCTTCATTTTACGAATTTGAAGTAGTTGTTATATTTAGGTTCCTCTTTATATATTTTAAAGAAGATATACGAATGTAAAATACATATATTTTCTTAATATATGTAAATGTGAAAGGTCAGATTTTATTTTTAAATTATTAGATTTGTAAAAAGTTCCATTTGGAGATAGAAAAATTTCTTGAAAAGTCTATTTTTAGGACAAATTGTGATAGGTTCTTTAAAGGAACCAGTTTCTTCCTAAACAGATCCCTGATTTTGATTAAAAAAGCCACTACTAGAGGGAAAATTTCTTTTTGAATGAATGACACAGTCAATAACCGTTGAAAAATTCTTAACATTTGTTTTGACTTAAAAAATAAAAAACATCACACACAATAATTTCAAAATAAATATTGGATATACATGGTGTGTTCATAAAGTTTCAAGACTGGTCCTAGAATACAAAAGTTATTAAACATTTTTGTACAGTGAACTAAAATTCTTCGAAATATGACCCCTTGGGCATCAACACACCATTGCCAGCGTTTTTTCTATTGTTCATAGGCTCCCTGGAAGTCTTTGCGTGCAAGCCTGTTAAGGGATGTCATCGAAACTGGAATTGATTGGATCGTTCACCACAATGCGCCCTCTCACACGCTGCTGAAATTTTGGCTAAGTTTAATGTGGCAATACTGCCGCAAGCTCCCTACAGCCCCGACCTTGCTCCCAGCGACTTTCTTTGCTCCCCCGGATCAAGAAAGACCTGAAAGGGAAGCGATTCCAGTGATCCAAGCAGCTTCGACGAGGTCCCTTAAAAGCCTTGTGCGCAAAGACCTCCAAGGAGCCTATGAATAATGGTAAAAATGCTGGCAGCAGTGTGTTGATGCCCAAGGGTCATATTTTGAATCATTTTAATTTGCTGTACAAAAATGTTTAATAAATTTTGTATTCTAGGACCAGTCTTGAAACTTTGTGAACACACTATGTATATCACCAAACTCTGCTTCTGTATGCAATTGTATCAATTAAGTTAGGTAGAAATTGTTTGTGTTTATGAAGAGGTTATCAGAAAGTAGGCGCGGAAACTTTACTTCTTTTGTTTAGAACATTTTCTCCAATTTCGCCAAGACCCATATAAAAAGGAAGTACCCAATTCTTACATATTGACAAGCCTGACACAATAATGCCTCATAAACTATAAAATATTAAAAAAATAGTTTATACAAATATTCATTAAAGAAGGTTGAAATCTTTAAATATCTATATAAATCAATTGGACATGAATGTCTTTAAATATACCCAAAATACCACATAAATATATGAAATGAAATATATTACCCCCGCCCCCCCCCAATCTCAATTTACTAAGACAATCTCAAATTTAGCTTTTACGAATAAATGTACACTAAATACATAAGAAATTAAATGGCTTTTTTTCTCCCCTTAGAAACTTTTTTTTTTACACTGCATGTTTTCAAAGAAAAATTTAAATTTTTAAACTAAGAAATTTAAATTTTTCATGAAATTTTGATCAAAAATTTAATTAAATTTGTTTAAAATATTTCAACATTTATACATTGCATACAAAACAAAAAAAAAATATTAACAGTTTTGAGTTAGAACTAGCAGGTATCAATATAGCAACTGACTTTTAGATGCTTTTTCTAGCTTGCCTATCAAAATGAAGCTTTTCAAGGAACGTGACAATAAAGAGGGGGGGGGGGGGGGTACTCTCACACCAAGCATCAAATGCTTTTAGATTCAGGCATTAGATGGTTTATTCATAGCATTAGCTCTATTGCAACCAACTGCAATTCCTAGAAAATCAGTGAAAAAATGTGCAACTCAAGAGAATTATTGTCATATTGCTGTTTTAAAGGGTTTCTACGTCTACTGAATTCTCCTATTCTAAATTTTATAAGCCCCATTTACAGTATAAACAAAAGTTAATCATCAACCCTTGAAAATTGAATAAGTTTTTGAGTTATCATTTTTTCTGACCATTACCCAAGTTGAATTAAAGTCGCTTAAAACATTCTTTTAAACAATGCAACTTGTTTAGTAGCTAAACAATAAATAGATGTGATTTTAAACCCAAATAATATGATGCAATTTAATTTCAGTGAATCTAAATTTAAAGGCAAAAGTCATCTAATTGTTTTAGATATAACTTATAGTACTTTGAAACAAATAAAAAATACAATACAAATTTTATTACTTCAAAAAATCAAATGATAATTTCATAAAATGTAAAAGTAAAATTGGGGGTCAATGACTAGAAGAGTTGTTATTATTCACAAAGCTGTACATCAAGTATTTAAAATATTTAATTAAAAAGAATGCTTTTAAGGTATTTTGGTACTTTCATGTTATAGGGCCCTAGGTGCTTTTGTAAAAAAGCTTGGTGCAATTCAGTTGAAGTGAGATTTATTGGCAAACGATATAAACAACTGTGAAAAAAATTAGAAAAAATATTATGCTTATTTATGTATGAATTAAACAAATTATTTCTAATTTACATGTATTATATAAAATTACTTCTGTTTGTATATAAAAGATAAAGGTCTTCTGCATATTAAACAAGCATTGAAGGCCCTTGTAACAAGGAAGTACCGGTATTTTGTCAGCAGCGATGATTGCACAGTTTATTCATTCCAAAATATTGATTCCAGGTGAAAACTTTGATGATGAGAACTGGAGATCTTGAAACTTCAGGAGATACAACTTGAGACGAAACATTGCAGATAAACCATTAATGCCCTCTGCCACTAAAAAAAGTGAATCAAAAACTAGTGCACACCAAAGACCATGGCCACCGAAAAAAAAAATCTCATCACCGTTTAAATAACCTATGTAAGAAATTTCAATGTGTTTATGCTAGAATTTTTCATGAAGTATATGGCAACATTAGTCTGCACATGTTTGTTCACCTATATATATTATATAAGAGAAAACATGGATGAAACAAGAAAAATAATTAAAAAAATTAAGTAACATTTTGTAAAATCCAAAATTTAATATAATTTCAAACAAAAAGAGCACAGTGTGCCCCTGAAAATACTTGAACATTGCATTGTCATAATCATATGTGTATATCACTGCAAGTGTATAAAAAGAATGTAAAAATAAAATAATTTTTAGACATTGATAATGATATCATCGAGTAGGGGTGGGGTTAACAAATGATAATGTACAATATCATAAGGGGGGGGGGGAGGTATCCAAAATTACATAAAATTACAAAAAACACACATTAATTAATTGCATTGTCATCTTCAATGAACCTGTTTGCAAAACCAGTTCACTACATAATTGAATTCAAACAAAACCCAAAGAATGCCAGAGTTTCCCATAGGTTTAAAATAGTGCAAGGTGCAGGTTGGTAGAAAAAGGGCATAACTTAAATTTATAAGGGCAATTTTTAGATTTATAAAGGGTACTTTTTAGATTCGTAAGGGAGGATTTTAGATTCTTATGGATACTTTTCTATTTTTAAAGGCACTTTCAACATTCAAAAGCCAGGATACTTTTGAAGACAACAATGAGCCAGTTTTTACTCAGCAAGAGAATTTTTTAATACAATAAGTAGTAAGAGTACCCCTTTCAAACCAAAGGCAGACAGGGTGCAGCACCCTTCTAAAACTATTTAGGAAAAACTCTCGATTGTTTTTACACCTGGGTCTTGCCTCAGATGAGGTACAGTGCTCAATATTGCATTGTCATCAAAGATGCAAAACATAAATTTGAGGAAAATATGTTCAACAGAAGTGGGTCTAAAAATGGATTGCAAGATTTGACACAAACAGACATACAAGAAATGAAGTTAAATAAAACCTTGTAAAAATATTCCAAACATGCAGTCATAAGTAATTCATACAGAGTAAAAAGTTTAGTTTTGTTCTCTCTCCAATGATTTAAAAAGAGAAAAACAATTCTCAATTTTATTTGATAAAGTGATCTACATTTTTATATATGTAAATATATTTCAAACATTTTGTGAAATTTATGTGTATTATTTCTGGAAAATAGCAGATTGGGGTCGTTCAAGTAAGCAGTAAGGGTGGGAAGGGGGGGGGGGTCTAGTGTCTGCTATTATCTGATTATTAAATTTTTCAGGATCCCCCCTTCCCCCCTTGCATCCTTTATATGCATTCAATAGTTTCTTTGCATTTTTACATCAATTCAGAGAATATTCAAAAAGGTGGAATTCCTTCCTTACGAGGAATTCTTTTATGCCTGATACATACAATAACTGTGCCAATCTCAAGATCTATAATGATAAATACACTGTTTCTGCATAAAATTTGAAATATGTACTTGGTGTTTATCAAGTACATATTTTAAAATAGAACAAAAGTAGTTTATTTATCAATACAGATCTTGAGAATGACACTATTACAGTGTGTACAAAACTAGCCAGTTTGCTTATAATAATAATCATGGAAGACGGTAGTATTCCGAGTGATGCAGCCTTAAGCCTAAAATCGTATCGTATCGTATCGTATCGTAGAATTCGTAGATGGCGGAACTCATATATACAGCTAACTCGACATCAAAGAAAATGCGAAAAGCCGCCTGTTAATAACTCATCAAATATAGGTCCTATGGTTCTGATTTTTTTAAAACATCTTATATCTGCAGTCTAATCCTATTCTGAATTTTTTACAATTCTACGTGCAGTATATTTTCAGATCTGTAAACCCATTTTGAAAGCAATTTCGATGGTGTAAGTTTGTCTTTTTTTTTTCTCCGAAACGGTCTAGATTTTTTAAAAAACATTAATATATAAAATGAATCTGTTTTTGACGAAGTGGATAAGACTAACCTAGTATCTAGGAAAACTCTTAATTTTTATATAATCCGCATGAAAAAATGGACTTCTTAGGATCGCGGATTACATGTTATTCTATGGGCTAGCAGACAGAACGTTGCACATCGGTTTTGCGCGGTTTAGGTCACAGTTAAAAATCTGAATATTGGCAATAAATCTTTTTTTAAACTACGAAATCAGTTTATTATGTGCTTTAAAATACTTAGACTGATTTTTTAAAATGGAGCAGTATTTTGTAATTATAGGTATTTTATTTCATTGTTATTCATAGTAAGTAAACATTTTTTAATGAGAAAATATTTCACATTTTAAAAAAAATTCTCGTATCGAAATTCGATATTTATCGAAAATTCTCGTATCGAAATGAAAATTCATCGCGTTCGCCATAAGACTTCGCCATGTATCACTACGCGATACGCGAAGTTGACTGAAGAAATAAGAAATATTAAAGATCTTGAAATGGTATCCCAAGGGGAGAAAGTGAGTACAATTTCTAATTATCCAGACAGCATCCTTTGCAACCGATCCTTTCTAATTAGTATAATGTTCTGAATTGTTTTTATTTTCAACAATACTTATAACTGTTTTCCTTACAAAATAACGTTCATGTGTGTCATAGGTATTTCTTGTGATATGTGAGTGTAATACAGATAGATTACTAATTTAATTTTGAGTTTTCTTTTAAAGAAATGAAACAAAATCTTTCATTTTTAAAGAACGCACAATTTAAATAAAAGGTATGACGAAATCAAAATTAAGATTTCCAATCCCGTTTATAAAATGATTCATTTGCGAATCGTTTCTAATAATATTATAAACGAAAATTGACTTAAAATGACATCTTTCGTTTATTTATTTTTTTTTTATAACTCTTTTCAGCTTCAAAAATTAAAGCATCGTAGTATTTTATTTTTATAAAATTTAACCTAAAGGAGAAGAAAATTCTTATTGCCGTTTATCTCTGTAACAAAAGAAAAACAGAAGAAAAAAAAACAAAAAAAAAACACCTGAAGCATTTTTTTTAGGCTAATTGATTACAGCCATGGGTGCAAGACCTTCAGTCTCAGGATGATTTCAGTCTTGGACATATTTTTGACTGATAGTAAATTCTACTTTATATACTTAAATTATCACGATTAGCTCAAAATGAACTATTTTATCCTGACTGGTTGTTTTGAGCTCCTAAAAGTAAAAATTTTCATCATGATACTTTTCCTTATTTACTAATTAAAGTTTATAGATAAATAAGATAAAACAGCTTTTTTGCAAAAGTAAGATACTTGTTTTTGTTTAATTTTAAAGTTAATATGCTTAAAAGAAAGCTTTAAATAATTTACTTTTAAAAAAATATAAAAGTAGCCAGCTCCCTTATATGGTATTTGTGGTAATGAAGTATTATTGTAAATAAGAACAATTCAGAACATGTTACTATTTAGAAAAGATTGGTTTCACAAAATTTCATTAGCAGCTGCATTGTAGCTGTCATGATAATTAGACTTTGTATAAACTAATAAAGTGATTACTCAGTAACCATTTCAATTAATATATTAATCTGACTCGCATCTTAAATTAAATATTAAGTTTTTATTCTGCTTTCATTAAACCATTCACTATTCTGTAACATTCCGCATATTCCGACTACAAAAACTCTTTTTATCAATTGCACCTGTACACTGGAGGGTTGCCGTGCCACTTACAGAGTAGCGCGTTTATCGCCTCGTTGTGCAATAGCATTTGAAAGATCACCACACTAACATAAAAAAGTAGCAATAAAAGAAAAACAAAATTAATCCGTTGATTGTAAAAAACCCTCTCCATTCTCGGTCGGGGGAGGAACATCACAAGAAAAAATAACCGCGAAATTTGACAGTATGTCATGGGGGGGGGGGGGGGGGGAATCCAAAACTTCATGAAAATAGTTGTAACTTTTCTAATAAATATGTTACATATAACATATGGTAGTAATAATCAGTATATCTGATGAAAATACAAGTAATTTTTTTAAATAAACTATTTAATGATTTTTTTTTATCCCTATTACTGTATTTGATTAATAGTAGTTCAAGAGCCATAATTTTATATTGTAAAATCCTTAAAAGCACTCTGCAAGCAGTCCTTGTTCAATCACAAAAGCCTGCCACTAAAAAATTTTAATGCAGAAGATGTAATGTATTTCTCAGATATAAACAATGAATTTTTCAGTTAAGAAGCACATGTATTTTACAAATATTGCTATTTCTTGGAACACTAAATATGATACATTATCGCCTTTAACACATTATTTTGGAGTAATGAAAACATTGTTATTATATTAAAATTTTTTGTAAATGAGTGTTATAATCAGAGCAGCTCATGACAGGTTTTTCTTGCAGCACTAAAATGCATGCTTTCCAAAAGTTTTTTGTTGTTGTTTTTTTTTTTTTTTTAATTTTTAAATTTTTGCCTTATTTAATGGAAGAAAATTCTGCTAAAAATAAGGCAAAGATTTCATTAAAAATACTGAAAAATAATAAATTGGCCAGCCATGCATTTAGTGTTCCCAAAACTGTCAGTTATGATTTACCACTGTTTATAATGAATTTGCCCAGGCATATTTGGATGTTATATTTCAAGGTAATATCTTTAAGGTAATTTAATAATGTGTGATCTATACCTATTATATAAAATATCATAATTTGAACATTTTCTGGTTCCAAGGAATGTAATTTAAAGCATGTATACGATGTAAATTTAATGATGTATGAAATATGATCTATATACAGTACATAACCATTTATCCGGAATGCTTGGGGTCAGATGTATTCCGGATAACTGGTTTTTCCGGTTAACTGGTTGTGCATTAAAGCAGCATCCATTTGATAAGATTTGAGGAATATGTGTGATTGTGACATTATTTCTGATTTTAAATTATTAGATTACTTGGATTAAAAATCAATGCAAGAAAGATCAAAAGTTAACCAGAGTTTAAAAGAAGGAAATTTATGGGAATCCCTTAGGAACAAAAATTCTCCTGTTTCTTCTGCATAAAAATTAAAACATCTAAAATACAACTAAATATGTTTTCATTTCAAATACTAGATGTTGTCATCAAATTATACAATTGTTTCAAGCAAAGCCTTTGTCAAACTGGCAGTGTATGACACCTTTTTCTGCAAAGGTCCTGAAATTGGTTTATCAGAAATATCATTCCGGATAACTGGTTTTCCGGTTAACTGGTTTCCGGATAAATAGTTCCATACTGTAATGCAAAATTCTATAATATGCACAACTTCTCATACCAAGGTGTGCATTATAAAGATCTTCTACTGTATTCATATGTAGTTCACACATCAAAAACCTTAAAGATTTAGTATCTATAACAAGAGGGCATTATTACAACTTTATATTTTTTCCATTCTGTAGCACAAATTACTCAGCTTAGAATTTGCCAATCAAAACATTGCCATCTTGATTTTTTTCCACTGTCTTTATTTACCTCAGAAGTGATTAAGATTTTTTTATATTGTAAATCCTAAAGGTTATAATAGCAAAAAAGCATCTTTAAGCCCTTGGGAATGAGCGACCGGTATACTTGGCCACTTAAGGTGTTCAGAATCCTTCATTATTCTCACCACTTATTTTTAATTGTAAAGTTTACCTTCTTTAATGGGAGCATTTCTGTGATTCAATTACAGAAAATTTTCTGTTTTTAAAAACCTGTAGTAAAAGGTTAAAAATTAACCAAAGGGCTCTTGTCGTGAAGGGGTTAAACATCTTGAATTACAGTGAACTTTAATAACCCTTGGCTTTAATTGCCAGTACTCTTCCAATTGAGCTATCTGTACGACAGCCCAGCCAACACAATATTCGCTCAGAACAACTATTATCATGACATCAATTGATTGTGTGAAAAATAATTAAAAGTGTACATGATTATATATTTTATTATTAAGCAAAAGACTTTGCAGATCCGATTTTCTAAAAAGCTTTAAAGATTGAAATCTCTAGGCTGGAGTGGGAAAGTAGTAATTTTGAGGAATAGGAGGATAATTTATATAGAAGAATTTTCTGTATAAAAATAAAGATTTAATTTTTTTTAATATTGGGGAGTAGGGGGAGGGAGAAGAGGTGAAATGTACAGTCGTGGAAAAAAAAAAAGTAAACACCCTCTACTAACTCCTTAACCAATTATTATCGTAGACAAAAGTTATTGGTACCGAACGATTGGAAATAAAGTCTATTTTTAAATGATATATATAAAATTTGCTTAGGGGGCCATCTACATATTAAAACGAATCCAAACTTCCTTTTTTTCAATGACAATACCCAATTTTAACGAGGTATTTCAAATCTTCGGTTCAAACTATGCCTAGGCACCAAATTTCAAGTCATTTGAATAATAAGTTTTTGAATTATAAACATTCAAAATTTAGTGCTTCTAATGTTAAATTATATTTTCATATTTTTATTCATATCTCCTGAAATTATGCTCCTAATGTGCTAATTTTTTTGTGTAGCAGTAATACTAACATACCCAAACACAAATACGTTGAATTTGCAATTTTTATAATTTTATATGAATTATGAAATTAATATTCTGAAAAATTATGAATTGTAACCTAAAATTTTTTTGATGGATTTAGATTTATTAAGTCCTGCTTTATGGAAATCCAAAATTTCACATTTTTCTTCCAAATAGTTTTCAAATTATGCTTAAAAAACGGCAAAATTATGGTTTAAGGGGCCGTCTATGATAGAAGTGACTAGATATTTTGAAATGTCTTACGCTGTCCTGTAATCTAGCAGACTTCATTGACTGCTTGAGTGACGCTTAAGGTGCCTTGATCAAGAAGGGGGCTCTCTCGGTTAACAATAGAGTACCGAACTTCAATTTGGATACAGCCCTTAAAATAAGCTTGTTTTAAAATAATTAATTTCTCGGGAACTTATAGTACGAATTGCATAAAAATTTGTTTTTAGGCTAATTAAATGGTGTAGAATTCATTTCTGCTGTAAAAATTGTGTACTGCTATTGAAAAAAACAAAGTTATGGTTCGTTTTAATATGTAGATAACCCCTTAAGCAAATTTTATGTACATTTAAAAGTAGACTTTATTTCCAATCGTTCGGTACCAGTAACTTTCTCCTACGGTAATTTGTTGAGGAGTTAGTAGGGGTGTTTACTTTTTTTTCCCATGACTGTACATTAGGGAAGTTAGTGCTTATTTATTTATTTTAGTGAGCAACAAATGTTGCAGATTTTTTTTTTTTTTTCAAACTAATTTTTGAAAGATTTTATTATTTAGGTAAGCTGGAGAGGTGGGTGCAAAAGCAGAAGTGGAATCTTCGGAGCTCAGGGGATTATTTTATATGATTTATTATTATTGTTAATAAAGAATTTTAAATAGGGATGGTGAAAGATTATTTTATATAAAATTAAAGAATGTTTAATTTTTTTGCACTGGGAATGAGAAAAGGGAGAAGCAGAAATTTGTAGTTTTGGATTTAATATAAATGTATGGAATTACTTTTATAAGTGAGCGATGATTATTATATATATATATATATATATAAAGGTTTAAAGAGTAATATTTCTTGCTATTTTTCTTAACAAAGTAATTTTTTTATGTAGTAAATTTTAACATAGCTTTTTATATCTCTGAAGCAAACCAACAGAAATACCCTCTAAACATACATGTTGTACATTACTTCCATATCTTACCAAAGAGTTCTTATAAAAATCTCATTGCACGGTGCTCTTTAAAATTGAAGTATGGTCATCCTTTTTTGTGGGGAGGGAGGGGGGAGAGATTGAAGGTGAATTGAAATCCTGACTATGAATTCTTTGTATTGGTCTTTAATTTTTTTTGTGTGTGTTTATTGTTTTATTTATTTTTTTCAATAACCTCAAAAAAGTAATGATATCAATACAAAAACCCTTAACGGGTTAAAAGTTTGTGACGCAGCACTTTATCTTATGCTCTAAGAATTTTAAATATGGAACTTAAAAATAATTATATCAAATTTTGAGTGACGCTATGCTATTAATTATAATCTCTCTATATATTATTTATTTCATCTTTTTATTTTTTTATAATCGCATGTGCAAAAATTATGTTCAATTTAAAAAAATGTATAAAAGTTTATTCATTGATGCTTTAACATTTACACCTCTCATAAATTCCAAGTATGAGTTTTAAAAGATATGATATCAAAATTTTAGTGACGCTTTAATGTGGCTTTAAACGATTTGTTTTAAAATTAAATTTAATTTATTTTTGTTTTGGCTAAGATATATTCACACATCTAAATAATAGTTTTAATTTTCCAATATACTTTAAATATGTCACTTTCACTGAATTTATATAATGCATTTAAATGTATTTATTTGAATAAATTGATTTATCCTTTGTCCAATGCTATTAAAAATTTAAAATAAGATTTGCGTAAATAATTTTTTTGCGTCATTGTATCCATAATATATCTTAGCCAAAACAAAAATAATTTAAATTTAATTTTAAAACAAATCGTTTAAAGCCACATCAAAGCGTCACTAAAATTTTGATATCATATCTTTTAAAACTCATACTTGGAATTTATGAGAGGTGTAAATGTTAAAGCATCAATGAATAAACTTTTATACATTTTTTTTAAATTGAACATAATTTTTGCACATGCGATTATAAAAAAATAAAAAGATGAAATAAATAATATATAGAGAGATTATAATTAATAGCATAGCGTCACTCAAAATTTGATATAATTATTTTTAAGTTCCATATTTAAAATTCTTAGAGCATAAGATAAAGTGCTGCGTCACAAACTTTTAACCCGTTAAGGGTTTTTGTATTGATAATTATTACAGTCAACACTTGTTATAATGACCCCTCACATGCCAAAAATGAGGGTCATTATAATGGAAGGTTGCTATAACAAAAGTGAATGAAAAAACAAACCAATCATGTGCATGAAAATTAAGGTTTCTAAGGAAATTTTATAATACAACCTACTAAATTATTTTTACTTCCGTATCAAATAAACATTGACAATGAATAATTATAAAAATCTATTTAAGAGAATGATTATGTATATCTAAAATAAAATTTAATCTAAATGTTAAATCACACACACAAAATTCACATTTATTTTCTACAAAAACAATTCGAAATATGTAGTTGTTTATTTTTTGTGCATTTGATATTTTCTTTAATCAGAATTTTTCATCTCAGTTAATTTTAATAAGTAATTATGTGTTTTCTTGTCTTTAAAAAATATTTTAAAGTGTCATTTCAAGACATTTTACAATAGGCATCAATGCGCAGTGAGCAATGAGTTCTTGGGTATTGAAAATGGTAATCCTTTTATGGGAAAAAAAATCTGGAGAAAGTTCAATTCGGTCGCTGTATTGAGAAATAAGCTGCTGGCCGGACATTATATTGGATGTAAAAATAACATAAAGGGACATATTTTGGGACATTTTGCATAGGTTGTTATAATGGGCGGTCGTTAAAATGAGCGTTGACTGTATTATTATTATTTTTTTTTTTTTTTTTAAGCCTTTATGTTTACTGTAATCACTTTTAGCATGTGTACTTTATTTTACTAATATTTTCTTCTACTTTTCCTTTAATATTCAGAGTTCTACCACAGAAATGAGTGGTGGCAGAGTATTTTCAAAATCAATGCTCAATTATAACACTATCAGTATTTTTTGATGTAAAGAAAGAATGAGATCTACTATAATTAGTTACAGAATCTTGTCGGCAAAAATATCTAATGAGTATTGTCATCTCGAAACAAGAATCCCTCACATTAAAAGGCCTGAAATAGGATTGTTAAAATTAATTTTGAAAACAACTTTCCAACTGCGTAAATCTGTATATTAAAGTGACTATAAAAAGAAGTCAAATGTTACAATTTAAAACCACTAGGTACCTTTTGTGTTGCCCTGCATAACAAATAAATATATCATTCTGGTTTCAATCTAGTTTTAAAATTGTTAGACAGAAAAAAAAAGAAGTAAAGATATGCAAGTTTTTATCAAGTCAAGATGTGTGTGTGTATGGGATGGGGTGGGTGGGGGATTGTCGACGTTAAGCAGAAATTTCGTGTTCAGTTTAATCAGAATAAATGATATAATGGGAAGCTACTGTAATATCAAATTATGCCTTTATTAATGCACAATTTTGTGAGTAAAATACAAATCTAAGCTTTACAAATAAGCCCCCTGGAAAACTACACAAGAATAAAGAAATATGAATTTTTTTTTTCTTTAGGATGGAGCCTTAAATAATAACACCATTAATTTGAAAAAATATATATATATATATATATACATTACCACAAAGAATTCCAAGAGCTGTACTGAACAATGCCTTATAGCCAAAATAAAAGGTAGTCTGGAATAAGCCATACATTCTACAAAAGTGGGAAAAAAAGAATAAAAATCAGAATAAGTGACCAATTTAAATGTAAAAAAAATTATATAAAATATGTACTGCTTATTTCACTTAAAATTATAGAAGAAATAACAATTCTTCTGGCGATCCTAGGGATCAGTTATTTATTAAACATGTCTTAGCTGATAGGTTAGTTTAAAAAAAGATACAACAGCCTATTCTACCTTTCTTTTAAAATAATAATGCTTTTTAAACACTTTTCTAGTATTACCTGCATTATACAGTTATTTTTAATTATATAACAAAAATATTTTTAAACAGAATTCTATTGAAAACAAAACCTGCTTTATTAGCCTATTTTATTAAAACACCAGAGCAGTTGAGGTTTATAAATACTAAAGTGTAAAAAAATCATGACTTAAAACTAAAATGAAAAAAAAATCTGATTTATTTGATTTAAATCTGATTTTTATGATTAATTTCTTTACAAGAAATCTCTAGGTACAACTAAAGGTGAATTTCACTTTTACAGAATTAATAAAAAATGTAAATAAATATAATTTCATTAGTTATTAGCACAAATAACAACAACAACAAAAATAAATAAATAAATATATATATAATTTGCAACGCACTTATGTATTTAGAAAACTTATGTATATGTATTTAGAAAACTTAATGTAAACTTACACACATATAAGATATTATTTTATATAGTAAAAAAACATTTATTCAACCTCTACCGAAGAATCTCTTTCTGTGCTTAACATTTTTATACCAATCAGTTTTTAACCCCCTATTATACACTCTTTTATAATACTTGATGAGTAGGTCTCATTCTTTCATTCTTCTTTAGCCTCAATTTGCTATAAATTTATTATCGCAAAAGTAGAATGAGAAAATAACATACTGCCTACTTATTCTTTAACTTGTAGAAATTTAAAATACTTGCTATGCTTATTTTATATAAAATAATGAAAAATTTTATTAGCTAAATTAAATTATCACACTGCAAATTATGTTAGATTTAAATATCATTTTTAAATGAAATGAATTTATAGATAAAAACTTTTTTTTCACAAACTTTCTGTACTTAATTTTTTACAAGTCTAAGGATAGTTTAAGCTTAGAAATAATTATTTAAAGCTTTTTTCTTAATTATTATTCATAAAAGCAAAATACATATAGAAACTTTCCAAATTATTTTAATAATCTTAGATTTTAATACTTTTATATGTAATTTTAAACATTTAGAAAATTTATGAATTTAATCAATGATTTAAAAAAAAAAAAAAAAATGCAATTTAACAAATTACAACGACCATTAGGAAAATGATTTTTTCAAAGACTAAAATTTAAGACACAAAAAATCGCACGGAGTTGATCCTACATTACGTATGCCATGGATTACATTTTTCGGTACTGTAAATTTTTAAACTTCTACGGAGCTTGTCATACATTACGTACGACATGGATTAAACATTAATATTCCTGGACCCATTTTAAAAGAAATTTCATTCTTAAACTTCTAAACATCTCACAATATTACTTTTTACACCGTCGTATAGAGAAAAAAATGTACTTTTAAATGCAATTTGTTTGAAAGCTGTATCTCAATTTGTTTCTGAGTTATTAACTTGTTTTATGTAGTTTTTATTACTTTTTTGTCATAGTGGCAACAGAAGTATCCATCTCTGTTGAAAGAAAAGGGAAAATACAGATTACTGTATAGACCAATCAGAAAATGAATAAAATGCAGGATTCAACTAATAAAATGCTTCAGATATGTCTTTGATTTCCAACCCTGACCGAGGACAATAACCATTTTTTCCAAATGGTTTAAAAAAAAAAAAAAATCCGTTGACAAAAAATCATGATTTAATCATTGATAAATCGTTGACACCCTAATAAATATGTTTAAAATTATCTTCCTATTTATATATATATATATATATATAATCTTTCCTTAAACTCATCTTATATACTCACACATATATGGCCTAAAACATAATATACTTTTTAAAAAACTAGTGAAAGCAAGTAACCCATTTGGAATTTTCCATAATCCCAATTCAACTAAAACCAGTAGCTTTTTTTAAGACAATTAGCATATAGATATAAATTAGCAACAGATTCGCTCTCAAAAAGCAACGCTGGTTTCTTTCCATGATCAGGGTGCCTTTTTTTTTCATAAATGGCATGAGGTTTTAGTGCTAATTGTGGAAAATAAGCTATTCTATTAGCTTAAAAATATTGTATGATGTATTTTAGTATTATACAGTGTGACTTTAAAAATCCGGCATCAAAACCATCTTTACCCTTCCTTTTTCTTTTACACTTTGAAGTTATGGGAGAAGAAAAATAGCAGTTCTTTATGAGTTAAAAACTTCAAGATTGAAAGTAAAAATGCAAAAAAAGAATAGACTATTTTTTTTTATTTGTCAGAGGCAATTGTCTTCTGAACAAATTTCCTGGTAGCTGCACCGTTGTTTATTAACGGGAACAATTTTGGAGACAACTTTGGTGAATGTATGGCACAATATATGGCTGGAACGAATTTTTGGCAATGGCGACATCAATGATGAGGAAGATTTTTCAGACTTTCAAATTTAATGTGAAAAGGCCACAATTTATGAGCTTATTGAGCACACAAAATCTGAAAATGCATTAAGTGTCAAAAAAATGCGATATAGATGATTGGTTAAAAGCATTGACAAAAATGCATCAAGAACGAACAATTTAACAGGCAGCAAGATCACTGACCCTGAGCTAAACAGAACCGCCGATAATGCTAGTAGCAGCTCAGAAGACGGGGATGAACAAGCAACAGAAGAAAAGGTGTCACCAGAAAAATGCATAAATTTGAAGGGATAATTAACAGATGCTTTAGAGAAACAAGACTGTATTTCCGAAATAGACATTCTTCATTTGTATAAAGTGCAAAAAAATCTTGTTAAAGAACAACCAAAAAAATTAAAGCAAACAAAGTTAATATCGATGTTTCCGAAATTACAAGAGAAAAAATTTTACTGTTTATTAGATTTTTTTTCTGAAACACAGAAAATATCAATTAAGGTTAATTTTTTTTTATTTAATTTTCTTTTTTTCTTACATAATTATCACTTAATAATGAATTAAATTATGGCTAAAGGCCCCATTAAGAATATAGTACTACTTTTGATATTCTTAGTTACTACTTTTGATATTCCTTCATAATCTGGCATAGATGATGCTGGATTTTTTAAGTTATACTGTATAAGCTAATTTCCACTTTAATAACATGCTATAATTTTATTATGACTTCAGCATCTACAAATTTTAGGGGTGATGATAAACAAATACAGACAAATTCGAAAAATTAATTTTGCAAATATAATATAAACATAAAAAAAGTAGATATCTACATTTTTAGCTTGTAATGCCTGTTTTACAATTTTACCATACACACACACACACACACACATATATATATCAGTGATGCCGTGGACGCGCTATAGTGTGTAAATTACACGAAAAATCGGAGATGGGACACAAAAAAAAAAGCTGTTACGCATCCCGTGGGATGCATAATTTCATCAATGAATCGCGCGAAAAAAGACAATTTTCGTTAAAGGATTGCAAAAAAAGCGCAAATTTCATCAAAATATCATGGAAAAAACGCGATTTTCATAAAAGGGCCGCAAAAAAATAGCGTATTTCGTCAGAGGATCGCGAAAAAAATATTGAATTTCGTCAAGAAATAGCGGAAAAAAGCCGATTTTTGTCAAAGGATTGCGAAAAAAAGTGCAAATTTCCTCAAAGTATCGTGGAAAAAACGCGATTTTCGTAAAAGGGTCGCGAAAAAATAGTGTATTTTGATGTCATTAAATTAATGACAAGGATTAAATTAGCAGAGTTTAATTAAAAGCATGATGAAAGCTTACGCTAATAGTCCCGATAAAGTATTAAATAGTTATGAAAAGAAACATATGGTGGCGAAATAAAAACAAAGTAAGTTTAAAAACAAACTAACGTTTATTAACTAAAATATAAAAATAAGTTTAAATATAGTTCAAACAATAAACCAAATCTTTAAATTCAATAAACACATTTAAGCTGTCAGATTAAATATAAATACATATCCAGAAAACCAACTGATAATAAAAGAAAACTGACCTCACAGCAATAAAGAAATGAAAATGATCACAGAGTGACCGGTCCTCCTCAAAGTTCCATGTTGTTCACAAACATCTAACATGCCGATGAATTAAACTGAAATACTGTGAATCATATATCCGTGCCGAAACAACTCCAGGAAAAATACTTCTCTATAGATGAAGATACGTTGTAAATAACCATTAGGAGAAACGTCAAAAGATAGATGCCGGTAACAAGTAGCGAGTAAAACATCTCTGAATTTCATCATAACAAAAGCCATCTTGACTCACATCAGTGTATCCATTTAAACACGATGTACGCAGAGTCCACCTTTAAAGAGCAGAGTCGAAGTCATATACTATCGAACTCATAACAATCAACTTATAAAATGGCCGACAAACGATGAAGCAGAAGTTAAATAGAAACATCAACTAATTAAAAGCACACAGTACTTCAAGAAAACATCTCCAGCCATCATATAGCACTACTGAAACTTCGTGAAGACTAACACTGTTAGTAAAGGACAAGACGAAGTACATAGACAAACACAGAGAGAAAGGCGAAAGGGAAGAAAACGTCTTTCAATTTATATCAGCCGGGCGTTCGAATAACGCCTCATTACGCAATGCAAGGAGCAACTGCAGACAGTTCCAGAATGAGATCATCATGACGAAAGAACGCAGAGCCTATGTGTCGTAGACTCAAATGAGCTACGAATGCAAAGGAGATATATATATCTGGACAGTGTCAAGACAGGAAATAAGGTATTTACTCTTATCAAATTACGCCCCTCTTGACACTGGGACAGAGCAAAAAGGTAAAAGCTCAAAGAACTACTATAAACATGACTTTACACCAGTTATACATGTTAGTGTCCACTCGAACCAGAACCCAACTACTAAAAACCAGAAGAACTTAATCTCACTCCATGAAGTCCAAGAAAACTGAAAGCTGTAAAAACCAATAAAGAACTAAAAACTGTAAATTAAAGGATGACCAGCCACCCAGTGATTTAACATAAATTAATAAACTTATAATATACTTAACAAAAATATATATATAACACAAAAATACACATAAATATTAGTAATAACAAAACACATTTTTCCCAGACCCCCCTGTGATCAATCACAATGATATTCAATCAGTTCAATTCTCACATGATTGATTTAAAATTACAATATATTGAAAATCAGTATACAAAGTTACAATGTATTGAAGTTAAGGCCTTTAGTAACAAAACAATTTCTTAAAAACTTTAAAAACTTGAAATTGTAAGTGAAAAATGACCATCTAACAAATGTTCACCCCACAATTTGCCCCCCTAAAAGAATTCAAAAATGTACCAAGATATGTATTAAAAGTAATTCAGCAGAATCTAAAAGAAATGAGGTAGCCCTACCCAAACTCAGCAAAACTCTTCACCCATGTTGACAGAATATACCGCTTCATCATAATTCATCCCACATGACATCAAAGAAAAACTGACATTGTCTCAAGCAGGCAAACCCCGTGGCCACTAAAGGTTACCAATCGACAAAGGTTAGAGGACGATAAAATGCTCCCAGATAATGACTCAAAAATTACTTTCAGGGTTTAATAAAATAAAATTCTATTCTTCAAAACAGATTTACCTCCACGGATTCCCCCCTCTGATCACTATACAATATACCTGAGAATCCTGCCAAATAAAAATCTAATATATAACAAAAGAAGAATAAATTGTTGAAGCATGACACCTCACAAAAACCTATCAACATGCTGAAAAATAGTATCAACATTCCCTGACAGCACAGATACCGAAACACGGACCCATTCTTTAAAAGCTGCATCAGACCAGCTGAAACAGATAAAGTAAATATGCCATTGGCCAATGGTCTTCATTCGCGCCGATTCATTCCACATTGACACGCAGGTATATATATGATCAAACAGGAAAAACCCCAGAAGATAAACTAAAACTCAATAATAATCAACGATCCTGTTAAAATCCAGTAATCAAGGAGCATTTCACATTTTAAAACCATAAAAAGCAATTTCTCATTATGACGTCATCAGTGGTAGAAAATCATGGAAGGTGTATGGTAAATTCTCAAGTGCAAGAAATGACCAGGTTTCCTTTAAAAATATGAACCACTATCTTAAAAACTTGCTACCTTGATCTAATAGAAAATACCTTCAAAAACAGCAACTCTTCTCATTTTGCATTAGTTGCATTCTAAACCTTCTCTAATTAAAAAGATACAGCATAAAATTCGGGCAATAGCTACCATCAACAAAAACTTTGTAAACCACCGGGAAAAAGGATAAAACAGCTTACAGAAATTCCACCAATAAAAGAACTTTCCTACTTAAACGAGAATCATCTTCGAATACACCAGATATTCTAATTCCATCTTTGAACTGACTCTTAAAAACAGGAAACTCATTAAAACCTCTATCTCTCTATCAGACCTTTAAACATAGTCAATCCAAAAAGGATGAATTTGAATCAATTAAACTCTAACATTTGATTCAATTCTAAAAAATGAGATTGACAAGTTGATCTAAGATATTCTAGATTACAAGAGGTATCAGTCAGATCTGCAACATACCCTCAATTTCCCAGGGTTTAAATTCTGAACAATACAAATACTGAAACTTTAATTTAAAAAATGAATTCCAGAATCTCTTCAAAGTTAAAATCCAAACAGAATTGATTAAAAGTTAATCTTACAGCAACATAAACCTGTCCCTTTACCACAAGGAACATGTAGGCCAAAATGGGGAAAAAGTTAAACTAAATGATTTTAAATAAAACATCTTTAAAAACTTTAAACTTTAACAATAAAATAATAGTTCATTATATAATATGTTTGATAGCCACAATATATTACATTTAATAGCTACAACCTAAAGTCCCTCCCTCAGGAATTAATCGAAAAACCACAGTGCCCTAAAAAATAATATTTGACACAAGGTAGTCAATCTAAACCAAGAAAACATTTAAATGAGTAGAGGAACTTATATGGCCAGCAAAGATTACTTAAATTTAATTTTAACAGATGAAAACAAAATAAAAATTAAACATTGTCTTAATACAGTTTCTCAAAACAAATCCCACCTAGTTTAGGGATCTAATACTTAAGTGCAGGGTTCGATTTAAGCGGTATCGCATCGCAATTTGCGATTCAAATTTAACTAAAATGCGATCCAAGAAATGCATTAAATCGCAATCATTGCGATGCATATTTCCCACACCCTTTGTTATGTCATGTACACTTAAAGCAGGGATGCCGCGGACGCGCTATAGCGCGTAAATTACGCGAAAAATCGGATACGGGACGCAAAAAAATAGCTCTTACGCGTCCCGTGGGACGCGTAATTTCATGAAAAAATCGCGGAAAACAGACAATTTTCGTCAAAGAATCGCGAAAAAAGCGTAAATCTCATCAAAATATCGCGCAAAAGCAGCGATTTTTGTAAAAGGTCCGCGAAAAAATAGCGTATTTCGTCAAAGCATCGCGAAATAAAAAGCGAATTTCGTCAAAAAATCGCGGAAATAAGCGCAAATTTCATGAAAATATCGCTGAAATAAACGCAAATTTCATCAAAATATTGCGAAAAACGCGATTTTCGTAAAAGGGCCGCGACAAATTAGCGTATTTCGTTAAAAGATCGCGAAAAAATAGCGAATTTCGTCAAAAAATCGCGGAAAAAAGCCGAATTTTGTCAAAGGATCGCGAAAAAAGCGAAAATTTCATCAAAAAATCGCGGAAAAAAGCCGATTTTCGTCAAAGGATCGCGAAAAAATAGTTGTTTTTCATCAAAGGATCCCCCAAAAATAGCAAATGTCGTCAAAAAAATAACGTAAAAAAGCCGATTTTCGTCAAAGGATCGCGAAAAAAGCACAAATTTCGTGAAAATATAGCGGAAAAAACGCTATTTTCGTAAAAGGGCTGAGACAAAATAGTGTATTTCGACAAAAGATTGCGAAAAAATAGCAAATTTCGTCCAAAAATCGCGGAATAAAGCCGAATTTTTTCAAAGTATCGCGGAAAAAAACACGATTTTCGTGACAGACTCGCGAAAAAATAGCGAATTTCAACAAAAGGATCGCGGAAAAACGCGAATTTCGTCAAAGTAACGCGGAAAAAACGTGAATTTAGCCAAAGCACCAAAAAAGATGTGCAAACTAAACTTATAGGTAGAAAATTAATAAAATGGGATTTAATTTCTTTTTTATGAGATTCTTAAAAATACAGCATGATTTCAGTGTACTTTGATAATATTTATATTCATTAGGTGGACCAGTAAAAATCCCCCCCCCCCCCCACCCTCGTTCTTACTGCATTGAAATGTCTCCCGCCTTCAGAACATTTAAGATTTTATGCTTATTAGTGATTTAGATATAAATTTCCCTTCCAAGGAAAATGTCTGATTCCAACACAGATCTATGCTGACAAATAATTCAATGGGAAGTATAATAATGAAAGCACCCATTCATTCAACGAAAAGTACACCTTTACTTAACATAAGTGTTCTTTTTTTCAGCAAAAATATCTTTTTCAATAAACCCGCCTTACCTCTTTTTAAAAGAATGTGAACATCTCTTAATATTTTTTTTTAAATATCTTATTTGAGTGCAAATAATGCTGGTATTAATTCATTATTTAATTATTGTTAAAACAATAATTAATGCGTTTCATTTATCTTAATAAACAACTTTCATTTATTCCTTTAAAATATAAATTATTATTGATGGGGACCCGCTTTTGTAAAAAAGGGGACCCAGATTTTTGGAAATCCTGGGTCCCGGGGACCCAGGTTTTTTCAAGTACAGCGGCATCACTGCTTAAAGTTAAAATTTAAAGGTGTTTTTACACGACATACGTTGTGTTTTCACCCTCCCCAAGTGTTTATTTACAATGGAAGTACAGCGAGGAAGTACGCCTTTTTTTTTTTTAAATTTGTTGTAAATTTTCAAGATTTAAAAGTTACGTTAGCTATTTTTTACTTGCTATACAAAAATGTCTAACTGCTATTCAAAACTGACTTTGTATAGCAGTTACTGCTATGCAACTTTCTTTTTCTAAATCGACCCCTGCTTAAGTGCAGTCTCAAATTACACGTCATTACACCTAATTTAAAAATTTCAAAAGATCTTAAAGGAAAAGAAACTTGTTAAATTACAGACAATGATAAAAATAAAATTTAAATTTACAATCTTTTATATTAATAATCAAAAACTGCCTACAGAAATATTAAAAACTTAACTAAACAAATAATCCCAATAAATGGCCACAAATCCCCAATTTCAAACATGAACCCATAAGAACTTCATTAGAGTTCTATTAAAAAGGTTCTCATCCAAGATGCATGAGAAGTCCTCTGCAAGAAAACATTTAAAAAATATGCATTTATAAGAGATTATCAATCAGGGCAAGCAAATCAAAAATGAAAAAATTAGAACAAATTCATCTTTATTCACAGAATATATAATAAGCATAAAACAATAAATAAGTCACTGAATTAAAAACATCCTGACCAACTGACTTCCAATATAGCCCAGCTGTGCATATGACTATTTAAAAATTGATAAGTCATATTTAAAAATTCAAAATAACTCAGCGACAAAAAAAAACTTAGAATAAATAGTCAAAAGAAAATTTATAAATATATCTTACATGACCCTCTATTAAAGTTAAAGCTTAAAAAGTTTAAGTTCAAGAAAATAAAAATTCTTAACATTTACTGAAAGTAAGAAATTATATTTATAAAAACTATCAAAGTAAACTTTTAGGTAATCGAACATGTCTCATTAAAAAGTCGAACTCCAAAAATATACTGATAGTTAAAAATCCATACTATTAACAAAAATCAAAAGAAATTTGATTAACTATTGTTAAAGCTATTAAGTATAAGAATTTACATTTAAACTATTGAAAAGATTAAATAAGAGGGTCAAAAGATTAACTGTAAATAAAACAAACTGTAGAGATTAAAAATTAACCGGGTCAGGCAGATAGGCAATCACAATCTGTTTGAAATTGACATTTAAAAACATTTCCCCCATTACAAATTCTAACCTGACAAAAATTTTACATCTTTATAAGAAAATTTTAAACATAAATTTATTAAAGGATTTTTACCCCGATCAACAACTCCCAATCTCTATTTAAATATTTATAAAGAGCTATAACAAGCATTTAATTATTTTAAAAATATGAAGAAAAACTTTCCTCTTTAAATTTCTATATAAAAAATTCAAATAAAAACTGATCTACAGCTTAGAGATCCCGAGATTTCAAAAGACTCATAAAATTCCTTAGCACACATTAAAAATTGATAGGAGACAATTGCAGAAAAACAATGATGGTATATACTTTAAGTACCTAAAACTTCATTAAAAATTTCAAAAATCACATTTGAATCACACAGGGATCCAAAAAAAAAATTGAATGTGTCGTCCACGGAGATCACGAACCGCTATTGGCCAAACAACTCAGGAACAGTAAATGTTCAACTTCTTGGTCACTAAATGTCTCATCAAAAGTTTTGCATACTAATAAAAGTCAAAAGTTTCCAAAAAAAAAAAAAAAACAGAAAACTTGTGAAGACTTCCGATCAGGCTCACTTATGCTACTTTCAATCATCACCGCCCAGCACGCGACCATTGCGGTACTGGGGAAGGCACCATTAACAGTTCTTGAAAAAAATGCATAAACCATTCTTAAACTATGGTAGATGACGTACTTTCATGAAAAACTTGACAAAAATGAAGGCATCACTAAACATCTCAAATCTTAGAAGCACCAGACTTGAAGCACAAAAAAAATGATTCACTCTACAGAAGCACAGATTTACTTTTCAGACATTAAAATTCAGCTTAACTTGAAAGATATGAACCAAAATATGCAAATCAGTGCAGGATCACAAACATGCAGTTCCAACCACTTCAAAATATGCATATTTTATCACTTGAAAACATGCAGATTTAATCACTCAAAAATATGTAGATTCATAAAGCAGATTTAAAATGCATAGAACACTTCAAGGAAATAGGTAAGGACTCAGTCAACTAGTCAACTTCTTTTATAGATGACACTTCTATCAATATTCAAAACTTGAACACTTTCTTCAACAGGATATCATAGTAAATATGCCATGAGGTAAAAAAAAATCTCAAACTATTTACTTTATAGAAAAACTTTTAACTATTATCGCCACCATAATGCCGTACCCATAAGGGTTAAATACAGTAATTATAAAATAAAACGATATATATATATCTATTAAAAATCATAAAATCACATAAATTACGTTTTATTAAACTATTATAACGAAAAAAAAATTTTTTTTTTTTCAATTTTTAAATAAAGTTTCTATTAAATTTTTAAACTATTAACACAGGGACAGGCCCATAACCGTGATGTCATTAAATTAATGACAAGGATTAAATTAGCAGAGTTTAATTAAAAGCACGATGAAAGCTTACGCTAATAGTCCCGATAAAGTATTAAATAGTTATGAAAAGAAAAGAAACGTATGGTGGCGAAATAAAAACAAAGTAAGTTTAAAAACAAACTAACGCAGACTTGCCAAGTTTCCAAAATGTAAAAGCCTGAGATTTTCTCCCCTAGTTACTTTATCGACATACCGACATTTCCAGCTTTACACATTAAAGAAATAATAAATGTAATACAACTTTTAGCATTTTTTTATTTTTACCATTTCTCATAAACACATAAAAGGAATGCAAGGTGCATAAAAAAATTTATGAACTAAATAAACCAAAGATATCTTATAAAATTTAACATTGTTAAAGTTTAATTTTTTTCAAAAATATTGACACATGAATTTAGAATTTTTTCTCACAGATGCCTCTTAACTGAGGTAGTAATGGGAAATCTTATAAAATACTAAAAACAAAATATTGCCAGCTTCAGTAATAAATAGTTAAAATAATTTCATAAGAAGGTTTTTACAAAAATATAGATTTCGATTTTTTTCTGATAACTTTTAAATATATGTACAAGCATACTTGCCTAGCTTTTCATAAAAAAAGAACATGAAATGATTATGAAAAATACATGATAGTTAAACATAAAGTAAAAATTATCACATGATGGAATCAACTTACCTTAATATTAATAAAAAGTAAATATTTCTGCAGTTCTCTTATTTTGGATGTCTAAAATTTGGCCTTATTAAAACAACTGCTTCATATTTGTCAAAATAATTACTAACCATTACTTAAATTCCAAACTACTTGCTTAAAAATTGTGGCGAAAACATTGTCAGGATGCTACTATTTTAAAATGATTATTTCAATGAAATGCTTCTATAGAGAAGCACAAGTTATACACTTCACAGCTTACTGAGTCTAAAAACAAAACCCAAAAAAATCCTTTCATACATCAAATTATAATGAGAATTCAAATGTTTTGATGATGTTAAAAATTTTAAATTTCCAATCTTTTGGTGAGCACCTATGCCAGATAAATAATTTATATTTTTGAAAACAGATTTATATTCAAACATTTTAATTAAAATCATTTATTTTTTTTACCAAATAAGGTATTTTGCCTACTACAGAAATAATGAATTATTAGGGAAGAAAATGGCATTGACACATGGAGAATCTGGGTTAGATATACAGCATTTTTTATCATTTAAAACCACAGTAAATTATCAATTCAGAATTTTTAAATATAAATAAATAATCTTTTAGACTTACAAATTGAACAATACATATTTTCCAAAACATATAACAAACTAAACATAATTTGATTAAATGACCTTCTCATTATCCATGAAATACAATTAATAGGGATTTATAAAAGAAAAATAGCAAGAAAATTAGATGCAGAATACGTGCTAAATATCAAGTGTTTGCATAATTAAATATTTTTGAATGAAATAAATGAATGAAATAAAAACCTCTAAAATTATTCTATTTATAATCTATATACAGTAGTTACATGTTTTATGAAGCACATTTTAAATATATTTTGATGAAACATACATTTTTACTAAATAAAATATTTTGCATTAATAAAGGAATTATTAAAAATAATAAGACACATGAAGAATTTGGACGAAATATTAAGCGTTTTAATCATTTGAAAACATGAAAATAACTGATTTTAAAGGGAGAAAAAAAAAAAACATAGAAGAGGGAAGCACACAGACAAAACATTTTTTTATATGGTTGAAATTTTTATCATTGCTTGAGCTGAAAATGATTGATTTGAACATTTAAAAGAAATTTCTCAAATTTATTTTTCCTAGAAATAGTAATATTTTCATTAATAGGTTTTTTTTCCCCCCCATAGTGAGAACAGTTTAAAAACAAGTAAAATGAATATAATTAAAAATACATATTCATACATAGCACCACTTTATTTACATTCTACCCCACTTTGATGCAATACTATCTAAACTAAACTTGTGCTTCCAGTGTTATATAAGGTTTGCTCCTGAACTTTTATTTAGGAAGAAAGACCTACCAAATACAATAAGGTAAGGTTTGATAAAGTTAATTTGCTGTTTGAAAGTTGCGACTTACTGCTAACTAATGGCAATTAAATTTAAAAATAATCCTTTTGAACAAATGACATCATTTTAGAGAAAAATTAAGGATAAATTAGCATATTTTCACTCATAAAATTTAAAAATGACAATTTAGTTGATGAATATAATGAAAAGCAATCTATTGAAATAAAAAGATTAAATGAAACAAATTTACCTTAGTATTTAGAATACTTTTCAATACTTAGAAGTTTATCTTTAGTATTTAAAACATTCATTTTACACTTAAAATAACTTTTCCTCTCAAAGCTTGGTATAAGTGCTAAGATTTATTATATATATATATAAAAAAGAAAAATCATACCAGTAAAATGATTGGTGCTTATTTGTCTCCCCTCTTCTAAATGTGAAACATGAATAGCAGTATACAAAACTAAATGTAAAAAAATATAATATTAAGCACTATTTAAATTGTAAAGTGTAGTAGCTGATTTTGCTTTTTTTAAAAATTTAGCATCAAAATTCTGTTCAAAACATGAATTGGTCATATTTGATTTCACAGTCAATAAATTTTCTAAAGTCTTCGAACTGAGTTGTGACCGGAATTGAGTTTGAGTTTTTGTAACGTAGCTGAAAATACGTTCACACTCCGCATTGCTATGTGGAAGTGTTAATACTGAAATCATGAATTTAGTAAGTTGTATTTGCCTTTATAAAAATCATACAATTTTTTCCACTTAACATCCATTCTTGCTTCTGTTTTGATGTTGTCAGGAATGTCTTCCACTTGCACAGAACAAAACTGAGACTGTAATTTGTCAAGCTAATCATCCTCATTACAGCCTAATGCTTTCTGTATGGCTGGAAAATGCTTGATCAAATATTTGATGTTCCCAAATGACATTTGGTCAATTCTGTCTAGGTCTGCCACCTCAGCATTAATCTGAACTTCATCTGAAAATGGGAACTTAAATCTCATATAATCGCAGGTTTTCACATAATATTCACGGACTTTCTTATAAAACTGTGCTTGTTTATTTTCAGATAAACAAGAAATAACATTAAAAGCTGCCTGACCAATCACTACATCACTGTCTAGTTTTTGATTAGACTGTGTATGATAATCAACATCCAAAAGAGATGGCGAATTCGTCATCACACAAGGAACCACAAAACGTGATAAAAGACATTTAAACATCTCAATTAACATAGACTTTAGAACATGGATCTTAGGATCCTTTGACTGTAGAGCAACATTATACTCTTCAAATATAGGTAAAGTATTTAATAAAAAACTGACATAAGCTTTGTTCACATCTGATGAAAGAAACATAAACAATCTTTCTTCTCTAGACAATATTTCTTTTGAAGATTCTGCGTTGTTTGCAGATATCTTTGCTTTCTTGACCGTTGATGGTATACAAGCAGCTGATCTTTTTTTGCCTACAGATACATCAGATGCTTTAGATTGGGTATCTTGATTGAGTTTTGGAATGCGATAGTCTTGTAGGTTAGAGTTTGAAGCAGCATCTAGCCTATTTTGAGCTTCCTCTCTAAAAAATTATGTCAGCGGTTCCCATTGCTCAATAAACCTATTTAAGCAGCAGCCTAATGAAAGCCACCGTGTTGACACGTGTTTCAAAATTTTTCTTACTTCCTTGTCATGTAACAACTGGAATTTCTTTAGTTTTTCTTTTCTTTTGACACTCCTCTCTAAATAATAGTAAATGTCAATAATAGACTCTTCAACATTAACAGGTATGCAGGCTGCCCCCTTTTCAGCAGCTAGATTTATGAGATGGCACAAGCATCCCTGTATGAATAATTGAGGCATCTCTTTTAGTAGAAAACTGGCTACTCCAGCTTTCTTACCGACCATCACATAAGCATTGTCAGCCCCAAAAGACAAACAGTTCTCCAACGGTACATCAAAGTGTTTCAAAACATTTAAAATTAGTTTTGAAATATTTTCTCCGGTACTATCACCTTCTAACACTGGCACAGACAACAGAGAAGTTTCAATATTCTTGCTGTCATCACTGTAATAAGTTACAACAATAGGGTACAGTTTTTTATCCCCCTTGTTGCTCCCATCTGTAGAAATTGAAAAAGGGTTTTTTTTTTATGTTAGCAACAATTGCCTCTCTTTCAGTTTTTGCCATTTCTCCTATTAGAGCTGTGGTTTTGGTTCTGGCACAACCGTACTTTTTGGCTATGTTGCTATCAGGAAACATTTTCCTGAACAATGGTGCCATGTGGTCAGCAGAACTAATTGGCAAATTATGCTCGACTAAAAATGCTGTAAAAAATGACTCAGCACGAATAACGCCGAAGTCATCAGTCTTCGGAAAAAAGTTAAGATCAAGTTTTGGACATTTTTTGGCGGCCCGTTCGGCAGTTTGGTGCTTGTCACGATCGATATGTTTCGTTATATCGCCTCTTCCTTTATGATAAATGGAAAAATCAATGCCACAAACATTACAGAAAACGAAAGAGCTGCCTTTTCTGGAAGGTAAAATGCACGAAAACTTTTCAGTATAAGATTCGTTATATCCAGTTCCGTACTTCTTTTTTACCGATGCTGTGGTAGATTCAGTGGAAGTTGATGCAATAGCTTCAGAGGCCATTATAAAGCAAGTAAAATATTTAGTAACAAAATAATAATAATAATATAATATAAAAAGAAACAATCTTCGAAATCCGAGATAAAATCACTTTATACACACGTGCGTCGGCGGACGAGGCCAGGGAGACAGGGAGACAGGTTCGTTCCGGAAATATCCGTTCCCCCTTACACACTTTCATTCTCCTTGCTCCCCAACAACTCTGAACTACTGAGCATACTGTTTCGCGCATACAAGATTATAGCGGGATGCGCACCTTCATTTTATTGGACGAATGTAACCGCTTGTACTCTGGAAAGTCTACTTTTTAGTGCCTATGATCTGTGCCAGTACAAATGCGCGGAAGAGAAGACTTTATGCATGCTGTGCGCAGGGGAAAAAGAAGAGAATGGGGAACTCGTTCAACTCGGGAAGCGGTTGTTGCCGCACACGGGAGCCACAAAATGGGCGCATGCGCATTTGAGCTCTGGTTTGTCGTCTGCTCGAAAACATAGCTGACGTTGTCTCTGTTTATACATCAGTGTTTAGATATGATAAAATTTTGAAAGTATTTATTTTAAATACTATTGATACGTGTTTTTAAATCCTTGATCACGGATTACATCGTGTACGGAGAAGTTTCTAGCGCAGTAAATCATTATTTTACTGCCAAAAAGCTCATCAGTTTAAGTCCAACTGTTGTATTATTGAAGAAAGTAATGTGAGTTCATATATAATTATATTTCTCTTTTTATTTTATATGTATGTTTAAAATGTGTTTTTGTAAGCACTTATAATTGAAGTTTGATGTATATATTTTTTTAATTAATGCAGTACTGTGGTATCTAGAAAAAAAGTGTTAAAAAAAAAAAGTTTAGTATTGTTCTCAGTGTATAATCAGTAAGTGTAAGCCTGCTTTATATATTATGGAGAATAGAGCTCATTTTCTTTAAAATTTTAAATACTCTTTTTCAAGTATCTTATTTTTTGAGAATACTCTCTCTTTTCAGCTCTAGGTTGTGAGGTAGTCTTTCTGTGAGAGTAGTTCTCAATTTTTATATAAAACAAAAGTATTTTATTTTTAAACAGCAAAATTAAATATATTCAGTTTAAAAATATATGTATATTTGTTTTAAACAATGAAAATGATAGTACTCATTATAGTACAGGTTATTTAATTGTCGTACACATTTGATTAACTTCATTTTAATTTAGCAATTATAGATTGCTCTGTTTACTTTTATAATTTCTTGTATATAAAACTTTTCTGATACTGGTATAAATGAAAATATTTACTGAAAACAGAACATTTTAATACTGTTATTATCCAAACATGTACAATCAAAATAACTTTCCAAATCCCAAATGAACTTCAAATATTAACTTAATATGTATAAACTAAAGCAGTTATTGAAGATGTCATCTTCCGGAGGTGAAGGGGCTGAGTCAAGAAGGATCATTTTGGATTTTGATGACAGCTGGGTACACTTGCGAGGCAGGATTTTCTTTTGATTTTCTGTCAGTGAGTGTAACTTGCTAGTTCATACTGGATGTTCTTCCATACCACAAGAATATATATCAAACTTGTTGTCAAAGTCGTACTTGCTGTTTCCAACACAACGTCCACACCACTCTGGCTGATGATCTGGTTTCATTTACAGTTTGTTAATATTAAGTTCATTTGGGGTTTGAAAGTTATTTTATCTGTGCACTTTTGGATAACAGTTCTATTAAAAAGTTCTTTATTTTTATTTAGTGTATTTTTGTTAAAATGCAATAAGAATTCTAAAATTTGTAGCAACTAAATTAAAATGAAGTGATTCATATGAGTTTAATATTTTCAATGTTTAATAAAGGAATAAAGCACATGTTGTAAATACCATAAGAAAGTTTTTTTTTTTTTTTTTTTTTTAATCTTCTCTAACTATCACTAAATAGCAAATTTTATGCATGAAGTTAGTCTCCCTACATTAAAAGTTTTATTAATCCCCCCCCGCCCATTTTTTAATCTTCATTCATTTTTTATTACAGAAAGTGAAAACATCAATTTTAGTATTGTTGCTGTTTAACCCCTAGATGGGCAGTGATGACATCAACTAATTTTAATCCCTAATTGTCACATTGTCATTTGATTTTGGATTTTTTGATAGCATTGTCATTTTTGATTCAACCAAAATATTCTCTTTTTATTTGTAATTTGTTCTTTACATTAAAATTTTTTCTTTTTATTTGTAACTTGCTCTTTTCATATTTTTATGAAAATACAAAGTTGTTATTAAAATCATTAAATAATATGAAATTGTAGCGAAAGTAGTTTTTGTATATTAGAGAGAACATATAATTTATAGCAGGGAGGTCCAATCCTCTCAATCAGGGCCCGCTTAACACTTAGGAATAGGGGAAGCCCGACGTCACACAGGGCCCCCCCTATTACTCTACAAATTACTTTTTTATTTACTAAATCTCTTTTTCATATGATTAAATAATTTGAAATTTTACCATCAAAGTTTAGAGTAAATAACATTTTTAATATTAAACTAAAACTACCTATGTAAAAGTATTTTATGTTTAATTGTAAATAATCAATTTATTTTGTAAATGACAAATATGGAACTATAGTTGAGAATATGTGAACTTAAAAATATTTTTTGTGATTTACAAATTGCCATATAGTAAGGGAAAAAAAAAAGCTTCGCCAGGAAAAAAAAAATGTACTTTTTACAGTGACTGAGTTTCTTTTTTCTAAAAATTAGTTTTGAAAAGTAAAATTGGGGGCCTTTTGTATTTCAGTGGGTAAGCACGGGCTTCACGGGCCTATTCCGTAAACAGGCCATGCTCTCAATATGAAAAATATAAATTTTAATTATATTTAACAGTCATATTTTAATTATATTTAACAATCATACAAAATTGATATTTTAGCCTTACTTAATTTATTTAACTATCAGAAAAACAGAATTCCTGTACTGAAAATTAAATAAATACCTGAATTCAGGTATTTTACCTGAATTCAGGTATATTACCTGAACACAATCACCCCTGATGATTATTAAAATGTTTAATTCTGAAATATGTCAATGTTTGGCATTACTATTCTTTTGTCATATGTGTATGCGCATATATGATCCGCTGTTCGAAAAACCAGGTGTGAAATATGTTTGAAATGATAATTGTGTTTGTGTCAGCTGATTGCAACTTCCCTATAGCTCTATCATAAGAACGAATGTATGGATGATCATCAAACTTCAGATTCAATTAGTCCTTGATATTAAATTGTGCTGATTACGTTTTGGTGTAGATTGCCCAACAGGTGGCGCTGCTATGCTGCATTTTTCAAGATTTTCATAATAGCTGTATCCTAAAAACAAATAAACCGATTTTCATCAAACTTCAGATTCAGTTAGACATTGACATAAGTTAGGCAATTTACACCAAAACCTAATCAGCAACACAGGTGGCACCGCTATGTTGCATTTTGCAAGATTTACATGATTGTAGCAATAGTCATATCTCAAGAACTAATGCACAGAATTTCATATATTCAGAATTTCACATGTTATGATGGGCATAGATTGCCATTTAATTTTGGCAAACTAGTGAATTTTAAAGTATTAACGTGTATGAAATACAAGAAAGTTTAGGGATTGGTACATTCGATTATTTGTTATTTTAAAATTTTCCAAATTTCTCTTCCCCACCCTGAAATTCACCCACCCCCTTTCCTGGCCATTTGAATGTTTAAAACTTGTACTTAAAAAATGAAAGCCTTAAAAAAATGCATAATATCATTAGTTTATTTAATTATATATATTAATTTAATTATATTTATTAGTTTATTTAATTTGTAGGTCGTTAACAGCATTCAAAATCCTTGGCAGAGACCATTAAAAATTCAATTGGACCACTAATTTGAAAAATTGAGTGGTCCGCAGGACCCGTAGGTAACTCCCCCCCCCCCCCCTCTCTGACAAGTAAATCAAACAATTTTATTTTATTAAAATAATAATAATATTATTAAAATTGCATTAAATCTTACAGCCAGTTGAAATAAATAATTGGAAATAAAATATCTAATTAATAATTTTACAGTTTTTGTTTATGTAGTTTATTTAATTTTTAGAAAATTATAATCTTACATTTTACTATGCTGAAAATTTTGGATAACTGCAAAGGAAGTTTGTTTTATATTCTATGAGGTAGAGTGGAGAATCACTCAAAGGATTAAGGGAGGGGAGTCTTTCTTAACTCACTTGAAAATACCTACTGTAATGTTGGGCAGAATGTTTTCGAATTTCTCATTTAAATTTGAATATTTTTATTTTTTTTTTTGTACCTTTATTGAAAAAATCTGCAACCGAAATTGAAAGAGTAAAAAACAGTCATATTAAAGATCTCAGCTCTCCTATGCAAAAAAAAAAAATCATTTAAAAATATTCAAATTTAACCGAGAAATTCAAAAACAACCTGCCCATTGGTTTAACATTAGGTAACAGGCGTTTTCAAGCGAGTGAAGAATCCCCTTATAGGGACAATATAGAATCTTATGTAGTCGGCCAGTGATGATGACTGCGGACCAGTGACTTTCCTTTTTTATCAATTCTACTGAAGCTTCAATTTTTTTGTTTTGGGCCAATGAAAGTCCTTGATTTTTAATTTAAAGATTTGTGTAGAATTTCCGTTTTCTATATTTTTGGATTTTTTAGTAAAAAATCTCATGTAGAATATCAATAAAACCTATTGTTTACAATTTTAAAGAATTATTTAAACAAAAATTCTGCACCATTCAATGGTAACAATGAATAAATAAAAAAATAAAATTGGTAAGTAATTGGAATATTTTTTCAATAACAATCTTTAACTGTTGATATTTGTCACACATTTGGTCATGTTTATAAGGTAAATTTAATGATGTGTGAAATGTGATCCATATAATTCAAAATTTTTACACTGGCTGCAAAAACGTTATATTTATAACCAATAAAAATTTCAGAGTTTGGACAACAAGATTTGTTTATTTTATTTTAAATTATGAAACAACCAAACATGAAAAAACAATTATAATCAACAAACCTTTCAAAAAGAATGGACAACAAGGACTATTTATTTGTTTATTATGAAACAATCAAACATGAAAAAACAAACCAATAAAAATTTCAAAAAGTTTAGACACCAAGAACTATTATTTACTTTTTAATAATGAAATGAAACAATTAATTATGATTATTTATGAATAATTAATTATGAAAGAACAAGAAAATGTCATCAACAACTTTTCACGATTTTTTCACAGAAAAATATAAATTCAGACAAAATGGAGTTAAATATATAAAATTTAGGGTGTAAAAAAACTATGATTATATTTTGGTTGGATCAAAAATGACAACGCTATAAAAAAAATCCAGAATGAAATGACAATGTGACAATTAGGGATTAAAATTAGTTGATGCCATCATTGCCCATCTAGGGGTTAAACAGCAACAATACTAAAATTGATGTTTTCACTTTCTGTAATAAAAAATGAATGAGGATTAAAAAAAGGGGGGGGGGTTAATAAAACTTTTAATGTAGGGAGACTAACTTCATGCATAAAATTTGCTATTTAGTGATAGTTAGAGAAGATTAAAAAAAAAAAAAAAAAAAAACTTTCTTATGGTATTTACAACATGTGCTTTATTCCTTTATTAAACATTGAAAATATTAAACTCATATGAATCACTTCATTTTAATTTAGTTGCTACAAATTTTAGAATTCTTATTGCATTTTAACAAAAATAGACTAAATAAAAATAAAGAACTTTTTAATAGAACTGTTATCCAAAAGTGCACAGATAAAATAACTTTCAAACCCCAAATGAACTTAATATTAACAAACTGTAAATGAAACCAGATCATCAGCCAGAGTGGTGTGGACGTTGTGTTGGAAACAGCAAGTACGACTTTGACAACAAGTTTGATATATATTCTTGTGGTATGGAAGAACATCCAGTATGAACTAGCAAGTTACACTCACTGACAGAAAATCAAAAGAAAATCCTGCCTCGCAAGTGTACCCAGCTGTCATCAAAATCCAAAATGATCCTTCTTGACTCAGCCCCTTCACCTCCGGAAGATGACATCTTCAATAACTGCTTTAGTTTATACATATTAAGTTAATATTTGAAGTTCATTTGGGATTTGGAAAGTTATTTTGATTGTACATGTTTGGATAATAACAGTATTAAAATGTTCTGTTTTCAGTAAATATTTTCATTTATACCAGTATCAGAAAAGTTTTATATACAAGAAATTATAAAAGTAAACAGAGCAATCTATAATTGCTAAATTAAAATGAAGTTAATCAAATGTGTACGACAATTAAATAACCTGTACTATAATGAGTACTATCATTTTCATTGTTTAAAACAAATATACATATATTTTTAAACTGAATATATTTAATTTTGCTGTTTAAAAATAAAATACTTTTGTTTTATATAAAAATTGAGAACTACTCTCACAGAAAGACCACCTCACAACTTAGAGCTGAAAAGAGAGAGTATTCTCAAAAAATAAGATACTTGAAAAAGAGTATTTAAATTTTTAAAGAAGGGGGGGGGGGGGTGTAAGATGTTAGTTAGTCTTTGATTCACTTTTATAATATCTCAGAAAATGAGTTCTATTCTCCATAATATATAAAGCAGGCTTACACTTACTGATTATACACTGAGAACAATACTAAACTTTTTTTTTTTAACACTTTTTTCTAGATACCACCAATGAGCTGATACCACAGTACTGCATTAATTAAAAAAATATATACATCAAACTTCAATTATAAGTGCTTACAAAAACACATTTTAAACATACATATAAAATAAAAAGAGAAATATAATTATATATGAACTCACATTACTTTCTTCAATAATACAACAGTTGGACTTAAACTGATGAGCTTTTTGGCAGTAAAATAATGATTTACTGCGCTAGAAACTTCTCCGTACACGATGTAATCCGTGATCAAGGATTTAAAAACACATATCAATAGTATTTAAAATAAATACTTTCAAAATTTTATCATATCTAAACACTGATGTATAAACAGAGACAACGTCAGCTATGTTTTCGAGCAGACGACAAACCAGAGCTCAAATGCGCATGCGCCCATTTTGTGGCTCCCGTGTGCGGCAACAACCGCTTCCCGTTCAACTCGTGCAGTTAGTTTTCACACTAGCCGTTCGTAAACTCTCTCCGTGCACTCAGTGCGTTTCGAAACTGCATTCGTAAACGAAATCCAGTGCGTTTAGTTTTTCAACTAAATGCACTGAAGAAAAAGCCGGTGTGGTTCGTGCAGTAGCGATGGCAGATTTTCTGCGCAAGCGCGTGCTCAGATTTACGAATGTAAACAAATAAATTACAGGTTGTCATGTTAATGACAAATGTTATTTGGAAAATAATCAAATGTTTTAACTTTTTTTCGCCACTTTGTCTTAAATAATACCTTACAAATCACTGTTTATCCAAGCTATGCACCATAACAAATCAACCATTAACTATTATTATTATATTTTTTTATTGTTTCAAATAATAAAGTAACTCTTTCAATAATAACGATCATGTATCTAAAGTTAAAGAAGTTATTCATAATTCAATGAAAGCTCATTGCATCTGACAGTAGTTTTTGTAACATATAGCTGCTATCTAATGTTATTTTCTACCTTTGACATAAAATTAAAAGTATAAATATACTTTTATTTTTTATCTTTATTTCAGTGCTGTGCTCATTTTATTTTTTGCCAACGCTGTATGGAATGTTTTGTAAATAAAATTTAAATTGTATACTCCTATCATAAGATATTTTAATAATTATTTGCGATGGGCTTTGCAGCATCACTTAAAATTATTTTGCAGTAATGAATTTAGTGTGTTTTAACTGGAGCCAGTTTCCTAATTTTTTTTCTGTAAATGTGCTATTCTGAATATTTTCTTTAAGTGAGGGGGGGGGGGGGATGAGCAATGCAGTTATACTCTTGAAATAAACAAAAAGACTAACTTAACTATGATTTATTTAAAACATAGTAATTTGTTATTTCTAGGATAAAGAAATGAATGGAATACTTTGCCCAGGATTGTCACTGTACATATTAGGCTGCTCAAAGGTAGCAGAATTCTAATTAGACATGTGCCAGTTGATTTCCACATAGCTTTAAGTTGTACATTATGTCATTACACAAGTTATCAAATATATAGTGCCTACCCTGGGTACATATTTAATTTTATAACTAGCACTATAAATATAATCAGTCTTTATGATGACTGGAAGCAATTTAAACCCAAATAACTTAAGAGGCAAACAATTTGATTGGTACCTAGACTAGACACACTGAGAACTTGTCTTACCATATCATCGCTACAATGTAGTAATACAGTTGGGGTTATATCTACTTTTTACCAGCAGTAAAATATAAAATAAGTATACATTGTACATTTTACTTTATGATCTCACTTCAGGGGTCAATACGGTTTTATTTTCCTTGAATGCCATTATTTTTAAATAAAGTTTTGAGAAAAATAAAATTTTATAACGAAAAACCAAATCCAGTTACTTAATCCTACCTTTTCTTATCTCCAATTGCTAAAGTTTATCTTTCTTGTGAGCTTGTTTTGTTTTCAAATAAAACATTTTAACCCGAACGAATTGTTTAAAAATGTGAAGAATTCACTTTTATTGAAAAAATTTTATAGAATTCC
Source organism: Maratus speciosus (assembly GCA_963932465.1). NCBI lineage: Eukaryota > Metazoa > Arthropoda > Arachnida > Araneae > Salticidae > Maratus > Maratus speciosus. The sequence goes on from OZ010796.1 coordinate 189,122,500, forward strand.
AGTTTTGAATCAATTTCTGATTTTGCCAGTACACCAATAAAAAGGGATTGTTTAAGTTAGTTTTGGCGTAAATTTTTCTTTTCTCAAAATTTGTATCTTTTATAATTAGAATACTATGCATATAAATAATACCATTATTCATTTAAAAATTAAAAAAATGAACAAAGAAAATCTATATTAATACTTGGAAATTTTTCCAGAGAGAAACATTCGCCTTGCATACAATATTTCAAATGAAAATCAAATTTCTAATAATTTGCTTAAAAGGCGCAAAGGCCAACATAGTGAAAAAGATTCAAACCCGGGCCATCAGTAAAGCCGTATAGCGCACTGACATTCTACCAACTAAACCACATGGAATGATACCGAGCCAGTAAAGTTTAGTCGGTAGAATGTCAGTGCGCTATACTGATGGCCCGGGTTCGAATCCCGGCATGGAATCTTTTTCACTATGTTGGCCTTTGCGCCTTTTAAGCAAATTATTAGAAATTTGATTTTCATTTGAAATAAAGAAAATCTTTTTGTTAAATAATGTGACTTGCAAGTATAACGTTCAAAAACAGGGCTTCTGTTTAAAAGACAAAAACTATCTGTCACAATGTGTTAAATGAAATGAGTGAATGCATATATTTTAAATGTATGTAATACATGTATTTTAAATGAAAAATATGTATTTAAAGAAAATGAAAGAAAGGTTTATATTCCAAATGAAATAAATGCAATACAAATAATGGCAATGGAAACAATATCTGATTATTTATCTCTTGCGACCGGTTAACATAAAAGTACCAAAAATATTGTGAATTTGAATAACTAGATCCAGAACAACAAGGTTTATATTACTCAATATTTCTCCATCCACATTATGTAAATATAACATCTGGTAACACCTAAAACATTACTCAGTTTAAAAGTTAAAATATATGAAAAGTGAAAGAATTGTTAAGTAAGTGTAAAAGTAAAAATAGTTTTTAAAAAACACTTTTAAAAGCATTCAATGTTTACCATAAAAATAACAATTTCAGAATTGCAATTCATATCGTTCCTAAAAAATTCTGTTACAATACATTAATTTGAAGTGTCTTCCATTATGAAAAATTACGTCATAAAAGCCCAAATAATGTTATTTCCAAATACTTTTCCATTGCAAAATATATTTACACATGGATATTAAAAAAGTAAGAAAATATTAAAACAAATTATTATGTGCAAAAAGCATTCAATGGGGGAAAATTAAGAGGCTACTTCAGTCAACTGAAATGACTTGCTCATTAAAGCTAATACTATGGAAGAAATTTTTAAAGATATGCCGTTTGCATTTCAGAATTTTTAAACAATTTTTCTTTTGCATTCACTAGCTGAGATTGATCTGTACAAAGGGCGTTTTTTATTTTTTCAATTTTGTTTACACATATTTTTAGCTAGGACACTTTCATTTTCCAAACCAGTTTTGAATGTGAAAGCATCCTCTCGAAAAAAATCTGCAAACAAAATGGAAAAAGTAAAAAAGGGCAGATGTAAAGATCAATCTCAGCTATTAAATGCAAAAAACATTTAAAAATATTAAAATGCAAACAAGATATCTTTAAAAATTTCTTCCATAGGATTAGCATTAGCAATCGAGTCTTTCCAGGTGACTGAAGTCATATTTTAACAAATCTTTAAAATGTCATATTTATAACTACTTTTTTGTAGCATCTAACAGAAAAGGAACTCTTTTACACACAATGCAATTTCTTACCTCTTTCTATAGGATTCTGCTCTTTTATACCTCTTTTTTTACACAATGAAAAAAAAAATCATCTAAAAAGATTAAAATGCAAACGAGATATCATTAAAAATTTCTTCCATAGGATTAGCATGAGCGAGCGAGTCTTTTCACGTGACTGAAGTAGCCCCTTAAGTCATATTTAAAATTATTTTTTTTAGCATCTAACAGAAAACTTCATTATAAAAGTCCAGAAGGCAGTGACATTTGTTATTTAGCTATTTTACACAAGTTGATTTACAGGGATGACCGCCCCGGGAACCCAGCATTCGTTTTAGAGTATAAGTGCAATCTCGGGGGGAAGAAGTTGATTTACAAATGTATGTTAGATTTAATTAATCACAAAAACAGCTGTCGGCTGTCACAACAGCAGCAAATGTGATATTGGAAACCTAAAAATCCCCCAGTCAAATGAAAATGAATAGTAAGTATATTACAGAAGAGTGATACTAATCATAATAATATTATTCAATCTTTCATAATTGTGTAATCTCTATAAAACAGAGTAATTAGCATTTTTTTAGAGCATGCAGGGCCTAGACATGGGTTGGTTAGCATACCTTGTAGGGGGTAAAGATCTTTAATTAAAAGAGTATTATTACTTTCTTTATTTTTTATTTATATTTTGCTTAGTTAGTTTCTTTTAGAAGTTCCCCTCAAATGTTAGTATAAAATAAATAGATTGACATATTCAAATGACTATAACTGTCTCTAGGGTGAGTTCTGTACGTGTATAACATTATCAACTTTTTGGTAATTTTGGACCCCCCCCCCCCCCCCGCAATGTTAACATTATCAATATCTAAAAATTCTTTTTATTTTTACAATTCTTTTTTATTATTCACATACTTAACTGGTTGAGATAAAGAGAAATCGATAAAATATCTCTATTATACATGATGCAACTATAATAACAAATAACATTTAAAGGAGATTGCTACTATTTGAAATTATTTAATAATAGCTTTTTGTTACACAGTGCATTCAACAGTAATATTGTCTACTTGCAGTTGCCCCTTGAAGGAGAAGGGGGAAAGCAAAACTTCTTATGAAAAAAAACAAGTAGACAACTTTTTTTTCTTTTCTCTATTAATAAACACAGCAAGTAGAATTTCAAACTTACTTCGCACTAGTTATATGTGGATGTGCATATGGCAGAACAATAGGAATGCCGAACGTTGGGGTATTCTATATTTAGGAATGAAAGAATTTTATTATTTAATAGCCTTAATAACAACTTTGTATTTTCATAAAAAAAAGATAAAAGACTAAAAAAAAAAAGATAAGACTATTAATGCAGAAAAAAAAATAGAAAATTTTAATATAATCAAAAATTATAACGATATCAAAAGATGGACTCCCTCTCCCCATAAAGATATCTTACAATATCAAGTACCGCCCTCCTCCCCCCTAAAGTGATAACACACAGCCCTTTACTGATGTAGCCTTCTATTTTTTGCATGGAAAAATATAATGATTACAAGGAGTGATTTTTTTTTTTATGTTACCCCATCAGTTTTTGTACAGTAATTATTTAGAGAGAGATTTTTGTTAAAGCCCTTAAAATTTAGAGTAATTACAATTTAAGGAATTACTCACAAACAACTATACCTTGTGCTCTAATTAATGCAACCCACCCAAATTCTATACGAGCACACAATCATTGTAAGAGGGAACTTTATCAGTTTTTTACCCAAATTTTACTATAAAATAAAATATTCAAACTACATGTAAATTGAGACATTAATTGTTGTAGCTTTGACATTTTTTTTTTTTTTTTTTCGTGTAAGAAAAACTCTAGATCTAATCAAATGCAACCCGCCCAACAAACGCTTTTAAAAGGAAGTTTTGTAGACCCAATCTCCGCAATTTTTTTTAAAACTGTAACTACTATATAAGGACTCAATGCATTAATACACCTATAACTTGGTCTCTAACTGATGCTAAAAAGTACATATAACCTGCTGTTAAAACGGCTATTGAGTTCTAATTACTTAAACCTGTATAAATTTGTTACGAATATATATAATCATTGATGAAACAGCACTGAAAACTAACAATAACTCACAATTAAATATAAAACAAAAGCACACACAGAACAAGGTCACGAATGAATATTAAAAAATCAAGGTAACAAAGTTCATTTGTGACTTTGCCTCATTACAGATACATGTTTACATTCACTGATGATGAGTTGTTTAAATTTCCAGCCTGAAACGCATCCTTTGTGTGCTTTTGTTTTATGGTGATTAATACAAAGTTTTATTATTTAATATAGAATCATTATAAGAGAGAACTTTGTTATTTATGGAAATTTCCTCCCTTTTAGTATAACATTAATATAAGACCTGTCAAGGTGTCAAGTTAAAAATACTTATATTCATAAACAAAATTCAGGATTGAAAGTGTCTAATATTAAACAAAATATGTTCTTAAAAAAAATCGACTTGAAGAGCTGATATTGAAGCCTCTGATTTGCAGATTTCCATATTAGAAATTTAATCAATATTCATACTGTACATTTTTTTTCTTTTAACATATGAATTATCACATTAAAGACAGAAAATAGTTTTTGGAAAAGCTGATGAGACTTTAAAAAGTTATTTTACTTTTTCATGAGGAAGTCATGAGTTTTTCATGCTCACCCAAATAAAAGTTGTTGAAGTTAGAATGTAGATAACTAAATAATAAACAATGTTAACACCTAAGTTTTTTTTCTTTAAAGTATATTGAGGGATAATTGCCTCCCTCCCTTGTGGCTACTCATGACCTATCTAGCTAGGTAATAAATAAAAGTACTGCCAATAGTTTCAAGAGATGTTAACAGCTCCCTTCATCAGATGCAGCAAAAAATTATTATTCCAGCAAAGATATGCAAGCAGCTATGTCAACACCACAGCAACTTTTCATGATATGTGGTGCGAAAAGTTTTATTAACACTTTCAGGGGCAAGGTACTTCTATTCGTAAAATGCAGAAATGAGTGAATGACACCAGAATTTCCAAAAAAAAAAAAAAAAAAAAAAAAAAAAAAAAAAAATTGAAAATAAGCAAAAGCAAGGAAAATTTCCATTCCAATATTCTGGTGCCAATGTGGCATTTAGGAATTAAATTTAAGTGGTCCAAAAATGAACCACCGCCCTTGAAGGTGTTAATCTTTTACTGATCACTATGCAGAATTTTCTGTGTCAATTTACAACCCTAACATTGCCAGATGAATCCAAGTATCATAGTAAATAATAGTAATTTATAAGATTAACCTTCAACTGATATCACAGAAATTGTCACATAACTAGTGTGAAGCGCTCTGTGAGACTGCTCCTTTGAGAGATGAATAAAAGGCACGATTAACTCATAGGATGATGTTTTTGTACTAAACATTTGCACAGGACTGTTATAATTAAAATTCACCTATTCAAAAGTCTCTGGCAATAGTACTAAAGTTCCAAATGGAACAAAATTTCAGCAGTGTTTGTAGTTAAACTATAAAAATTTAAAAAAGCCACGGTCTGAGAAACCGGTAACATCAGTTACTAAAGGTTAATAAAAGCAAACTAAACTAATAGAAATCAACAATTTAGTGTACATTTATCAAATATATAAGATCAAATAGATGGCTTTTCACAATAATTGATATAACAATGGTAGTTTTATTTTCAGAGGTTTGTTATGCTGACCAGAATGAATAAAATATACTAAATATTATGTAATATAAATTTACTGTATCAAATAATATGAGTATATTATATTAATACTTCTGCCACTACCTTTAATATGGAAACTATATAATAGTAACCATGTAATTAAAATGAAGAGAGCAAAAAATAAAATAAAGGTTATTATAATTAATATCATTGATCAAAATTTTACCATGAATTAATATTAAAGTAGAATGCCAATTTCAATATCTTCCATTTTTCACCATTCTGAGCTTTGCTAAAAATTCCACTTTTTTTTTTTCTGTTTCATAGCCAACATCTAGTATACAGAATAGGGTGTAATTGAGAAAGTATTGTCAATGGTATGATGTGAATTAACAAACCATACAGCAGAGACAATACACATTCAATCAATATGCTGGGAGTTGTTGGTGATAGTGGTTAGCAGGAAATGTCACTGAAAAGAAAAAAAAATCCACATTTTACAAGTTTGAAAGAACACAGAAAAAGATTTCATAAAATGTACAGTTTAGGTATCAAAAATATAGTCCATATTTATTGTAAAAGTAACGTTGAAATACCATAAAATTAATTATGCAATTTTTTTTCTTTTAAATCATGTAAATAAATTACTTTAAAGTCTACATTTACACTACTACAAAATTAAAGTAGTATGATAAATTTTTTATGGAAGAATAATCAGCCTTTAAACCTTTTAAAGACACATAAATTTATAGACACAAAACTTTATTATATATTTTTAAAATCGGAAATCTTGGAACTAAACACAAAAAAGAAAAATTAGTCATTCGTTGAACGTTTAGACACTAAAAACAATCATCATTAGCTATTTATTTGTTAATGCTACGATGATTTCGATGTGTTTAAATTTGAGAAATGCAATTTTTCAACAATACTGATTACAACAGGACAAATTATATTCTACTATCATAACTAATAAAGGTTTTAAAACTTACTTTAATCAAAATACTACATTATTCATCTTCATCGGCAAGATGGGCGGAATCACAAACAAACGTAAACATGTTCAGTGCGACACTAAACGCACTCGATCGCGTTCGTAAACTCGTAGAAAACTGGTTACACCGAACCACAACTAACCACACTGATTTCAGTTTTTGCACGAAAACCAGTGCGTTTAGTGTGGAGTTTACGAATACGTCCAATGAACGTTCATCCGATCCGTATTGGCGCGCTGCGCGGGTTCAACTGCAGCGTCGGACATATCGCGTGACGGATTGAAAACGAAACTTGCGTGTTCAAAATTTAAAAAAGCCGGAGATATTTCCCGATAATCCGGAGATTAAAATACAGTTGAAAAAGCCGGAGTCTCCGGCCAAAAGCCGGAGACTTGGCAAGTCTGCTAACGTTTATTAACTAAAATATAAAAATAAGTTTAAATATAGTTCAAACAATAAACCAAATCTTTAAATTCAATAAACACATTTAAGCTGTCAGATTAAATATAAATACATATCCAGAAAACCAACTGACAATAAAAGAAAACTGACCTCAGAGCAATAAAGAAATGAAAATGATCACAGAGTGACTGGTCCTCCTCAAAGTTCCATGTTGTTCACAAACATCTAACATGCCGATGAATTAAACTGAAATACCGTGAATCATATATCTGTGCCGAAACAACTCCAAGAAAAATACTTCTCTTTAGATGAAGATACGTTGTAAATAACCATTAGGAGAAACGTCAAAAGATAGATGCTGGTAACAAGTAGCGAGTAAAACATCTCTGAACTTCATCATAACAAAAGCCATCTTGACTCACATCAGTGTATCCATTTAAACACGATGTACGCAGAGTCCACCTTTAAAGAGCAGAGTCGAAGTCATATACTATCGAACTCATAACAATCAACTTATAAAATGGCCGACAAACGATGAAGCAGAAGTTAAATAGAAACATCAACTAATTAAAAGCACACAGCACTTCAAGAAAACATCTCCAGCCATCATATAGCACTATTGAAACTTCATGAAGACTAACACTGTTAGCAAAGGACAAGACGAAGTACATAGACAAACACAGAGAGAAAGGCGAAAGGGAAGAAAACGTATTTCAATTTATATCAGCCGGGCGTTCGAATAACGCCTCATTACGCAATGCAAGGAGCAACTGCAGACAGTTCCAGAATGAGATTATCATGACGAAAGAACGCAGAGCCGATGTGTCGTAGACTCAAATCAGCAACGCCATCTGGCGGCGGCCATGAAACTATAATCTATGATAGTCATTCAAACGAAATGCGTGCTCATGTTTGCATGGAAGCAGACAGCTGAAAAACGTGAATACGAATGGCAAAGAAAGATAAACATCGTAAAAAGGAATTAAAGACAGAATAACAGGAATGAATAAAAAGGTAAGTGAAATGACTATATATTGTTAATAAAAGAAATACTTTAAGTGTTAAATAAATATAGTGGAATGCAGAGGAGATATATATATCTGGACAGTGTCAAGACAGGAAATAAGGTATTTACTCTTATCATATTTCATCAAAGGATCGCGAAAAAATTGCGAATTTCGTCAAAAAATCTAAAAAAAAAAAAAAAACCCCGATTTTTGTCAAAGGATCACGAAAAAAGTGAAAATTTCGTCAAAGTATCATGGAAAAAATGCAATTTTCATAAAAGGGCTGTGAAAAAAATAGCATATTTCATCAAAGGATCGCGAAAAAATAGCGAATTTCGTCAAAAAATCGCGGAAAAAGCAGATTTTTGTCAAAGGATTGCGAAAAAAGTGCGAATTTCATCAAAATATCGCGAAAGAAACGCGATTTTTGTTAAAGGGCCGCGAAAAAAATAGCGAATTTCATCAAAAAATCGCGGAATAAAGTCGAATTTCGTTAAAGGATCTAAAAAAATCACATTTCGTCAAAGTATCGCGAAAAAAACCACGATTTTCGTAACAAATTCGCAAAAAAAATAGTGAATTTTGCCAAAGGATCGCGGAAAAAATGCAAATTTAGTCAAAGCATATAAACCACCAAAAGAGATGTGCAAACCAAACTTATAGGTAGAACATTCATAAAATGGGATTAATTTTTTTTTAACGAGATTCTTAAAAATATAGCATGATTTCAGTGTACTTTGGTAATGTATTCAGGGGTGGACCAGTGAACCCCCCCCCCCCCCCTTCTTACTGCATTGAAATGTCTCCCTCTCCCTCCTTTGGAAGTTTTAGCATTTGATGCTTATTAATGATTTAGATGTGAATTTTCCTTCCAAGGAAAATATCCGATTCCAACACAGATCTATGCTGACAAATAATTCAATGGGAAGTGTAATGAAAGCACCCATTCATTCAACAAAAAGTACCTCTTTACTTGACGTAAGTATTCTTTTTTTTCAGCAAAAATATCTCTTACAATAAACCCATTTTGCCCCTTTTTAAAAGAAATGCGAACATTAGTGATACTTGTTAGTGGAACTTGATATCTTCTAATCTCAAATAAGAATTATTTTACAATTAAAATTGTATCTTGCATTCTTACTTTTAAAAAAAGTAAAGAAAATTTCACTTAATATTTTTCAAAATATCTTATTTGAGTGCAAATAATGCTGGTTTTAATTCATTATTTAATTATTATTAAAACAATAATTAATGCATTTATTTTATCTTTTCCAAATAAACAAGTTTCATTTATTCCTTTAAAATATGAATTATTATTGATGGGGACCTTCTTTTGTAAAAAAAGGACCCATATTTTCGGAAATCCTGGGTCCCGGGGACCCAGGATTTTTCAAGTACAGCGACATCACTGTATATATTTATGCAGTCAAACCCTGATTTAGTGCCATCTCGAAATAGCACCAATTGTGTCTATGAACAAATCTGTCAAATAGGAATTTCAATGTAATGCATCCATTAAAGCACCAACTCGATATACCGCCACAAACAAAAAATTCTAGAAATTACTGTATTTTCTTTATATATATTTCTTTTTAAAATTTTTTGCTAGAATTTTAAAGGACATCTCCTTTTCCTGCGTCTAGATGTTTTCAAGCTCAATTCAAACTTTATTAAGTAGCAAAGAATTCGTGAATTCGTATTGTTCTCAACACCTGCCAAAATGTACCTGCACCCATTTGGCCTGTCATTGAGAGCAGGGACTCATATAAGCGGGCGCTGTATGAGTCTCAAAACTCCCTCCTCACATAAAGCTGAAGCCCTAAGCTGACGCCATAATACTTGTGGTCTACACAAGATTCAGGGTGACACCTTTTTCATGGGCGTGCTTCAGGCACCTCTTTTTTTTGTCATCCTATGCTGCATGCATGAACATTACATTTTTTTTTAAATCATGTCCAATTTCTTTTAAATCATATTACAATTGATTATTAGTTTACAATTACACATTTCACTTATTATTATTTACTCTTTACTTCTAGTGTTGCATTTGTGTTTATATATTATATTTTTATTGTTACTACTTGTGTTTTTTTCATAAAAATGATCCGAATCAGGATCAATATTTTGATGATGTGCAGCCAAGGGTCTAGTTACATGCTGCTTAAATATTTGCTGTCAGAGTCGACTCAGTTAAAAAAAATATACCATGGTATGCAATTTTGAAGAAAATTTTACTGAAGGTGGAGATCCATAAACTTAATTTAGAAAATATTAATTCATAAAATCTCTTAGGACTGTTGAACTATTGATGAAAGAGATTTTTTTTTGTTTTCATGACAGCAACTTGTTTTAAAAAAAAAACTTTTATGTTTTGAAGATATATTTATATGTGTACCTATTTTTCTTGCTGTTTTGCCTATGCACACGGGTCAACAAAAGTTTTTTTTTTGCGGTGTCCCAGGTGATATATATAACGACTATCTCGTTATATATGTTTGCATTTTATTCTTCCCCCCCCCCCCCCCAGACAGTTTCAATTAAAATTCTGTTTAATAACTTATTTATTTTGTGCACTATAGTCAAACAGTGCAGCCCCTAAATTAAATTCAACATTTAAAAACTAAATCGATTGTATTAACAGCCCTTCACATTTAAATTAAATTATTCTAAGTACTCATCTCTTTAATAAAATAAAATCAGTGAATCACTCTCCATTTTCACTTTCTGATTCTTTCACACATACGCTTTAACCTTGTACAAAATTCGTTACGGCTGACTGTTAGTTTCAAAAGCATTTTAACTTCGGTCATTTCCTTATTTGGGCATGAATATAACCCATCATTTAAAATCACTTTACATGCAATCTACTTATTAGAATTATCTTCGCTTCACACCCTTTTGTTCAGATGTATGGCAATTCTGCATTTTTGTGGTAAAACGGTGCATCTTTGATCTAACATCTGGTCTAGAAAATACAGTCTCATGCTTTTTAGCCTAACGAATTTGGTCTGTTACTATGCCCTTTCCAGATAACACTTTTTATTTTTTTTACATTTAACCGCAGCTGTATCAATGTACAGATGAGTCTCCGTCTATCATGACTCAGGAATGTATGCAGCCCACAATCTGCCCCCCCCCTACACAATTAATATGGTAGAAGCCTACCGTACATTTTTGGCGAACATACCAGCCAATGTTTCTCTTAGCCCCTGTGCATGGCGCAAAAATACTTTTAGATTGGCGATGTTGTAGTCCGCCAAGCAAGAAAGTTGTAACTGTATATTCAACATTCCTGCTTTCTCTCTAGCCTCGTGATGACGTCTTAAAAGAGGCTCCTTATTGCTTTTCCCCTGTACCTCTCCCTTCGACTTTCATCATGAAAATAAACAAACTCTTCGTTTACTCAAATTGGAGTTTTTTTTATAGGACCTGGTGTTTTTTAATTCTCGCAATCTTATAAACGCAAACGGCCATCTTTTACTAGCAAAAAAAGTCTTCATATAAATTGGTCTCCGTGACCAGTTTTTTTTCTCCATTAACAAAAAAAAAATGTAAGGGAGAGGTACTTGCTTCCAATCCTTTTTCTGCATGGACTTCTTGCAGCGATGGATTCCCCCCGGCTGTCGCACCGCTCTGTTGCAATGAGCTTCGAGTATCTCGCCCCCGTTACTTAAGAAAAAGAACAACGACACGCTGATTTTTCTTCGCTTCCCAGAGGTGCTGCGTTTCTTCGCTTGCCCGCTACGTGGATTTCATCATGGAGTGAACCTTTCGCCCCAGACCACTGCTCTTCCCCGATGAAGTATCTGTGCGTGCCTTGCTCGTCTGCTTTTCCCCTTTGCCAACCCCCGGAGTTGTGGAATCAGCTGCACGCTTCCCGTCACCTAAGAAATCTGCCTGCCTTACATCCTCCCGTGCCGAAGAATTCTGCCCGCGTGCAAACTTATCTCTCGGACCATTCCCCCGGCCCATCATCGCATCATATTTGTGAAAGAGTCTACCAAAAATTAGAAATCAATGGCAAATGTTTCCGTATAATAGCAATATTAGTGATGTCACAACTTCAACAAGTTCCGCATTGAGAAACCTTTCGAATCTGTGTGAAAAATGATACAAATTTCGTGCCAATTCATCAGTTAAGTGCAGTGAAACACTGATTTCAAAGCAAAACACAAAAAAAAAACCCTGAAAATACATGTGTTCGTTGAAAAGAACGTCCGAGCGAGTCGGCGATTGAAGCACGACTCTTGCTCTCATTTCTATTTACACAGCCAGCCTCCTCAATATTCTGAAAAGTGTCTTTGGTTAGCTTTTTACCATACGACACCACTGTTTGTGAAAGAAATGCTTCAGAGTGTTTTTTTTTTCGTGATCATTCTTGATCAAAATATCCACCCCAATTTGTCCTGCGATCTGCTCAAGTGTGCCATGTGTGTTGTGTTTCAACTTCTCTGAGGCTACAGTCAAAATGTGCTTGTTTGTGAATATGCTAGTGTTGTGAATATGCTAGTTGAGTCATTCTAATCAAAGGAGTCAATCAAAAAATCATTCAAATGCAGGGTTCATACAGAGTTGGGAAGAAAAAATCCAAGGAATACCCAAAAAATCCAAGGAATCAAAAAAATTTTAAAGATTTGCCATTTTTTTTTCGATGTTTTTATGTGTTGCACCGTTATGTCGTATGCACATTCCAATTTTTAATGTCCAATTTGGAGAGAAAAACATTTCAAAAACAAATTTTACTCTATTAGAATCTAATTGTTAGCGCTGAAATTGCACAGTATTCACAATATATTGCTTATTGATTTCGTAAGTTTAAATACAAAATTGACAGTCTACTTTTTTATGCAGTGACCAATGGTCATATCACAGGGGTGATTCTGAGTAAAAAAAAAAAATTCTGAAAGTCACAGCAAATCTGAAAAGGTACACCAGAGAGGGGTGGGGGGGGGGGGAATTCACTCCTGACACTAGCTATGCGTTTTCTCGGTGGCTCTTTGACGAAATTTGTGGTTTTTCATGATCTTTTGATGAAATTTGTGAGGTTTTTTCGCAATGTTTTGACAAAATTTGTCGTTTTTTCGCGATCTTTCGACGAAATTTGCCGTTTTATCGCGATCTTTCGACAAAATTTGTGAGTTTTTACGCGCTCTTTAGACGAAATTTGTGTTTTTATTTTTCGCGATCTTTTGACGCGAAATTTGTGGGTTTTTTCGCGATCTATTGACGAAATTTGTGGGATTTTATGCGCTCTTTTGACGAAATTTTTCGGTTTTCGCGATCTTTCGACGAAATTTGTGAGTTTCTACGCGCTCTTTTGACGAAATTTGTGGGTTTTTTCGCGATCTTTTGACGAAATTTGTGGTTTTTTCGCGATCTTTTGACGAAATTTGTCGTTTTTTCGTGATCTTTTGACGAAATTTTTGGGTTTTCGCGATCTTTCGGCGTAATTTGCGGGGGTTTTCGCGATTATTTGACGAAATTTGCGATCCTTTAACGAAATTGGGGATTTTTCTGCAAACGATTGACAAAATTATTTTTTTTCGGCGACCATATGTCCGAATTTTCGGATTGGTGACCGATTTTTTTAAATTTCCGGAAATGAATGCCTTACATTTTCGGAAAATTGGGACTAGAATCACCCCAAGGTCATATAAATAGAGATTAGTCAAACCCCAAACACTTGTTATGTATATCACATGCATGATACATCTTTAAAAAAATTTTAAAAGGCAAAAAAAAAAAAGAATGCTAAATGCAACATACAAGAAAAAATATAACAAGTTTTGAATTTATTCTTTTAGAACAGCGGTGATCGCTTTCTCTGAAGAATTCGCATATTTTTCGCGATCTTATGATGACATTCGCGTTTTTTTTTCGCGACCTTCTGGGAAATTCGCTTTTTTCGCGATCTTCTAATGGAATTCGCGTTTTATTTCGATTGTTTAACGAATCTGGCGTTTTTTTTTCGTGATCTTTTGATGGAAATCGCGTGTTTTTCGCGATCCTTTGACGAAATTCACGTGTTTTTCACGATCTTCTAATGCAATTCGCATTTTATTTCGATCGTTTGACGAAACTAACGTTTTTTTCGCGATCTTTTGATGGAAACCATGTGTTTTTCGCGACCCTTTGAGGAAATTCGCGTGTTTTTCGCGATCTTTTGAGGAAATTCGCGTTTTATGCGATCTTTTGAGGAAATCTGCTTTTATTCTCGATCTTTAACGAAATTCGCATTTTTTCGTGATCCTTTGAGTAAATTCGCGTTTTTTCGCTGTCTTTTAAGAAATTCGCGTCTTTTTAAGAAATGCGAGTTTTCATGCGATCTGTAGGAGAAATTCGAGTTTTTTCACGATCCTTTGACAAAATTTACGAATTTTTTTCGCGATCGATTGACGAAATTTGACGGTATTTTTTGGAACATGTTTGCGAAAAACGTGATTTTTCCGAGATTTTTGGCTAAATGCCAAACATTGATAAAATTTAAAATAAAGGTCGGCTAACAGTATCAAACAAGTTGGAAATTGCTCGTCAAACGTGGTAAATGAGGTGCGTTCGTATTATAACTAGTTTTATAATTATTTTTTGCACCCCATATTGTACTGAATGTATATATTTTTTAACTTCATAAGTGCATAGTCTGTAACATCATTAAAATGCACTTGCAATATTTTTTACCCATTCCCCGTAATGTAACGGAAAATTTTGACTGTCCCTGTAATTAAACTATGCATCCGATTTTCATAAAATTTGAAATGGCTCGACAAAATTTTAAAACAATTATATATTTAAAATTTCAGACTATTCCGAAGGCTGTAACATCATTAAAATGCACTTGCAATATTTTTTTCCCATTGGCCGTAATGAAACGGAAAACTTTTGACTGTCCCTGTAATTAAACTATGCATCCGATTTTTATAAAATTTCAAATGGCACGGCAAAATTTTGCCACTATTATATATTTAAAATTTCAGACCATTCGGAAGGCTGTAACAGCATTAAAATGCACTTGCAATAATTTTTCCCATTGGCCGTAATGTAAAGAAAAACTTTTGACTGTCCCTGTAATTAAACTATACATGCGATTTTCATAAAATTTGAAATGGCTCGACAAATTCTTGCAGCAATCATATATTTAGAATTTCAAACCATTCGGTTGAGTAGTTTTTGCTCTGTTACATGCGGACAGACAGACAGACGGACGGACGGACGGACGGACTGAACGACGACTATAGGTGCTACGTATTTATATAATTACGAACGCACCTAAAAACGGGCTTTACGGACCTAGTAGGAGCCCTGCTATTAAGATTACCCTATCCAATCAATGTTGTGCTTCAGATGAATGACGTGCATAAAGGATTTACCGTGCGTTTTTCAATCACGACTTTTTTTCCCTCGGCCGCAATATCGCTTGCGTCCGAAGCCGCAATACAATATAAGGAGTTTCTAAGTAGTGGTTTGTTTATCTAAGTAGTTCTAAGTACTACTTGGGAATGTTTTCATTTCTAAGGAGTTTCCAAGGAGTCTAAGGAGTCTGTGCGAACCCTGCAAATGACTCCTGAAGTTGTGCTCCATAAATTCTCCGTTGTACACAAATAAAAAAAAAGGAAATGGTCGAGAGTCAGATATATATGCTCTAACGAAAACAAAAGTTCTCAATAAAAAAAAAATGAAAGTGCATTAGTAAAAAAAAAAAAAAAAAGAAAAAAAAGTTTCAATAGTGCTAGATTTACTTAAAATGGCACATTTTTAGAGTACGAAAGCATATTTTCATTCCTCCCATTTATTTGCTTTCCTTTCGACTAATTTTCTTTTCAGTTAATTCTGGAAACGTTGTTTTAAAATTTTCAAAGTTGTTTCGTTCCTTTTTTATGCTTTCTTACTCCATAAGTACTCACAAGTACTTCATAATTGATTTTATTAATATTATTGTGTTTTTGTACAGGATACGAAAACACAGTGATATTGCTATTTTTGATATTTTGTGTTGTCTATTATAATATTTATAAATATAATATAAGTAGTTTTTTTCCCATTGCATTGAATGTTCCAATATCTTTAGTTATTATGATATACATTCACCTTTGCTTAACTTTTAATGCATATTAAAATATATTAATTTTTTTTTTCTCTCTCTCAAAAAGAGTTAACGAAGATTATATTTTGTCCCATATATTTTTCTGGTTCGCCTTTCGGCTGGAAAATATTTTAATTTCAGAAATATTTTTAATTTCTGTCCTTTTAGAGAAACAAGGACAGATAGCAAGTTTTTTTTTTCTCTGTTAAAAAGGATAAAATAAGTTTTTATTTCAGTTGCTTGCTCCTACCAGTTTTATTTTGAAAGACTTACATGTTCATTCATTAAAAAAAAAAAAATAAAATAAAATAGGAGCCATTGCGAAATATTTTTGTTTCTCTTTTGCTTAAAATAAGCAACGGTATTATTTTTACTTTGAGAAACACAATTTTTGTCCCTGGATAAATTTTTTTTGTTTGTTTCACTTATTTTTCTGTAAAAGGTTTAAAAAAAAGACCTTTTGTTTATTTTTAAGTTGTGTATTAGTTTTTTTTAATGTGATTATTATACTATGTTATTTCATTATTTTATTTCATTTACATTTTTATCTGTTATATGTGTGTTATATTTAGATAGGTATGCAGAATTTCAGTAACAATTTTTGATTAGAGAATTTGTGTTAGGTAAACCGTTGACCATGTCCGCTAAACAAGTTCAAATCAACATTAACCAATTTGATGGAGATCCGGATTTGCTTAAATTCTTTTTTAACCAAATTAGGTCGGTTGCTGAAATTAACAAATACAGCCCTAAGACTACCATTGCTGTTCTTGTAGGGAAGTTGATTGGTCCCGCTCAAAAATTTTATGCTCAGAATCCGGAAATTCAAAAAATCAATGATCTAGATATGCTTGAAAAAGAATTTGCCGCATTTTTCTCGCCCCCAAGCAAGTGCGTGGCTGGCGTTGAACTTTCGAGCCTATCTCTTCTGCCAGCGGAGTCAATTAAAAATTTGGCTCGCAGATTAAACATGTTAGCTGCAACTGTCTATTCAGATATTAAAGACGAAAATGCCCGTAACACGATTAAACTTATGAAATTTATGGAAGCTGTGCCAGCTAACATACGAATAAAGTTACAAGAAGAAGGCGTCAATGAATATCGTGCTGCTGTTGAAAGAGCACAGACATTACACGAAATTCTGCATAACGAAAAGATTCTACATTCCTTACCCTCTGTCAGTAAATCTCAAAATAACATTGAAGAACAATTGAAAGAACTCTCGGAAAAAATTAATGCGTTAACACTCGCACCGCCTGGACCCAAAACTGAAACTAAAAAAAATGACATGCAAGGTAGCCCAAAGTATAACGCAAATGCGATGCGCTATAGAAAAATTTTCAAAACGCGAAATTTCCCAAAACGTTTTTCCCCTCACAAATTTCCACAAAGAAAAGTTGTGACTTGTCAACTCTGTTTCCGCAATGGCCACCAGGCCCATCAATGTTTTAAATGGAAAAGAGTTAATACACAGAGAAGGGAAAATTTTAACAGACGCAACAATTACCAGGTTCAGGAAAACTAGAACAGAGACACAATTTTTATGCTGATGATTTTGTGTCTCAACCATGTGACTTAACATCAGCAACATTTCCTATTGACCCTACATTACCAAAGATCTCTAAAGAAAGGTTAGTCAATTCAACCGGGTCACAAACTTCAGATCACATTAAAATCGCAAGAAATATCACTACTCAAACAGAAAATGAAGGCGATAAAATTGTTCACATCATTTGTAGTGTTAATACGCATTCTCCATCACTCCCTCTTGTAAAGGCCACTATTGCAAACCATAAAATCACCCTATTAGCTGACTCTGGAAGTAGCATTTCGTTACTTTCACAAAATTTATTTAATGAACTTAAACCTGTATTAAAATACAAGAGACTATCAACAGCCATAAATATTAAAACCGTCAATTCGGATGTTACTTTTTCTTCATGTATTAGAGCATCCATTAAATTAGAAAAAAAATCCTTCTCGCACCACTTTTATATAGTGGATATTCCTGAATCCTCCAGTTTTGAAGGCATTCTTGGTTTTGATTTCATTAGTAAATTTAACATTATCATTGATACTTTCAATAAATGCATTCACATTAACAACAACTTGACTATTCCACTAGAAACATCACACACTAAGTCAAAAGTCAGTGAAAGTAATCAATGTAACACCTTATGTGATGTAGTGACAAATCAAAAAGTTTTCTTAACCCGTAAAATAATTCTAGAACCCCAACAGCAAACATGGTGCTCAGTTTACACAAACAATAATATCAAACATGACATAAACTATCTATTTGAATATTTGGCAGATAAAAAAGAAGTAATAAGTCATGATGCCATTATTCAAATGGATAAGAAAACTAAACGGAAAAAGAAGCCTGTACAATTAAATCATTTCTTTTCTATTTCACTTAAAAATAATTCTGACACTACCATTCATCTCCCTAAACACACAAAAATTGGACATTTATCTGAAGTTGAGGAAATTCTTGACTACCCCTCTGATAATTTGGACAAGCATCATAACTCAGAACAACACTTCCTAAATTTTATTCAGGCATCTAATGAAACATTAAAAAAGAGGAAAGAGGATTTGTCAGCTACCGATTTTGATCTTACACATTTAAGTTCTAATGAAGCAAATACAATGACTAAATTATTACTTAATTACTACCCGGCCTTTTCAAAATCATTAAATACACTTGGACATACTGATAAGATTGTACCTGAGTTGAAATTTATTAATGATTACCCTATAAAAACTCTTCCATTTCCCCTTCCTCAATCTTTGCAAAAAGGTACTTTAGAACAAATTAAAGATCTGCTTGATGCCAAAATTATTGAATGCCACTGTTCAGAATGGGCTTGCCCCATGCTTTTAGTCAAAAAGAAACCAGACGGAACTGGTAAACAAAAATTTCGTCTTGCCTTAGATCTTCGAATGGTAAATACTGTAATTCAAGGATCATCTTACCCTCTACCTAAAATTCAAACCATCATTTCAAATCTTTCTCAGTATCAATATTTTTCTTCTCTTGACTTTCATCAGGCATATCATCAAATTGATTTGCCAGAAAAATTCCAAAATCAGTTGACATTTACTACTATGTTTGGTTCTTTCAGATACAAGAGATTAGTGTTTGGATTAAAAAACAGTGCTTCTATTTTCCAAGCTTTAATGGACTCTTTGCTTGATGAGTTACAATTAGATGGTGTATATACATATCAGGATGATTTCATTGTAGGTGCAAACTCTTTTGATGAAATGTGTAATAAATTAAAAAAAATTCTCTCTATCTTAACCAAATATAACTTGACCCTGTCTCCTAGCAAGTGTACTTTTCATAAATCTAGTATTGACTATTTGGGATTTCATGTTGAAAATCAGTCTGTTTCCTTAATTCAGTCAAATATCATAAAAATAACATCTTTTCCCACACCTACAACTAAACGTCAACTAAAAAGACTCATTGGTGTCATTACATTTTATAAGAGTCTAATTCCATCCTTTTCTGAGTTAGTACAGCCACTGATAAACCTAACTACTCCAAAAGTTAAATTTAAATGGACAGTTAAACATCAAGAAATCATGGACACAATACAGAAAATTTTCTTTAATTCTCCCATGGTGAGATTACCTGATTGGAACAAGACATTTTATTTAAATACAGATGCGTCAAATGTTGCTATTTCTGGTGTTTTATTACAAGAGCATGATCAACAACTTTTACCAGTAGCATATTTTTCTAAATCTCTTAAGCCATCAGAAAAAAAATACCCTGCACTTAAATTAGAACTCATGGCAATTTATAAATCTGTAACCGCTTTCAAATATTATTTATATAACAGAAAATTTGTAATTCTTTCTGACAGTAAACCCTTAGAAAAATATAACAAGACTACTAATCCAGCTGATATTATCTCTCGTTGGCTCATGGAGCTTTCAGAATACTCATACACTTTTAAACACATCCCTGGTAAGAAAAATGTTCTTGCTGACTATTTATCTCGCTGTACTTTTGAAAACAATCAACAAACTCTGGATACTAACCCTGAACTTATCCATGACCCTCAACCATTACCTATTGTTGACTATGATACACCAGACAGTAATAATTCATGTTCAAGCGCCACTAAGAAATATGTAAACTATCTTGTATCTGGTAAACAAACAAATCCAGATCCTTTATTAGAAATTTCAAATGAAACTTTCTGCACTGAACAAAAAAATGACACCACCTTGTCCACTGTTTACAAAGATATTCTAAAGAAAGGACCTTCTCAAAAATATCCTAATTACTTCATACACCCGGATTCGAAAGTTTTAATGTTAAAAAAAGAAAATAATCTTAACAACACTTTTTCATATCACATTGTTGTTCCTAACTCTCTTAAAAACAAAGTTTTAACAATCTCTCATTTATCTCACTTTGGTTTTAATAAAACCTATGAGTTCCTATCATCAAGATACTTTTGGAAAGGCATGTATGTTGACACCCTAAACTTTGTAGCTTCATGTGTCAAATGTCTTCAATGTAAACATCATCAAACCCCTCCTGCACCCTTACAACCCACCTACACGCCCAGATATCCTGGCCATACTATTAGTACAGATCTCGTTGGACCTTTTTCTAATGGTAAACATATTTTAACTATTACAGATCACTTTTCAAGACATGTTGAACTTTTTCCACTTAATGATACATCTGCAGCTAAAGTCGTTAAATGTTTATTCTCTTATATAACCACCTTTGGGAGACCTTCTGTTGTCTTATCAGACTTAGGACCCCAATATACATCTCAAATATACAACATTTTTAATGATACTCTAGGTATTAAGGTACTTCACAGCTCTGTTTCGAGGCCACAAAGCAATGCTCTTTCGGAGAGAATAAATAAATCTATCAAATACTCTGTTAATATACTTTTGCAAGAAGGTCACTCATTTGAAAATGCAATATTTATACACAAGTCGCTCTATAATGGTTCAAAACATTCAACTACATTATTCACTCCTAATCTTCTGTACTTTGGACGTGAACTTTCATTAATTTTTGACACTTTTGATCAGAATAGCAATCAACCTTTTCTAGACAAACATACTGAAATACATAAACTACTTGAAGATTTACACAAAATATATGACAAGGCTTACAATAACATTAAAACAGCACAGGATAAAAGATATAAACAGTACGGTCAAAAAGCTAAATTAAGAACCATTTGTCTCAAAGATATTGAGTACTTAAAATCTGTTGATAAATTCAAACCTAAATACACTGGACCATATATTGTAACTTTCAAACATTCACCTGTGTCATTCTCGATCAAGAGATTGTATGCTGCTGATAATACAGCATTTCGTGTACACATTGATAGGTTACTTCTTGCACCACCTCGATATGGACATTTATTCGATGCTACAAGTCACTTAAACAATCACAACTCCCCGAATGTTTATCAACCACATACATATAATTTAAGAAACAGAAAATAATATACTTTTGTTTACATTTTTTTTCTTATAACATGTATTGTGAAGCTAAGTGTACAACCAGAGGCCTAGGTTGTATGTATGTCGTTTACAACAGAACTTTGACAACATTATGGCTGGTCCATGACTGTTTTCTTCGAAGATCTCTTGTGAACAACATTTTGAATCACTTTACACTCTTTTCTTTTTACTGTACACTTTTATGTTATTTACATACACTTAACTATTATTTACAGTTTAACACTTATTTTACATTTCATTCTTTTACGATTACATTTCAGTTAAAAGTGATAACTAACACATTTAATAATTGCAGTTATTTAAAAAAAAATTTTTTTTCACATGTAATTTGATAACATTTTCTTGGCAACCAGTTAGTTACCTTCTAAATATATGACTTGTGCATTATTTAACCTGATTATGACTTTTTCATTTTTTTATGTCTCTCTTCACTCTAGGATTGTCTACCCCTTTTTGATTTGATATTTATGTGACATATATCTATTTTTTTATTTTTAATTATCCCTTTCGAATGTTTTGTTCCTGTTCAAAATTATTGCCCTTAGGGTCCAAAACTTCATTGTGTTGAGAGACAACCCCTTGGAATTGGTGTTCCAATTCACAAAAAATCAATTTTTGCTTGTAAACCGACGTGTGCTCCTTTAGAGGACCGCTAGTGTCTTCGGAGGAGCAGGGACTCATATAAGCGGGCGCTGTATGAGTCTCAAAACTCCCTCCTCACATAAAGCTGAAGCCCTAAGCTGACGCCATAATACTTGTGGTCTACACAAGATTCAGGGTGACACCTTTTTCATGGGCGTGCTTCAGGCACCTCTTTTTTTTGTCATCCTATGCTGCATGCATGAACATTACATTTTTTTAAAAATCATGTCCAATTTCTTTTAAATCATATTACAATTGATTATTAGTTTACAATTACACATTTCACTTATTATTATTTACTCTTTACTTCTAGTGTTGCATTTGTGTTTATATATTATATTTTTATTGTTACTACTTGTGTTTTTTTCATAAAAATGATCCGAATCAGGATCAATATTTTGATGATGTGCAGCCAAGGGTCTAGTTACATGCTGCTTAAATATTTGCTGTCAGAGTCGACTCAGTTAAAAAAAATATACCATGGTATGCAATTTTGAAGAAAATTTTACTGAAGGTGGAGATCCATAAACTTAATTTAGAAAATATTAATTCATAAAATCTCTTAGGACTGTTGAACTATTGATGAAAGAGATTTTTTTTTGTTTTCATGACAGCAACTTGTTTAAAAAAAAAAACTTTTATGTTTTGAAGATATATTTATATGTGTAACTATTTTTCTTGCTGTTTTGCCCATGCACACGGGTCAACAAAAGTTTTTTTTTTGCGGTGTATCAGGTGATATATATAATGACTATCTCGTTATATATGTTTGCATTTTATTCTTCCCCCCCCCCCCAGACAGTTTCAATTAAAATTCTGTTTAATAACTTATTTATTTTGTGCACTATGTCAAACAGTGCAGCCCCTAAATTAAATTCAACATTTAAAAACTAAATCGATTGTATTAACAGCCCTTCACATTTAAATTAAATTATTCTAAGTACTCATCTCTTTAATAAAATAAAATCAGTGAATCACTCTCCATTTTCACTTTCTGATTCTTTCACACATACGCTTTAACCTTGTACAAAATTCGTTACGGCTGACTGTTAGTTTCAAAAGCATTTTAACTTCGGTCATTTCCTTATTTGGGCATGAATATAACCCATCATTTAAAATCACTTTACATGCAATCTACTTATTAGAATTATCTTCGCTTCACACCCTTTTGTTCAGATGTATGGCAATTCTGCATTTTTGTGGTAAAGCGGTGCATCTTTGATCTAACATCTGGTCTAGAAAATACAGTCTCATGCTTTTTAGCCTAACGAATTCGGTCTGTTACTATGCCCTTTCCAGATAACACTTTTTATTTTTTTTACATTTAACCACAGCTGTATCAATGTACAGATGAGTCTCCGTCTATCATGACTCAGGAATGTATGCAGCCTACAATCTGCCCCCCCCTACACAATTAATATGGTAGAAGCCTACCGTACATTTTTGGCGAACATACCAGCCAATGTTTCTCTTAGCCCCTGTGCATGGCGCAAAAATACTTTTAGATTGGCGATGTTGTAGTCCGCCAAGCAAGAAAGTTGTAACTGTATATTCAACATTCCTGCTTTCTCTCTAGCCTTGTGATGACGTCTTAAAAGAGGCTCCTTATTGCTTTTCCCCTGTACCTCTCCCTTCGACTTTCATCATGAAAATAAACAAACTCTTCGTTTACTCAAATTGGAGTTTTTTTTATAGGACCTGGTGTTTTTTAATTCTCGCAATCTTATAAACGCAAACGGCCATCTTTTACTAGCAAAAAAAGTCTTCATATCTCTCATTCGAAGTTTCCATCGGACGTTGATTGCAACATCGAAGAATTCACCAGCTAAATCTGTAAAATATCCTGTCTCTTTATTTTAACTCATTATGGCGAAAAAAACAGTTTTATCAATTTCAGAAAAGCGGGAAATGTGTGAATATAAAGTAAGAAATGTGAATGCATCGCAGCAACACATCTTTAATCATTTTTCTACACTCTGGAAAAAGCCTGTTAGCAGATGCTGCATCGGAAATCGGTAACATTTTGATGAATACAGAAAATGGATTAGCACCAATGATCTGCAGTCAAATATAAAAAGACTGAAAACAGCGAAACAAAGACTTAGAGAATGGCCTTTGCACATGGATACAATAAATGAGTGCTAAAAATGCTACCATAAACGGAGACTTTATTACAGAGCAGGCAAAAGTCCTTGGCCAGCAAATGAAGATCACAAATTTTGAATACAGTAATTGCTGGTTAGACAGATTTAAAAAGCAACGAGCATTCTCTCAGTACACACGAAGTGGTGATACTGCAGGTGTTGATGAAGATATTGTGCTAAAAAACTGAGTGCGCTGATTTTAGAGTATAAACCACAGGACGTTTACAGTATGGATGAAAGTGGCCTTTATTACCGCTTGCAGCCAGATAAATCAATTTCGAGTGGACCTGATAAAGGATGCAAAAAAAAAAAAAAAAGATTGTGTGGTGTCTCTTGTGTTCTGTATGAATAGTGATGGATCTGACAAAAGAACTATGACAGTGATTGAAAAATCAGCTAGGCCAAGATGTTTTTAAAATTTTAATCCTGCTCTTTATGTAGATTATGAGAATAACAGGAAAGCTTGGATGACTGCAGCATTATTTCAAAAATAGTTACTGAATTTCAACTTAGAAATGAAAAAAAGCAAACGCCATATTTTAATGATTTTGGATATTGCCCCTTGTCACAAAGCACATCCAATGAGCAATATCCGCATTGTATTTTTACGTCCTGACAGTACTGAATTTTTACAGTCTTTGGATGTGGGTATAATAAACTCAGTCAAAGCTCATTATCGAAAGTATCACGTCTGCCATAGCATTGAAAAAATCAGTAAAGAGGATTTCTCTTCAATCATTTTACATGATGTTGTTCGAATGATAAAAAAAGCATGAAATGAAATTTCATCAGAAACTACTGTTAACTGCTGAAACATACTGGATTGATTAAATCTGAAGAATCTACTAAAAAATAAAACAGTACAACACTTCAAGATCTACAAGACGAAATACACAAATTAACAGATATTGAGCATCCTCTACCGGCAATTGAGTACATTAATATAGACACAAGTGTTTAAACATTTGAAGATTGACAATCGAAGAAACTGTTGCCAATAAAAATCATCAAAATTCAAATTCATCTGACAGCGAAGCTGAAACGGTGCATATTAGATCTGATGAAGTTAAAAACTGCATTGGGAAGATAAGAATTTTTTTAGAAAAACATGCAACTGATAAAAAAAATAATGAATAATCTTTTAGTTGTAGTAAAAGATATTGAAAAAATCAATATTGAAAAGAAAACAAACTAGCATTTTAAAATATTTCCCTGTAAAAGATATTTAAAGTAAAATAAATTCAGTGTGAGATTTAATGTATGTGTGTGTCTGTTATACGCATAATTATCTACTTTATCTGAAGTTGATTACATAAAGAGGTGAGTGCATGTTAATTTCATACATTAATTGGTTAATTTTGAATCATGCAGTCTTAATTATATAGACTATATACTATTGGGTAATTTAATGAAAAGGCATTGTGATATTTACTTTTATTATAATAATAATATTAGTATAATAGTATCAAAATTATTTTTATTGTATTCTAATTCGATATACCGCCAAACTCGTTAAAGCGCCGAAAATTTCTCGAATGGGTAATGGCGGTATAACGGGGTTTGACTGTATGTATGTATATATATATATGTATATATACCAATTATCAGATTATTGTAAATTTTAAAACAACTTTACTAGCTGTAAGACATACAGGTCAGCTTTTATAAAAAATATATTAAAGCATGTTATATATATATAATTAATAGAATAAATAATTAGTTTGTAATGACATGAGACATGTGACTATCAACTGTCGATGGAAGAAAAGGCTAGAAGAGGGAGAAAGAGAAAAAGATAAATGGAAAGCGAAGGAATCTACTGATCTTAAACATGATAAATACAGAAGCGAAGGCATTTAGAAAGTACAACTGGTGATGCTCCGGTAGGAGTGAAAATGTTCTTGTCGTATGTTTTATATTATATGCGAACTTGTGGATATGGTTTTTTAAATGTTACGGTTATTAATTTTATATATAACATGCTTTAACGTATAAAAGTTGACCTGTATGTTTTACAGATAGTAAAGTTGTTTTAAAATATACAATAATATCTGATAATTGGTATATATATGTATAGTAAAATAATATAACATTTCATCCAAAATAACAAAATATGTCATTAAAAAAAAGGCCTTAGATGACACTATTGCACATATTATAACTACTTCAAAAAGAAAATAGGCATTGGTCTACTTTAATAACATATTCAAACTTTATCAGGATTCCAATCATTATGAAAATTAGAAGGATTTACATTTAATTCCCATTTGAGAAACACAAAATAATAACAATAAAAAAGTTTTTAAAAAATTCACAAAGAATCAGCTCATAAGATTTTAATGAAGGTTTAAGACTCAAAATCAACATTAACTCACCCTGAAAACTAAAGTTAAAAAAATTATATCCTTTACACAGTATCTTTCTAACAGAATTTGATTTTTCTTTCTCTTTTTTTTTTTCAGCTATATAAGCCCCCCCCCCCCCCTTTCAGAGTGAGTATCTAAGATGGGTAATATTTTTTCAGCTGTCAAATTATTTTCCAGTAATTATGAAACATAACATTCAACATGTGTTTCAAAAACATTGTTAAAAATTTAAACCTTTAAATACTGTAATATAATAAAAGCATTACATGATTTAAAAAAATAAAGAAAAAAAATCGACAATGATAAATGATAATAATAATAATAAATATCTAGAAAAGGAACCAGAAAAAGATACTATTAAATCAGCTAAATAATAAATAAAAATTATCAGTATGCAGATTTTAATAAAGGAGACAATTTCTAAATAAAAAATGCCTCTACTTACTTAGTTTTGAAGAAGTAGTAATAAAAGGAATACATATATACATAGCCGGCAGTTGAAGCCCCTGATAAGAAACTGGTCCACTGCCTGCAAGTAGGAACATTATTTTTTTATGGCTATTCACTAATTTTTTGGAAATAAAATACATTAAGACAGTTTATACTCAAACCATTGCTTTCATTATATCATATGTCCATCAAGATTAATTGTAGCTCAGTGCCATGGTATAATGAAATTAAATCCTAAATACACACAAGACTGCTTCTGACAACTATTTTTTTTTTATTATTATTTTTGCTACTATTTACAAACAAAAAACTCTGCCTTAGAGGTAAGCAGAAATCTACTATAATGCTATGGTTAAGAAATGGCAGTGAACAAAATGATAATAAAAAACAGCCACCAGTCACAGCCCTGTACAAATATATATTACTTTTGAGAAACATCTAAAAACTATTAATTAAATTTTCTAAATTTGATAAAAATTTAAAACATTATCAGCTTTCTTAACGGCCTTAATCAGGGTTCTCGCTGCCGCTCCCCAAATCACGACAAAATGCTTCATTTGGCGAGTAAACAAACAATCAGACTCGCCAAATTGCGAGTGCTAAATTTCTACACTGTTTGTGTGTGTGCCAACATAGTCGAGATTCTTATCTGCATTTTTAAACGATTGATGTTGCTTTACATATTCAATCGCACAGTGCCATTTACATTGCTCTATTTATAGATACTGACTCAATACCAATTCAGTTTAGCAACAGTTAAAGACGCAGAAAGGATTATGCAATAGGTATTTCTATATTGTCAGTTAATCAGTATCATGCGCCGACGCTGCGCTGGTAAAAACACAAACAAAATTACTCGCATCAAGTGTAATTAGAGAAAAGTTTTGCTGGAATGTGGTATTGAAATTAGCCATTTACCATACTATTTTCTAGTTGTATGGAAAGTATCATTGGCCGGTCAATTTTTTCTTTCGGTTAGAGTTAAAATCCCATTACAATTTTTAGTGTATATTTTCACAACAGTAAATCAAAGACTGCTGTTTCGAATTCTTATTTAGAATGCTAAAACAATGTCTGAAACATTTATACATTTAGGAGACATTTACAATTACTTATTTTTAATACTTTCTGTAGCTGATAGCCGAATTTCTATTGTATAAGCAATTACAAAAAATTAGATTATTTTAGACCATATTCCAAAAAAGATATACAATAAGGGATTAAAGATAGATCTTTCAGTGTTTCACGTCAAATCTATTTTGCTAATATTTCTTTTTATTTGGCTACTGTTTTTTATTTCTTATTTGCCAAATCGCTAATGTTGGTCAAAAATCAGTGGGAACCCTGGCCTTAATTATGGTGTCACTTCACTAAAACTCCCTGATAACTAAATCCCAAGTAAACATATTAGAAAACTTAAAAGTGTGATGACTCATAACCTAATGTGAGGGGTTCACAACCATAGTATACCAAGTCCATTAAAATAATTCATTTAGAAAGTGCATAAAATCTGTTTTATTCATACCCACAGTGAACCAAGTCTGTAAACAGATGCCATATATTAGAAAGTATGAGAAAACAGGCTTGGTTCACTGCGGGAGTAAATAAAACAGATTTTATGTACCTTCTAAATGGACTATCATATTCCCCCCCCCCCCCCCCCCAAAAAAAAAAAATTACTTGTTTTACTTTGGTTGTGACCCCTCATATAATTATCGAAATATGGTTTTCAACATCAGAAAACAGACATCAGATGTGCAATATGTGTGTTTTACACAAAATGAATCCTTAAATGTTAAGCACAGTAGCCTCCCTCTTAACTGGAACTCCACTTTAACTGGTCGACTTTTTTTCCCAATATCAGGCAAAATTCAGGTATGACGACCTCGGGAACTCAGCTTATGCTTTCGAGTTGAAGTACAAACCCAAGGGAAAGGAGGCAAAATTCAGAAAGGAGAACCTCAGTTCTAAATGGATACACCTTGACCTTCACCAGTGTTGAATTCAGGCCCGGAGGGGGGGGGGGGGGGTATTCCCCCCCAAGAACATTGAAATGCCCCACCGGAAGATGTCAGATTTTGTGTTTTTAATGGTCAAAAGTGCAAAATCTCTCCCACTCGGAACTCTATAATGTCTGATCTATCTATAAACTGTTTTGTACAAACATTTAAAAAGCTTGAGGGATGCGAACAGATTACCGTAGAAGATGCATAAGAGTTATTTGAGTCTGATAAAGATCTCAAGCATGAAACATTATTTGACGAGGATATAATTATGACTGTAACTGATGTTGTTCAATACGAAGACGTTCCTGATGACGATCCAGTTTTAGTTGACACTGCTAAAATTCCTCATATGGAACGGGTAAAAGCATTAGAGTTGGCGCTATGCCATGGTTGAGCAGAGACTAACAGCTTCCTCAGTTAAACATGATGTTAAAGAAATGGAAAGATTTTGCTGCAAAATGTCAGGCATCTTGCCTTCAACAGAAGAAGTTCACTGATTTCTTTATGGTTGATTAACTTAAATATACATAATGTAGAACAATTTCAACTTCTCATAAAGGTGTGTGATACAATTTTCGACAATTTAATTTGTGCTAAATATTTTTCATTATTTGTTATCAGTGATAATTTTTCTTTCAATAATTATAACTAGTATTCATTTAACAAAATGTAGAAAATATGTACTTTTTTAAAACTACACAAATGGAAAAACTAAATGCATCATATGGGTTTAATTACAAGGTGTCTACAGAAATCGTAAAAAAAAGTTCCCCGACTTTTCCATGATTTCCCTGACTATCTTTATCAGACTTCCCTGATTTCCATTATTAACAATACACATACGGTATTTTTTCATGTATGCCGATTCTGACTTATCCAGCATGCTAATATCTCATTCGGGAGAAAAACATAAAAATTGCCTAATATTCATTAATTATTGGTTGACAGTTTTATAAATCCGAATCCGAACTCAAAATTTAGTCCAACAACTTCACATAGTGTCCAATGGATATAGGGTGACCAGAAAATTTCCTTATCTTCTGAAAAATATTCAATTCTAAGATTTATCTACATCTGACGGGATAACTAATTGGATTAAGCTTTCCACCTACTCAGGTTATGCTAATGTATCATTTAAAATTATTAAAAATGTGTAAATTGCCTTCAATATAAGTGCTATGTACAGAAAATCAGGACATCTGATCACCTTAATTTCCATTAAATATCAAAAACTCATACAATGCACATCTTTTAAAAAATATTGGGAAAGATTAATCAGTATGTGAAAAAATATAGTACATAAAATAGATGAATCAGTCTCGTTGGCAAGGTGAAAATACAAATATTTTTGCATATAGACAAATTTCCCTGATTTTTGAGCATTTTTTACAAAGTTCCCTGAGTTTTCCCTGATTTTTCCAGATTGATAAACCTCCCTGATTTTTCCATGATTCCACGATTTCCAGATTCTGTAGACACCCTGGAACAACAATCGCTGAAAACAAATTCACATTCGCACATGCAACTAAAACTTTGAATTTTTCGCACATAAATTTTGAATCTTTCGCACCCTAATCCAAGTGTTACAAATTATTTTCTCATTTCTGGTGGTTCATAAAACAGTCTTTCCCCCTTTTCAACTAGAAACATGACAAAGAGCACAGATAAGGAGGGTCATAGAATGACTGTTTAAATGGACCTCTACCTTTTCACGAATCAGTTGACCTTGATGACCAGGACTTCAAGTGCAAACTACATTTTCGGAGAAATGTTATTTTTGGGTGTTGCAATCTCAGACAAAAGATACTACTAGACCCCAAATTCCATTGTTCTTTCGACCTAAAGTTGAATCCAACATCTCTGCGCTTTCATTGCCAAAAGGGTATCATTTTTTGGCGATGATCCCTTTATTGGCAATTTTCACAGTGGTGAACTCAATAGAAGTGCCAACGCTGCCCCCTCTCTCATCAATTGTACACCATGAAGGGTTATGCCCAAAGGAAAATAACTAGCAGTTCTAAAAGACTGCACACAGACACTAAAAGTCTGAACATCCAAAGGACTAAAAATAGACACCTCCAAAAAGATCCTAAATTCTTGAAATCTAAAAATAGCTATCTACGATCACTAGAAATAAACATGAAAAACTTGGTTAAACTAAAAAAAGAAATGAGCCACGGAACACTAATGGTTTACAAAAAAACTATTAAAGACATAACAATAAATATACAACACACAAGTATGCTATCCCAATAAATGTATCAAGTAAAAAAGATTGCATTTACATACTTGATATTTCTTTAAAAGATAATGTATGCACTTGTTGACTACTTTAAAAGCATGATCTCAACTGAATTACAGATCAACTTGAATTCAGACATAACCATAAATATTTCACCCATCTTAAAAGATTATGTTTCCCAAAAAACTTACAATTTAAATATAGGATATAATTTAAATATAGGTATAAATATAAATAATTCAACAATCAAATAAATACATAACTTTAACAGATAAAGAATAAGTTCAACAATTTTAAGAGTTATCAATTTATCACATTATTTCATCAGAAAACCAAGTTTAAAAACAATTAAAGTTCATTAACAAAACTTGGATCAGTAATTCAATCTTCATATTCACAGTCATCTATATTTGACAAGATAAATTCAAAAGCATAACAACACAATGATGGTATTCCATAATTAAAAGCACCCCCCTCTTTAATTCAAATAAAACTATGCAACATGACGTATCATAAAACAATTTACATACTGGTTAACAGAACTGCATTTCCTAGTCTTATGGATGAAGGTTAAACTAAACAGAAAGGCATAAAAAAATTTG
Organism: Maratus speciosus; assembly: GCA_963932465.1. Classification (NCBI taxonomy): domain Eukaryota; kingdom Metazoa; phylum Arthropoda; class Arachnida; order Araneae; family Salticidae; genus Maratus; species Maratus speciosus. Next base: position 189,154,367 of record OZ010796.1, read on the forward strand.
CTCTATCAACTTCATTCCATCTGCAACAACATCTAAGAAACCAGATACGTGGGACAATACAAAAATTAATCTAAATTCTCAAAGTCGAGAAAAGAAATAAAAATATCATATTGGTACATCACACATACGTCTTACATGAATACTGAGATCCCAAGGTCCGGACACTAAACTTTCAACCCAGGGATGCCAACATCTTCAAACAACATTAAGGTTTACTAAAGTCATTCTCTCACAATAAACATCGACGTACATGTAAGCAGCATGCACGAACTATCCTTAGATCATATCATCATCAACTAGGAAGCAAAACATTTCTTTTCCAGAAAGGAATAGCCCCAAAAAAATTGCAGAAAGTCATGTAATTATTCAATCTACCAACAGGCAGGAAAATAACCATTTAGATTTAGAGGTTATCAGTCAAGTTCCAATAATGGCTGGGCCCCCTCTCCATCACCGAAACCCAACCTCTTAAAAAATTCAACATCCAAAAACATTTAACAAGGGGATATGTATATAAATATGCGACACTTCTTTTTTTCACTCTTTTAAAAGAAACCACCAATATTTGTCAAAAATTGACCAATTATCTAATAAGATAATCCAGGGAGATAAGTTTAAATTGAGAAGTAGACAACTTAATAGTGTACCGCCGTATAAGAACTCACTTAAGAAAAAATCTTAACTCGAAATTAAAAGAACTTGGCGTTCGTTTCTTTTTTCAGAGTTTTTATTAGACGATACAGGACACACACAAAACAAGCACACATTTATATTTACACGGCAAAAAGTTAATCTTTTCCGGAGCGAGACGCTCCTTTCGGCAGGACCGAGAACTTGACCGTCTGGGGTCATGTCACAGCAAAGTCTCTCCCTACGGGGCCTTGTTTTTCTGACCGTTCATCTGCTCGATACCCCACGTGAGGTCTTGACTCATCTTAGTCAACAAGTTCAGTTTATAACATTTCTACGCAGCACTTTTTCTCCAGATATTTACATGATTAAAACTGTTTACATGTTCCATCTGGTTTTTGGTGAATCAGTGACATGTGAAGTTATAGCAGGCATCTGGAGGTTCCAATTAACAATGTTTATTTCGTTAGGGGCATCTGGTCTCCGAGTCATCTCAAATAAAACCTCACAATAGGAACAGGTACCTCTACGAATCTTAAATATCCATTTCATGAAACAGCAAAGGCCATATAGGTTAAAAGGTCAGACATCTCTTCTACCAAGTGAAGATCCAATGCTGGAACTAAACAAGCCAATTTCCACTTAACCTTACAATTTTTGGTCAAGTATGACTCAAATTCCTCCAACAACTTAAAAAAAATTTAACCAACCTTTAACCAGTCAACTTTCTCTGAAAGTTAAGTTAAACTTGCTGTTCTATCTCAAAATTTTCAAACTCCCAATTTATGTCTAGAAGAACATCATTTAAAACTTCAAATCAATTCTAAAGATAGATTTATCAGACATTTTAATACAACTTATGTAAAACTTTTCTTTTAAAAACTGCAGAGCAAACATCCAAAACCACATGTTCAATCTCATATTTCATCATCAATGGCCAAAACTTAACATTTTTAACATATAAAATCATAAATACATATATATAAATAAAATGATAAATGCAAAAACAAATATATACCATTTTATCCATTATTAATACTCAAAAAAAAAAAAAAAAATAGAAGTAAAATATTTTTATACATTAACTTCATTACTCACAGCAATAAAGATCTATACTCTCACTTAAGATCACATAAAACTGTAGAACACTTCAAAATAGGTTATCAGTTAACGTTTCCCTCCTCAACACACTTAACAAAAAACTATACTTTGTATAGCAAACAACAAGAGAAACTTTAAACATGAGAAACTCATGGACATTTAAGCTGGCTTAAAACCTCATTGAAAAGTATTAATGAGCACAATGAGTACAATAGTTAAACTTTATTTTTCATTTAAATAAAACATAAAAGAATATATGTATAATAATCACACTAACAGAACTCACTAAAAAGGAGAAACATTTGCAATAAAGTAAGTAACGCATATTAAACTTATTGAAAATTGATGTTGCTACTGCTATGAATGCATTAAAATAATTACTCCAAAGTAGAATTCCATAGAATGAACATTTTAAAAATTTATACTTTAAATGCAGGCAATTATTATTATTATTATTTTTTTTTTTTAACCATAACTAAAAAGAAATGTTTGGCCATATCAAGGATTAGAGAGATAATTCAAGTATATTAACAGCAGATTAATTTAAATATATAATTAACACATCAATATAATGGAGCAATTGGAGAAGTTCTCTTGATAAACTAGGATTAAACTTTTGAAAGTACATAATGAACTCGACCACCTGGTTGTTTAAACAACCCACTAACACAGTATCTGGATATCTTCTACAGATACATCTAAAAAAAATTAGACAATGGCCGAATACAAATACACTATCAATTACATAGTTAAAGTCAATAAAGATAAAACTATTAAATAGTAAAGCCAAAAATTTAAATTTATATTTACAAGCCAAAATTTAATTATTCAAAAACTGTTAAACATTTAAAGATTTCATTCCTGGCATCTAGAAACAAATGATAGCACAACGGCTCTTATAGTCAAATTCATTCGCAGCATATCCACCACTAGGGTGAATAAAGGACTCACACACACACCTTACAGTAGCCCTCTAGGTACCTAGAGTGATTCATACACAAAGAAAGGGTGGTGCTCCAGATACCAAGAAGCAGATGAAAGGAATTCAATTCATTAAAGCCACTATCATTTTGGGCAATGAGTATACCTCAAAAACAGAATTGTTTTTCTCGAACTTCCAAAACAAATTAAAGGCCTTTTGAATGATTAATCTCACAGTAAAATTCTATAACAAAAATTTAAATGAGATCAATATTAAAAAATTCAAAGAGAATCCCCCAATTTAATTTAAGAAAATTTAAATCTTAAAAGCCCTTAAATTTTCAAACCAAAAGCTTTTATCTTAAAACTGTATCAATATTTAACATTACAACAGAAGTAAAACTCTGATTTTATCAACTCTAGATTAAACCCAACTGATTTAAACTCATTTAAATAGCTAAACTGCATATATTACTACATTCCTCCAAATTCAATTATATAAATTCAACTCTGGGTGTTTGGACAAAATACTCCACAGCTCTTTACCAATTAACATTTTAATTCATTAGACATATGCAAATATAAAACAAGATAACATAACAAAGTAATAATTATATGGGAGAAATCAAATGATGGGGTAATGGTAAAATATCCGAGACAAATGTAGATCAACTTTAAAAGCAATGACTGGATAACAACTTTGTAAAAATCAACGGGAAGGCGTCTACAGACTTAATGGAAATTCTCATCAATTTAAAATTGTAAAAGTCAGCAGTTCATACTTAAGATATCAAACAAATTGAAAGTCTATAGAGAACTAACAGTTTCCTTAACTCCAAAAGGAGGGCTTCAGCACGCTCCCTTCAATCAAAAAACTCATTACAAGCATGGGGTACTCAGACTAACATTTTATATATCACATGGCACTTAAATGACTTCCATATAACCTTGCAGAAAAACGCTGACCATCAATACAATTCTACTTCATCACAAATATCAAATTTACATATGAAAATACACTGCTTTACTTCAAATTGAACTTCCTCAAAAAAAATTCAAGAGGAAAGTTTCAAATTCAAAAAATGCCATGAAAAAAAATAGTTAAATGCCATGAATATTAAGCATAAACAATTCATTTTAGTTTAATTTACCATTTATTATAATTAAACAGCTTAAAACTCTAAGAAAAACTTAATTTAAAGCATTAAAGTTGACTAAGGATTACGGCCGCCCCGACGAAAACATCAGGAAAAGTCAAAAAAAATTTCCACCACAAAAAAAAATTAAATTTTTAACTTTTAGCTTTAAATCTTATTTCATATTATATTAACTTTACCTATATTAAATTTACTTAAAAAAAAAAAAAAAAAACACATAGCTTTTAAAATAAACTGTAAACAATACCAGCACGCTTCAGGCAAACTCTGCAAAAAAAATTAAATTTTTGGATAAAGTTAAAGCTCTATATTTCAAAACAATCAATTCAATCACTAAGAGCCCATAACCTTTTGATAAGCACTATAAAATAGTGCTTAGGGGTTAAAGTGGGTAGCAGAGGATATTAAGTATGCAGTGGAGCGTAATGCTGGTTTAAACCCCAAAGAAAAATGATTATTAAGAATTGCATTAAGAAAGATAATCATGAACATCTGAAAAAGTAAAAGACAATTCTAAAAATAATGTGGTGGAGAATAATGACATATTTTAAAAACACAAATAATTTATTAAACTTATATTAATGTAGAAGCAAATTATGACATCTCTTAAATATCAGCTTGTCAACAAATATAAAATGGAAAACACTTATCTGAAATTTGAATTACAAACATCACGGCAAATAGTAAAGGCATTTACTTTGAAATATGACATGACTACATGATATATAAATTACAACATCCTTATATTCCCAATAATGTAGCGAGGGCTTGAAAAACGTAAGTATGTCCTTTTGAAGACACGCCACAAAAAGTCAATTCGTATTCGACATAAAAACGTCTCTATTCCCTTACGAAGAAACCATTGAAAAACAGTCGAACACATTATGGAAAGGGTTGACATTACTTTACTTTAAAACGCCCGAGCTTCACGAAAAACATTTATTCTGAGGATGACATCATCAAAAAGGTAGAAAGGTAGTTTCAGGAAAAACTGCTACGTTGACACGATGTCTTGTATATTACAAAGACAACTTTAAACGAAACGTCATTTCAGTCTCCCAAAAAACAAACACTCAAAACAAGATGACTCACCTCTAAAGTAAGTTACAGTTGAAGTGGACTATCGTAGAAGCAGATGAGCAGAACTATTTAAACAGATGATAATACAATGAAGCATTGTGAAAAACGAGTTCCTCCTTCCCAGAATAGAGAAAAATACAACTGGCCAAGATGTCTTGAAAGCACAGCGATTTATTCGAAATGAATGAACCGAAATACAGCATCCACGCATGTCTGTTAGACTCCCAACCGGCTTCCAGAAAGAAGCACGTGAAAGCATAACCATGACAACGATCGACAACACTCTGGACATACAGCTTCATCTGGTGTTCACTACGAGAACTACGGCAAAACTGCGAGAACTCGAAGCTGTTTTGCACGAATGAAAAAGGGAAAAAGTATGAAGTCGGAAACTGAATTTAAGAGATTTTAAAGAAAAAGAGGTAAGAATGTTTTAATAAAATAAAGTATTTTATTAAAATAAAGAAATGAAATAAAGATGAAAGTAGGGTAAAGCATAATAGAAAGGTGACAACGATGAGAACAGAGGCTTTGTAAAGATATCAAACGCAATAAAATTTCGTGGGAGTTCGGTGAGAAAATCCCAGGAGATTTTGGAGGGAGAAAAACCAGTTTGGTGCGCTACCTCTGCCCACGTTGTGCATTGTGCGTGCTTACACTGCTTTGAATGTTCTTTGCTTGACTGATCTGTACTGTGTGAGGATGGCCAACGAATCCAGAAAAAGCTAAAGGTTTTCAATTAATGAAAAAATGTGTTTATTAAAAGAGATAGATATAAATGTTGGGAGTCAAAAAAAGCACTGCAGAGAAATTTGGAATTTCGACTTCCATGCTATCAACTATTCTGAAGAATAAAAAAAGATATTGAAGAATGTGCTGCAAGCTGTGGTGAAAAAGCAGCTTCAAAAAGAAAATCTGTGAAAACCAGTTCTTTTTCTGTCGTGGAAGAACAGCTTATGTCCTGGTTTGCTGAAGCTAGAGGAAGAAACATAGCTATAAGTGGACCTCTTCAAGAAAAAGCTCAGCAAATTGCATCTGAGCTTGGTGAAACGAACTTCAAGGTTTCAAGAGGTTGGCTAGACAACCTAAAGAAGAGGAATAACATTGTTTATAAAATTATGAGCAGAGAAAAGAAAAGTGTGAACCCAGAAACTGTCGAAAAATGGAAAACTGAAACTTTACCAGAACTAATCAAAGAATATTCCCCTTCTGACATATTTAATGCAGACGAAACTGGTCTGTTCTATAATTTGCAGCCAGATAACACCATTTGTTATCAAAAAGAAAAGTGCCATGGAGGGAAGAAAAGTAAGCTTTGCATAACTGTTCTTTCAGCTGCGAATTCTGGTGGACCTGAAAAGTTGCCTCCCTATGTAATATGAAAATCTGCCAATCCAAGATGCTTCAGAAATGTGAAATCGCTTCCAACAAAATATAATGCTAATAAGAAATCATGGATGAACGCAACATTGTTTGCCAAGTGGTTAAAAGATTTAGACAGAAAGATGAGAAGTGAAAAAAGAAAAATCATTATTTTCATTGATCAATGCCCAGCACATCCTTCAAGTTATGAATTTTCAAATGTGAAGTGAAAGTGAAATTCTCCCCAGCAAATTGCACTAGTGAACTGCAGCCCATGGATTTGGGTGTCATAAGGTCCTTTAAGATGCAGTACCGAAAACCCCTTGTTCGGAAAATTCTTGTCAACATGGAAGGAAACTCCCAGAAAAAAGAAGTAAATTTTCTAAACATCCTCGAAGCGGTGAGCTTCGTAAGACAAGCATAGAATTCAGTGGCAGAAACTTCTTTTGTAAACTGTTTTAAGGCAGCAGGATTTAATTGCCAAGGTTTCCTGCCAAATGTTCCAAACAAACCAAGTGCCTATGAAGACAGTGATGAAGAAACAGTCATTGATAATGATGGGTTGGAATGGGAAGATGTTCGCAGTAATGGAAATTTTACAGAATATGTGTCTTGCGTTGTAGAGCTGCGATAGTGAACAGGAAGAGAATGAAGATTCTGAAAGCATTGAAGATGACGAAGAAAGAGAAATTGAATTTAAAAAGTTGACATTCCAAGAAGCAGTTTGCAGCTTGAATGCTTTAAAAAATCATTTATTGTCTCACGAGGTTGATGATGTTGTTCTTACAGAGTTAGAAAATATCGACAAAGAACTTTGGAAGGTCAAAATAAAGCACTATCAAGGATTTCTTTCCAAAGTGCCAATAAGTATGTATGTATTAAGTTTTAAAAGCAAGTAACATTAAAGAATTCAGATAATTTTAAAGTTGATCTCCTAACTTATAATTTTTAAGCTCGTAGTAAACAATAATCATTCTTTTTTTCATATCTGTATATCTAATGGTATTTTGCATTGATATTTTTATAACATACTCTTTACAAAAATTAATATTCAATTTAACAAATTGCTTCGATTTAATGAACGGATTTGTGGGTCCCAATCAATTTGTTAAATCGAGGTTCAACTGTATATACTAACCTTTTAGCTAATGATCGAGAATCGGTTTGGTTCAGGTATAATCAGATTTAAGGGTGAAAAAATTAGTTCGAAAATCAAAAAAATCTTACTCAGGATTTCAATGGGAAAATAAAAAAATAAAATAAACAGTTATGCGTAAAACAGTGATTTTTATAACTAAATATCCATATTTTAGCACAAAAACTATACACAGTCTTCGGAAACATATTTATAACCCAGAAATTTGGTTCAGAAATTATAACATATCGGAGGGAAATAATGAGTTCTTTTCAAAAATTTTGACATATACTCCATATATCAGAAAAAAAAATGAAAAATAAAAATAACAGAAGAAAACACTGCTTTTTACAACTCAATATGAATAACTTAGCATGAAAATTATACACAGGCTTTGGACGACAAGAAATGTATTTTTTTAAATATTTCCATCCCTTTTACTGGTAAATATCAGTTTTTTTTTTTTTTTTTTTTTTAAACCAGTTTTTCACACAGTCAGCAGACACACATTTTACATATCTAAATATTTAATTTTCATGCATATCTTCTATTGAAGATAGAAGAAAGTAAAAATATAAATCAATAAATAAATTATTTTATATAAGCAGACCTGCCAACCTTTGAAAATGAGAAATCGTAGCACACAAAATTTAAATTAATCTGGAGGTTGGTTGGTTGTTTTTTCATGTTACACAGCCATCTTTTGACATTTGTAAAAGGAATAAGGTTCCAGTTTCAACTCAATATAGTAATTTTTTTCCTCTGAAAATTATTATACGATTTTTAGAGTTTCTTTTCGTTTCGCAGCGTTTTTTTTACATTTGTAAAAAGAGCCAGGTTCCAATTTTTTAGCCCAGTGCATTAAATTTTGACGAAATTCGTGATTTTTTCCCCTTGCGATCATTTCTGGATATTGATAATTTTTTTCCCACAAACGTAATTCCCATTTTTCTATTACGATTCTTTTTTGAAATCTGCACTTCTAACCATGAAATTTGACGAAATTCGCGTTATTTACCGCGATCCTTTGATGAATTTTGCGTTTTTTACCACGATCCTTTGACAAAATTAGTGTTTCTGCGATCTTTTGGTGAAATTTGCATTTTCTTACTGATCTTTCGATGAAATTTGCATTTTCTTACTGATCTTTTGACAAAATTCACGTTTTCTTTTCTTTCTGTGATATTGTGACAAAATTCACGTTTTTACCACAACCCTTCGACGAAATTTATTTTCTTCTGCGACAAATTGATGAAATTGATTTTTTTTACACAGTCATTTGTCGGAATTCGCGATAGTCGCAAATCTTGCGATTTTGCACACTATTTCAAACCTTGCCCCTCAAAGAATCTCCCCCCCCCCCCTTTCCAGAAATTCTTAAAATGGTACCCTTGTTTCTAAGCAAGGGAATTCCTGTATAAATATTTACAGAAACACGATTCACCCGAGGTTTATGTACATAGAGAGTGTTTTATGTTAAGATTTTTTTTTTTTTTTTTGCAGCCCAGATTTTTTTCCCAATGAGCATTTTTAATGACCGAATTTTCAGACTAATGGCCAATTTTTTAAAACTTTCGGAAATGAATACTTTGAAATTTTAGAAATCTCGGAACAACTCCTGAAAAAGTTCGGGATAAAAATCGCAATTAGAAACAAAAAATGCATTTTTTTGGGGGGTGGGGGGAAATCGTAGTTTTAGACCGATTTTCATAGCATCGTAGTTTATAGGTCCAAATCGTAGCAACTACGATTTTTTCGTAGCAGTTGGCAGGTCTGTATAAGTCAACTCCTGTTCGGGCAGACTGCCACAGGAGTCCATTTTTTTACTACATTGAGCGATGTAAAATATTGCTTTCGTTGAATAAACTAAAGTCAATTTTTGACAAAAATTTAATAGATTACCAACTTAAAGGTAAAATAAACAAACAACTTTATCTTTAATTTAGCCATTTTAGTTAAAAGCAATTAGTGACAATTTGTTCATACAAAAGAATAAATTACTAAGGACAAACAAAATAGGCAAAGTAATTGCCTTACTTAGGTATATAATTTAACTTTAGCTAAAGAAATATCTCACTTTTGCAACACACTCGAAAATTTGATCTGGCATATTCCATTTTGATTGGTAAAATTAGAAAGTTTTTAACATTTCACATTTTTGGCGATTGAAAATTCCCTTTCCCATCATTATTGTTACTGACTATATATATGTAGTATTGTACAGCTCATATTCAAAATATTAGATTTTTTTTTTTTTTTTTTTTTTACAAATTGAAAATATTGTTTGGTAAGTTAATGTGTTTTAATGCAAATATGAAAACGATATTTTTATTAAGCACTTATTGTTGATTAAACTTATTTATTATCTTAAAATTAATATCCTTTTTGAAAAGATTAATTGAAAAAAAATTTTTGAAAAGTCAAAATATTAGAATATTTATTCAAGTGGTTCAAAATATTAGAATATTTCACATTAATTCTCCTTTAATTATCACCAATTCATAACTGGTGGCATCATTGATTAAATTCAGACAATTTTATTTAAAATTGGTACTCCTTTTGCAGTTTGTTTGCTTTTTTGTCTTAAAATGGGTCATGTGAGTGATATTCCTGAATCTATTAAGCTTCGTATGGTTGATTTGTATTGGCACGGTAAAAATCAATGTTTTACAGTGAATTATTTACATTGTTTGCAATCAAGCATTAGTAAAATACTAACATAATATTAAAAAAATGGAAAATTTCAAAATAATCGCCGAAATGGCAGCCAAAAACGAAAAACATCTGCTAAAGATGACAGGAAACTGAAGCGTTTAGTTAAGAAAAACCGTTTTAAAAGTATGCGATTCTTGCACTGAAAATGGAAAGAAGAAGGAGTTGAAGTTTCTACATTGACAACATTAAGACATTTCCATAAATTTAAGTTTGAATCTCGTGTACCGAAAACAAAACCTTTCATGACTGCAAACGAAAGCATATAAGATTAAATTGGCATAAATCAAGACATTTACGGAGCGAAGAAGATTAGAAAAATATATTATTTAGTGATGAAAGTATGTTTTGTGTTTCATATGGTAATGAAGGTATTCGAGTTTGGAGAATGAAGCAAGAAGCATTTGATAAAGAATGCTTTAAATGTTCCATAAAATTTGCTGCTAGTGTCATGGTTTGGAGTTGCATGAGTGCAGAAGGACCTGGAAAGTTATGCATCGTCTACAAAAAGGTTAACTCTCAGATATATCAAGAAATTTTGGAATATTACATGATTCCATCATCAGAAGATTTATTTGAAGATGATTTCATCTTTCAACAAGATTTAGCGTCACTGCATACCTGTGTCAACTAAGAATTGGTTCTGCCAATGCAACATTAAGGTACTTCTTTGGCTACCAAACTTACCAGACCTTAATTCCATGGAAAACTTATGGTGTATGATGAAGAAAAATCTCCAAGAAAATCCTCCTTCAAGTAAAACTGAGTTAGTGGCACGTATAAAGTCTATTTGGGCTAATATTGATAGAAATGTTTGTGAACACCTTGTATATAGTACACTGTTATGAAAGCTGAAGGGGATGCTACAAAATATTAACTACCATTTAATTCATATCCATAAGCTAATATTGTTGCGTAAAATAAAGTATTCTAATAGTTTGAACCAATGTAAATTTTATTCTAATATTTTGTTGTGTTTCAGAAAGCTGTATACCTAATTTATTGTACTGTATTTTATATTTTGTAAATGCTAAAATCTTATCTAAACATTCCAGATTTAATTTATAAGAAATTTAATTGCATTTACTTAGTATCAAAAATAAATAAATGAAAAATAATTTTTTCATATCACTTTTTCTCAATTATTCTAATATTTTGAATATGAGCTGTAGACATTGATGCTAGTCGTGGAATGAAAAACATGGAAGAGTCTGCATTATGAAATAATTACTGTAGAATTGTAGACATTAGTGCAAGTCGTAGAATGAGTTGACATAGGCAGTGGAATGAAAAATATGGAACTTTCTCCATTATGGAATAATGAGTCAGATTAGACCTTCATGCTTTTATTAAGAGAAAAACATCAAAAACTATTCACCACATTTCATGTATACATTCCGGTCTTAAGATGTAAATAACTTCATCGTTGTGATTGTGAGTAAATTAGAATAAAAACTAATGTCGAAGAAACTACCAGTCAGGAAGCTGTTAGCAAGTGAAAATTCAAACAATTTCTGAGGAAAAGCTCCATGCATCTGCTTTTTGTCATAGGGTGTTTAAACACAGACAAAACCATGACGTTGTGTGCGCTTTGGCCAACGAATGAATTAAGGAAGGGTGCGCATAAAGCCTACATCACGTCGAATAGGAATGATTTTGTAATCACTGACGTTATTCTGAAATTGTTGAGTAAGGAACAAAGTTTTGGAGGAAATAAACGATATGGATCAGAGTCAGCTATTGATGGACAGGAGTAGAAAAATTAAGGTATGATATTTTCATAGAACAGAGAAACACAAAGACAGACTGAGTCTGGCTGCTTTCTTTTTGTATTTCTTTTGATTATTGAACTTGTTTACAGTCATAGCTCTCAGAAAAAAAGTAACTAAAACAATAAAAAATTCATATTTATTTTACTATTACTTTTTAAAAAGAAAAAAGGTCTTTTAAAAATTTAGATTTTCCCAACTCTAAGCTCAAATTTCTCAAGTTCACAAATATTGGAGTGGGAGACTCCCCCCCACCCCACCAATAGAGACGCCTCTGACTTGAGGTATGTCTTAAGTGGAGGCACATTAAGAAGAGTCCACTGTAATTAGAAAAATATCAAGAGTTTGGAAATAGGTACAGAAATTTCCATTTTCCATACAAACAAAGAAAAAATATATACAGAAGAGCGCCGATTATCCAGATTGTCCAATTAATCGTTTGTCCAATTATTGATCAAGGACCATACATTTTTTTCGCTCCTTCTCTAAAATATTTTAAATGAATCTTCTTTATTTGCGATAGGGCAAATTTGGCTGGATGTCACGAAAGTGAACCGTTAAATAAAACATTTCCTAATCTAAAAAAATCGCCAACAAATGCAAATAGAGCATTGCATAAAATCAACTGTTTCTTGTATCCAAGAAGTTTCACTTCTAACGCACGAGAATCCCACGCATATTCCCCCTTCCCCCCCAAAAAACCCCTCTATTTTCAAATTCTCTGAAGGGGGTCGAAAATTGCTTCTTTTGTCCCTTGATGTCCTCAGAAAGAGGGACACAACCCTTCTCTGCTTGCATTTGCTCATACAGTGTATACATATATACATGCAATACTTTCCAGTTGTATCAATTTTGTAGAAAATAAAAATTTAAAAAGTAAAAAAAAAATCATTTCTAAATGCGGCATTTGTAATATGCTAAAATATGCACTACTACAATTGCCAGTCATAAACCTTGAAAAAGTGTGAAGAGAAGTTATCTAAAATCATTGCCACAGCCATTTTGAGAAGTTGTCCAACTATCCAGATTTTTCATTAATCAGATTGGCCTCGGTCCCGACCAGTCCAGATAATCGGCGCTGTACTGTATATACATATTACACACATTTTAAAAAAGGGAGACAGGGAGAAGTAGGGGAGGGGAGAGAATTCATCGAGCTTAAACAACTTAAATTCAAGCCAGAGCAGAGTAAATGCAGTGTAGACAGTCATTACCAGCTGATTATATACTGAAGACCCGTCGAACTTTTTATAATTTTATTTAAAATCACAAAAACAAACATCATTACTTCGATGTCGAAAAACTTAAGACATTAAATATTTAAAGACATGCTCTTAAACGGCTTAAACTTACATAATCCATTTTAAAAGAAAAAACAGAGCCACCTCATATAGCACGACCACACAATACATACATTCAGTTAAACCGTTATGTCATACCAAACATTTGCCGAAAAAATTGCATAAAGCAAGATGCTGGAAATAAACAGTAACAGAAGAAAAACTCCCTGCATGCAGCCGTACACGAAGACTTTGTAGAATGTGAAGTGACTGACTAAAAGAGCTGGAAAACCGGCAATGTGTGGATGCAAACGATTTTTGCTCATAGCTCGGGACAAGGTATTGGCAGGAGGATTAAAAATAAGTTAAACACACTTAACTTGCGAAAAACTCGCATACCTGCCTGTCAAGGGGATGGTGTGGCAAAAGAGAGAGGTGAGAGGGAGAAGCAGCTTTTAATAAAAAGCTGTTTAAGTAAGTTTTGCATATCCAGCTTTGTTAATTTTTTTATGTTTCTTGCAAAAATGTGATTAAAATTTATAGTGATAGCCTTTCCAGTTTACAGGCCATTAGCACGTCTAAATCAACAAACCCGCAAGTTTTGGAAATTAAAATCCAGCTGAAACATCTTTTACATAAATCCTCACTTTGTCACGTCTCAGCACACAAGGGGATCTTTGGTAACGAATATGCAGATACACTTGCTAAAAACGCAACCAACTTCCCTGTAGTAGACTACTCTCTGCGAGCTCCGCACTCATATGTTAAGAGAATTTGCACTCAAAACTGTTAGAGCAGTGGCAGGATCACTTGGACTATTCAGATAAGGGAATATTCACTCATGATCTGGTTCCAAAGGTCTCTTTAGAGCTTCCCCCCCCCCTCTCTCCTACCGTTACCGCATTCCTTACAGGACATGGCCCATTTAGAGAGTATCTGTATAAATTCCATTGCTCAAGCTCCTCTGTATGCGAATGTGGCAATTTAGCAAGTGCCTCACACTACTACTACGCTTGCCCACTCACCTCACGCTGGCATATTCGGCGTCCCTTATCAATCCCTAAAAATTGGCTAAGTAATATTTTATCCCGTCCAGCACTTCATTTAAAATTAAAACAAATTTTTAGCTTTTTAATGGACCTATCAAACAATTAGTTCTATATATCTTACCTTAAACAGTTGTTGCGTTGGACATACCATCGCCCCTTGTCGCATTTTTGGTGATTTGGTCTACGACCAAATAATCTGTAATATCTCAATGTATCTTACTTTTTTTTTTATCCTTCTAAAAGTCGCCCATTGCTCCGCGTTTAATTTTTGGCGGCTTGAGTCTACAGACTCATTGATGTAACCTTTTTTTTTTTTAAGACCTTAATAAAGGTATCCGGGAGGAACATCTATGCTCAACAGACGTGGTTTCCACGTCTGAGCAATTCCCCTTAGGCAGTCAAACCGATCGCAACCGATCGGCAAAATTCACAACAGTTTTGCGCGACCGATCGGCAAAGATTTCGATATCTTTTCGCGACCAATTAACAAAATTCAATGCTCGTTTCTGCATCCTCTTGACGAAATTTGCAATATCTTCCCCTTGATAGTTTACCGAAATTCATGATTTTTTTTGCGTAATCTTTTGACGAAATTCACATTAACAAAAATAACGATTTTATTCAGTAATCAATTGAAGATAATCACTATTTGTTTCTGAGATCTTTGACGAAATACCCGATACTTTTTACACGACCGTTTGAAGAAATTCTCATTTTTTTTCCGCGTTCGATTCCGAAATTAATTTGGGAAAATTCTTTAAAAGAAAAAAAAATTCCTGGACTTCCACGAAATTTCAAAATATGCTCGCAGAAGAATCATAGGTCTGTTGAAGAATTCGTAGGGGGAAATACTGCATAGCATTTTTCATTATGCAGGACTTTCCTTTTCGATGTGCTAATCGCTCGATTCCGCACACAATTTCAAACCATGCCCCTGAAAGACCCCCCCCCCCCCCCCCCGATCAAGAAACTCTTAAAAATTGCACCCCTGTTTTTAAGGAAGGGAATTCCTATATAAATATTTACAGAAACCGATTCATTCGTGGTTAATATACATAAAGAGGGTTTTATGTTAAGAAGTATGTTTTGCAGCCCCAGATTTTTATTTTCCATGAGCATTTTTTAATGTCTGAATTTTCGGATTCTAATGACCAGTTTTTTAAAACTTTCGGAAACAAATATGTTGAAATTTTGGAAATTTCGGAACAGAATCACTCCTGAAAAATATGCTGCACGGGCTAAAAGTCGCAACTAGAAACAAAAAATGCGTTTGTGTTTTTTGCAAAAAATCGTAGTTTAAGACCGATTTTCGTAGCATCGTAGTTTATAGGTCCAAATCGTAGCAACTGCGATTTTTTCGTAGCAGTTGGCAGGTCTGTTCATCGGTCAAGTTATTATGAGAGGACAGTACTATTATTTTTTCATAAACACTATGACATATATTATAGAAAAAGCAACAAAACTGCAGCAGTACCTATAAACACAGTGCTCTAATTTTATTGCTTTTTACCAGAAAATAAACCAAGAAAGAAATAAAATTAAAATAGAACCTTACTTAGCAGGTACAGGAGATTTCCCATTTGGCACAGATATATGTCCATTTTGAGGTTGGTTTTCTCCAACAGGAGATCCTGGAACTTCAATGGTTTCAACATCGTCCTATGATTTAAATTATATTTGATAAATGTTATATATTGTGTATGTTAATTACATAAATGTTTTATAATACAGCAAAGTTCTATGAAATATCAAATAAAACTATTAATAAATTCATAAATTCATCACACAAAAATTAATAAATAATAATAGATTCAAAGAAAGAAAAAGATTTTTTAGGTTTGATGAAAAGGCAATATCTAGCAGACTACAGACTGATAAATTTGCTCTTGCATCTAAAATGTGGAATAAATTTATTGAAAATTGCAAAACATGCTACCGACCAGGACAAAATATTACAGTTGATGAACAATTGTTCCCATCTCAGGATAGATATAAATTTACGCAATATATGCCAAATAAATCGGATAAATTTGGAATAAAATTTTGGTGATCTGTTGACGTTTACACTAAATACCTCTTGAATGAATTTATTTATCTAGAAAAGGATGAAACAGCCAATCCTTAATTACGTTTATCGGAAAATATTGTCATGATATTAACAGATCCCCATCTAAACGAAGGGAGGAATATTACGACAGTTGGCTATTTTACTAACATCAAATTAGCAGAAATGTTAAAAGCTAAAAATACAACTTTGGTTGCACAATGAAAAAGAACAAAAGAGAAATTCCTATATCATTGAAAAATATACGCAGTACTCTTTATTCATCGAAGATAGTGGAATGTGATAATATGGCACTTACCATATATCAAGCCAAAAGAAAAAAAAAAGTGTTTTTCTACTGAGCTCATTAGATTCTACTGTAAAAACTGAAGACGGTCTCAAGAAGTTGCCCGATTCAATAGAATATTACAACGCAACGAAGTATGGTGTGGATATCCATGATCAGATGTGCCGAAAATACTGTGTGAAATCGGCTTCTAGACGATGGCCTGTACATATCTTTTTCAATATTTTGGATCATGCAGCTTTAAACGCCTGGATAATTTATAAAAATGTAACAGGCAAGCCTATCAGTAGAAGAGATTTTCTATTAAATTTAGGAGATGTGTTCAGAATGGATCTTATGTTTTCAAATCTCCCAAAGATCTTTCCTGAGTCTTCAGAAAAAAAAAAAAACACGAAAATAAAATAGATATCAAGAGAAAAAATGTCAAGTACAGACATGCAATGGAAACAAATCTCAAGAATTTTGCGCACCATGTTTCAAAGTTGTATGCGGAAAATGTACTGGAAAAATTGCTATTTTTTTTTTTTTTTTTTTTTTGTTACAACTGAATTAATTCCTAATACGTGTGTACAATTAGGAGTACCATAAGCATTAAATAAAATTGAAACAGATTGCTTAACATATTAACCATTCAGCTACACTTATAATGAAATAACGGAAACAACAGAACATATTTCTCATTTATGGATTTAGAGAGTGAATCATTCGGCGAGTAAGTAGATGAAAATATAAATATATATTATTTTATAAATTGTGTTTTATTTTAGTTAACATTAGTTTTAATTTGTGAAAACATTAATTTTAAATCGATTTTTATATTAAATTAATGAGTTTTTTGAGTAATCGTAGTATGATCCAATTAATAGCCCTGTAGGCGTTACATATACAGTACTTTAAAAATTCAATAAATTATCAAGTAATATTAAATATAAATTATGAAATACACGTAAATTACATTTTTTTGCCAATTTAAAATTGTTTTAGCGTTGTTATTTCAGTAGTTTCATCGAGGGGTCAAAATGACCCCTTCCCGCCGTTCCAGTAGGTAAGATTTTCCCGCCGTTCTAGTGTTAAGAATACATCTTAATTTTTATTATGTTTAAGAACGACATACCATACTATAATTTCATTCAGCTGGAAAACATACAACATAAAAATACTAGCATATACTTTAATCAACAGCCATCAGAATAATGACATTTCTAAAAGCCTGCTTTAGTTGACAGCCATCAGATCGTACCTACAGTTGATTGTCAAAGATCAGTGCACAAAATGTATTATTAGCTTTATGCTCGTATTTACGAATAACTTCGACCCAGCATTAAACTTTGGGTCCAGTAACCCCAGGTTGATATTTTCAACCGAGAGTTGAAAACTCGTATTCACCGTTTACTTCTGATGAAAAGTTACCCAACTCAGAGTTCCTGGACCCCGGTTGAAAGAAGTGTGCTTATTAGTTAAAAAAGTAATGTGCTCTGTTCGGTTTCGCATCGATGCATCGTTTGTTTACATTATGAAAGAAAAGTGCCGAAAAAAAAATATTTAATGTAGTGTAGATTTTCTTTTTTCCTACAAAATATATGCACTAAATAAAAACCTGTAATCATTAAATATAGATCAACTTAATTTAAATTATTTTCTTGGAAATTTTTATGTTTTTTAAACAATCCATTCAGATTTTTAATTGACAACTGAGTTAAGTCAGTGATATGAAACGTGTTAATTGCTAAAGTAATTTTTATAAGTTTATTTTTCAAACAAAATTTCGCATGCTGAATAATGAAACTTTATTTGAATCAAAACTAATGAAACTTAATTTGGATTAAAATTAAAAAATTACTTCAATGAAAATTATGTTGATTATTATTATTAATGGTGATAATTAGTAATTAATTAGGCAATTTCTGATTAGGAAAATATTAAAACATAGAAACAAGAAAAAAATTCAAGAAAGTAGCCTGTTTTACTGTTTTATTTTGTCAAGTCAATTTATATATTAAATTATATCCTGATGTATTAATTCTACTCTTTAGGTTTTCAGCAATCTAATCAAAGTGATTAATTCTAATTGAACTGAATAGTAAATAATATGCACATTGACGGAAAAAAGAATAAAATAATCTTAACAGAGCTGCAGAAAATATGGAGCAGATGATTCTGGGGGTGTCTCGGCACCAGGCACAGCCACCGAGCCTCAGAGGCGTTCCAAAAACGACCCCCCCTTCCCCTACATCCAGTCCTCTGTATGATAATTTTCTCGTTGTCAGATTTACAAAATTACAATATTTATTCACTTGATTGCCTTTCAATATTTTTTATTAAATTAGCCTAGCAATTTAAAAATATGTTTACATGGAGACTGTGGATGCCATTGGAAAAAATTGATATATATACATAGAAATTGATGTTTTCTATAGAAATCTATGTATATTATATACATAAAAATTAATGTTTTATTATCTATATTCTTCCTTGCTTCTTAATTTTATATTTTTCATTCATTTAGACATCATTTCATAGATGTAATTAAAAAATTATTTAGGATAAAAAAAAAAAAAGACATTTTAAAATATTTTTTTATGACTGAATTATGATCGATTTCTAGACTAGATAGGCGGAATAATGATAGTTGGTAAATTTGCAAATCAACCTGAATTCATTAATGGAAATTTATATAATTTTACATTATGTGATTATAAAGAAAACAACTTTGTCTGTGAATTAATGGAGAAGAACAGGTGCCCCATTTTCCCCTCCCTACCTATGCTTCTCTCCCTCAATCTTTTTTTTTATGTTATACATTAATTAAAGTAAATTAAAAAGTTACTTAAGATGCTGTGTATAGAAGAAGGTATGTAACCTTCATCTCTCTCAGACACATACATATATGTATTACCTGCAAAAATTTTAGCTGGTTTGTTTATATTTATGCATAAATCTCCTATATTATAGGCTGAATTGTTTTCTTCTATAGATATTCATGACCACGAAGAATTTACCTTAAAAAATAATCAACATTATCTAAAGGGCTCATAAATCACTACTAAAATAACATCTTTTGCATTTAAGGTTATTTTTTAAAGTTTAATCTTTTTAAAAAATACAAATATATTTTAACATTAATGAAATGACTTGTGTTTTCATAAATGAAAATTTCAGATATTCTAATTACAATTTGAGATATCAGACTAATTAGCACTTTTTATTAATCAGCTAAAGTAAAAAATACTCTTATATCCAAGTATCAATTGACTCTTAAATACCTTTTTGATTTTGATGCTGGTAGAATTTATTTGAAATTAAATTTGTGTCTTAAGTGTTAATCTCGTGGGGGGGGGGGGGGGGGGGCAGATTTTATTTATGTAAAGTATAGGTATGGGTGAAATCAGGATGGGGAAGTTTGATTTTGAACATTTACTATGCACAAATGTTATAATTTTAAGTATATACATAGAATCATATGTTTTATGTCATATCGATTCTATAATAATAGACAAAGTTGGAGTGGCAAAAGGTTTATTTGACAAAGAGGAGCCATTATTTTAATACAAATTTTTGGTGTGAGGTTATTTAAAAAATGAACAATTTTTTATTAACCTATTTCAACCCTTTTGAAATTTACTCGTGTGCAAACCTATGATTAACAAGCAAAAATTATGTGTATTTTTACAAATAAAACTTCACAATGCCGTGAGATAACACTGAAAAATGACTCATTTTTATTTTAAAACTGTGATGCTCAAACTTTAAATAACAAGAAATTATTACTATCATTATTTTAGTGGAAAATAGTACTTCTAGTGCAATATTTTGAAGTTAAAACACATCTGAAAATTAAATGCAATTAAAATAAAATAAATATTTCAAATTTCTCAAAATTGGGAAATGTAACGTAGAAGCTCAAAAATAACAATGCTATAGTTTAATCAAGATAGATAATAGACTTGTTTAATTAGTATAATGATATTCATAATAAAAAAAAACCTACTAAAAAACTTCAATAAAAAAATAAAGCTCAGTTGGACTTTTTAAATTTTAAAATAAATAATTTATAGATATGATATATATTTATGTAATAGTCTGTACATAAACTATATTATATTTTTCACGCTAAAGACCCAAAATTTAATTTTGAATAAAAAAAAAAAAAAAAGCAAACTATTCTGATGTCGTCATTTATTTTGGTACTGTTAAAATACATTCGTGAGTTCTTTTTAAGATCAAAATTGGGTCATTCCATGTCAAATCAACACAAAAAGTGCAATTTTTTCCCTCACCAAATTTTACAAAATTTGGGGAACTAGTTAGACTGGTTGACAAAGTAAAAAATCTGCAATTTCAAATTTCTGGGACTTTTAGTTTTTTAATTATAGGCATTTAAAGATGGCCGCCTAAGATTAATTTACTGTCAGATGGCACCATTAAAATCATCATAACTCCTGTTCTAATTAACGTACAGACATGGGCCTGGTATCATTTGAAATGACCTTTAATATGATACCACACACAAGACGTTTTTGAAAAAAAAAGTTTGAAGGTCATGGCACTTGACCTTTGACCTTGAATTACTGAAAAACGAATTCTTAAATTTTCACAATTTTTTTTTTCTGAATGCTAAAATGCCTTAACTAGATGTGTAGAAAGTTTCAAAATGGGACGATAATGGAATCATACGAAAAAAAAAAAAAAAAAATCAATAATAAAATATGAAATGTTCGCATTTAAATTATCTATTCATTATAATAATAATAATGAGTTTGTCAACTCATGTAATTTTATCAGTATATACAAATAAAAATTGAAACAAAAAGTAAATATATAATACAAATTAATTCGAATAAAAAACAATAGAAATTGAAATAAAATATACAGAATTTAACATATGAATATGTGTATATGATAATTATACATAACAGAACTGTTAACATATGGGCATAATATAGAGTATTTTCTTGCAAAATAGATCATGTAAATCCTTATGACAGTTTTCGTGCATTCACTTTCGCATTTGTTGCTGTAATTGGATTAACAACTGTTAATATATCATGTATGGGCACTAAAAGTACATTGGTGTACTTGGAAAGCTGTATGATGGAGAAGGTCCTGATGGATGAAGAAAGCTTAACTTAACTTGCGCATTTTCTTTATCAGTATCAATCACATAAGCTATCCATCACTTTTTATTAGATGTAGCAGTGACAAATATCACCAATTGAAAGTTCGTCTGGTTACTAGTTCTACATTTGAGAAAGGTGAAGCAATACAAATTTTAGTTTGTTATTGGAATGAAATGAATGAGTGAAGCTTTTGATTTTGTTTGTATTTGAATGATATAGAAGGAATATTAATGACTGACACTCTTACAACTATTTACGAGTCATAATGTGTTCATCATACGGTTTTTGTAGGCTAGCACATTCAGATGAACTTTTCAAAGTTCTTCCAATCTCCCCTTTTCCATGTGCTGTCACAATGAAGTGTCATTCAGCAGATATACCAAAACCTGCTTCGTGATAAGTTTTATAAAATTCTTTCGGTTTTTGTAATGTGCTACAGCCCTATCCAGAAAGTAAAAGATGTTTTTAATTAACGTTAGATACATCTTACTTTTGGGAAAATTTATTAAGTATCTCTGAAATACGGGAAATAAATTGGTATTATGAGTTAAACACTCTGAAATAATTACAAAGAATAAATTCATTATCATTAAAATACATAAAAAATGGATGAATAGTTACCTGGGAATTACTCAAATGGTATCCATGGATTTCATCTTGGAGTACGAAAGACTAATTTTCTGAAAAGTCGCATATTACCAAAAACTATCCTGGTTGCAGCATTAATTTTAGTTCTGCTTGAAACAGGGATTGTTGTTTGGCAATAAATGAATATCAAAGAAGGTGTTTTAAATTTTCGCGAAACATATCAAGAAAATCCTCATATGCTTTTGTAACTGTTTCAAGTGTAGACATATCTATAAATAACTACTGCTTATATGTTACTGTATCCACCATATTCTCATTCATCATGTTTCTTAATGGCTCTTTCATGATTAACATATTACTATATCAAGATTACCCCATTCTTATACAGCACAATAAAAGAATACTTGATTGAAGAACAAAACATCAAAGAGCGATTCCAACAATCGTGTACAATTTTTGGTACTCAAAAGCTTCACTCATTCATTCCAGTAACAAAAATTAAAATTTGTACTATTTTCAATTGGTGCGGACTATTTTCAAAGGTTTTGTCACTGCTATATTATATGATAAAAAGTGGTGGGTTACTGATGAAGAAAATGTGCAAGTTAAATTAAGCTTTCTTCACCATCAAGACTTTCTCCATCATACAGCTTTCCAAGTCACCCAGATGTACTTTTAATGCCCACACATTACATATAAACACTTGTTAATTGAACTAAAGCAACTGGAAAAGTTTACAATATCAGTGAAAAAGAAACTACTGCAATAAGTGTGAAACTGAATGTAAGAAAGCTCTCTATATTATGCCCATATGTTAACAATTCCATTATGTATGTAAGTTATGTATGTAAGTTATTATTATGTATGTAAGTTATTATTTGTAAGTTATTATAGTATTCTTTTATTGTGCTGTATAAGAATGGGGTAATCTTGATATAGTAATATGTTAATCATGAAAGAGCCATTAAGAATTGTTAATATTGTTATCCTATACACATATTCATATGTTAAATTCTGTATATTTTATTTCAATTTGTATTGTGTTTTTGAATCAAATTAATTTGTATTATATATTTACTTTTTATTTCAATTTCTATTTGTATATATTGATAAAATTACATGAGTTCACGAACTCATTATTATTATGAATAGATAATTTAAATGCGAACATTTCATATTTTGTTATTCATTTATTTTTTTTTCATATGATCCCCTTGTCATCCCATTTTGAAACTTTCTACACATCTAGTTAAGGCATTTTAACATTCAGAAAAAAAAAATTGTGAAAATGGAAGAATTCGTTTTTTTGTAATTCAAGGTCAAAGGTCAAGGGCCATGACCTTCAAACTTTTCTTTTCAAAAACATCTTGTGTTTGGTATCATATTAAAGGTCATTTCAAATGCTTTAAAATAATACCAGGCCCATGTCTGTACATTAATTAGAACAGAAGTTATGATGATTTTAATGTTGCCATCTGACAGTAAATTGGTCTTTGTCGGCCATCTTTAATTGCATATAATTAAAAAACTAATAGTCTCAGAAATTTGAAATTGCAGATTTTTTACTTTCTCAACCAGTCTAACTACTTCCCCAAATTTTGTAAAATTCGGAGATGGTGAGGGAAATGGCTGTGTTGATTTGACATGGAATGACCCAATTGCAAAAAATAAATAACCTTAGATGCAATAGTTGTTATTTTAGGGGAAAATCAAGTTTAGGTAATGTTGACATTTTTAAAGGCAAATAAATTCTTCGTGTCCATGCGTATTTGTGTAAACAATACTATAGAAGATTTATACATAAATATAAACAAATCAGATAAAAAGAATTGGAGATAATACATATATATGAGATTACGTACCTTTGCATGTTGTTATGTTTTATAGAAGTGTAATTTCCATATCCATCTCACCGCCGCCATTATTGTACCAGATTAGCTTTCTATGCATTCTCGGTTGACAAGTTTCAACCCCAACCCTGTCCGCACCAAGGTCAAGTTACTGAACCCAGCATTAGTTTTCAGCTTCAACCTGATCAAACCAGATAGACGGTGAATGACGCTTGAGTGTTCAACCCGGGTTTCGTGTGTAACTCCGGGTCGAAGTTATTCATGAATACGAGCGTTAGTTGACAGAAAACAGACTGATGTATACATTAAAATGAATTACTAGTTGTAAAGGATAAAAAAATAATAACTTTCAAAATTTTGAAATTTAAATTAGTCTCTGATTATTAATTTTTTGCATGTTTTAATGGAATTTGAGTAATGGTGTCAACTAAAGTGCTACAATGTTCAAGGACACCATTGCGGACTATTTTTATAAATTTTTAGAACTATTTGCAAATAATCTTTGGGGAAGATTTCACTTGGAAATGTTAAAATGTACTACAAAGATTACTGTTTGGAAATAGTGGTTAAATGAAATAAATAGTCACCAGTAGGATCCCTGATTGTTGTTAAAAAAAAAAAGAAGGAAAGGTAAAAGGTACAAAATGTGATTATTACATCTTTTATGCTAATTTTTCATTAAAATTGAAATGAAAATAAAACAATGAATTTACCCTATTTCTACCAAGAGGTGACAAAAGACACCTTTCAAATTTTAACTTACAATTACTCTCTAAGTTTAACCATTTCTCCACAGTTAATTTTTTGACTGTTCATACAATAGTTATTAAATTAATTCAGCGATATAATTTACCACCAGCTCATTCTGGATTTTAAATTGTACATATGGTATACCAATTTCTACCATGAGTTGTCTTTTGACACCTTAAGGATTTCACAACAGCAGACCTGCCAACCTTTGAAAATGAGAAATCGTAGCACACAAAATTTAAATTAATATGGAGGTTGGTTGGTTGTTTTTTGTGCTACACAGCCATCTTTTGACATTCGTAAAATGATTAAGGTTTCAGTCTTTCAACTCAATATAGTAATTTTTTCCCCCTGAAACTTTTTATACGATGGTTAGTGTTTCTTTTTGTTTTGCAATTTTTTTTTTTTTTTTTTTCACATTTGTAAAAGGAGTCTGGTTCCAATTTTTTAGCCCAGTGCAGTAAATTCTGACGAAATTCGTGTTTTTTTTCCCTGCGATCATTTCAAAATATTGACAATTTTTTCCCCACAATCGTAATTCATATTTTTCTATCACGATTCTTTGTTGAAATCTGCATTTTTTACCATGAACTTTTGACGAAATTCGCAAATTGTGTGATTTTGCACAATATTTCAAACTTTGCCCCTCAAAGAACCCCCCCCCTCCTTTCAGAAATTCTTAAAATGGCACCCTTGTGTCTAAGGAAGGGAATTCCTGTATAAATATTTACAGAAACATGATGCACTCCTGGTTAATATACATAAAGAGTGTTTTATGTTAAGAAGTTTGATTTGCAGCCCAAATTTTTTTCATACTAATGGCCATTTTTTTTAAACTTTCGGAAATGAATACTTTGAAATTTTGTAACAGAATCACTCCTGAAAAATATGCTGCGCGGGGTAAAAATCGCTACAAGAAACAAAAATGCGTTTGTGTTTTTTGCAAAAAATCGTAGTTTAAGACCAATTTCCGTAGCATCGTAGTTTATAGGTCCAAATCGTAGGAACTAGGATTTTTTCGTAGCAGTTGGCAGGTCTGCACAACAGTGTCTAATTTTAAACCATTTTACATATAAATATCAACACCAATTTACAACATCATATCAATTATAATCAGATTAGAGTATCCAGACTTGAGTTGTAACGAAAAATATGGGAGTTGCTGCTAAAATTTTAAATTCACTTGTTTTGCACCAGGTTACATTTTAGTGTAGATCATTGAGATGACTAGATCTAAATAAATTTAATAACGTACTTTGTTCTCCAATTCTGATGTGATTTCAATAAACATGAATTTTGTTTTTAATCGGGAAAAATTTTGAAAAACACATTGTTAAAATTAGCATTGCAGGTATATCAGTAGTAAAACTGGTTGTATTGCTGGTAATTATCGATACTTTTTATTCTTTTATGAAAAAATGTAAATAACATAATCTTATTTTTTTTCCCCCCCAATTCTACGGATGTCCCGAATTTCAAAAAGAAGGAGTTATTACAAAAAATAACTAACATAAGTGAAGATTGCTCTGAAATTTATAAAAGCTCACAATCTGAAAGTTGAAATGGGTTGAATGATTTGATAGAAAGTGACAACGAATTCAATAGCGATTAAGAAAATTACACGTCAACCACTAATGAAGAGGAAGATAATTTGAATGCAAGTAGAGGATGAAAGAGAACGAGATTGTTGATGGATTCTGAAGACAATAGTGAAGAAAGAAATGAATGGTAAAATATAGAAATTGTTATTGATGGAAAAAGATCAAAACAAGTTTCTCTTCTGTCAGACCACTTTTTCATACCATTCTGAAAGGTTATTTGGTCCAAAGGGACGCCCCAAATGAAACATTATTATGGGCAAAGCAAACACAGCATTTTACTATTTGACAATAATATTATGGAACACATTATAAAATGAAAAGAAAATGGAAGCACAAAGTGTTCTAGGAAAAGAATGGGGTTTTTGAGATAAATGAAGGCATTTATAGGTATTTTATGTGTATGCGGTGCATATGAACAAAAAAACTTTAATCCATCCTTTTTATGGAATAAAAAATGGGGTCCATGATTTTTTTCGAATACCATGTGATGAAATTGCTTCCTGGAAATGCTACGATTTTTACGTTTCAATAATAAAAATGAGGAGAGCCAAAATTTAGGAACAAATGAATTTGCTTTGGTCTCAAGAGTATGAAACTCATTCATTGAAAACTGTTATAAGTCACTAGCAAATATCACAGTGGATATACAACTTTTTCCAAGAAAATCTAGATGTAGGTTCACACAATACATTCCGAATAAGCCAGATAAATTTGGCATAAAATTTTGATTGGCATATGATGTGAAAAGCAAATGTGTTTTGAATGAGTTTCCTTACTTACAGAGAAATATAAAATGAAACTGATATCAATTTAATTTGGTGAGTCCATCATTTTGAAGCTGGTTGACCATTTACTGGCAGTGGCAGTATCATTACTTCTGACAATTTTTTACATAGGTTCTTCCCTGACAACAAAGCTTTTGCAAAAAAACTTTTTTTGTTGGAACTATCCATGACAGTAAGAAAAACTGCCAAAATCTGCAAAAATACAAAAGGCTTTAGAACGGTATTTTATGTATTGAATTACTGCATGTAGGAAGAAATGACAGATAAAAATATTTCACGTAAAGATTTTTTATTCCAGTTAGTAGAAGAACTTGCAGCGGATTATAAAAATGTCTAGAACGTTCATCAGTATCAAGTAAAATCACATCTTTCCAGGTAGTGCATCTTTCCAAAGTGCCAAATAGAGTATTGTTCAGATTATAGAGCAACGACAACCTGATTGCAATGTGAAAAGTACATGGGTGGCAAGTGCTTAGTAGAGCAACCATCGATTTGTAAAAACTATGGTATTGAATAAGGAAAGAATTTTATTACAATGCTGTTTTTATGATTACTTTTTTTTTTCCCTGTTACAAAGATTGAATTTGTATTAATGAGAAAAAGTTTGTTAGGTTAATAAGATACAATATGGCAATGTTTGAGTATCTTTCTAATTAAAAAAATTTAAAAGATAATATTTTTCAATTGTTGTTCCTGTTGAGGTAAAACATGTTTGATTACTTTTATGTATATTTATATTTTGCAGACTGATGAATTAAGCTAAAATTTACAACCTGATTAAATGTTTTAATAGATACTGATCAATGTATCAATAAATATATTCCTCAAATTATCTATATTTAACTAATAATTTGGAATCCCAACAGCTTTGACAATTATTTGCATTCCAAAGCAAAGGTGTCAAAAGACACCTTTTGGTTGAAATAGGTATACAAAAACCGTGATAGAAATAGTGTTAAAGGCAATAAACATATTAAAAACATGTTCTATTCAAAGTAAGGCTGATTTACATTATAAGAGGATTGCTACATGTCAGGAAATTTGAATACTATAATTTCCAAATAGTAAAATTTGCCTTATCTAATCACAGATTTCTGACATTAAATAAGTTAAAGGCTATTCAGAAATAGTTGTATTCAAATTTCCTGACATATAGCATTAGCAATACAGTTACACATAACAGCAAAAACCTCTTTTTTTATTCGTTATTGTAATGTAGTTCATGCATTCTAAAGTATATTGTGATACACTTTCTTCCGTCTTTGGCATAAGAATATTGACAGAAATCAGATCAATGTAGACAGCTAGTTGTTTATTTTAGCTGGCAGCTGTCAGATCAAGGGAAAGAGCCAATTGTGTTGACATTATACAACAGCTATCAGATCAATGCACAGAGCCATTTGTGTTGGTTTTAGTCAACAACCACTAGAACAATACTCAAAGTCAATAACCAATTTTAATTGAAAGCCACACATCTATTATATTAAAAATCTGGCTGTGTCTAATATTATCTCAATAATATAATCCCAGAGATAAAATATTATATATACATTTATATGAACATTGTGCCTTGGACTATTTATTTTAATGAAATATTTATGTAGATTTAAAAACTGCATCGATTTTGAAGTCAATTTGTTAGAATATAAGTCAATAACTTATGATGTTACAAGAATAAGACTTATCAATTAAATTGAATGTCCATATAGAGAGTGCAAAAATTTCATTAAGAGAAGGCAAAAGAAAATAAAAAAATGGCAAGAAACATAATAAGTGTCAAATAACCCATGAATAAAAACATATTTTGTTAAGAGTGAGTTTAAACATTTACCATATCAAGTTTTCATTTCCTGAGAAAAATGAATGCGTAAAATTCTAGAATCTTTTTCCCTTTCATATTTTGAAGCATCACAGCCAAATTAATCTTTAACCCCCTATTCAGTTTACCCATATTTTTCTGTTCCCCAAAACAACTTAAATCAGTTGTAAGTAAAAATATTCTTAACAGAATTGTATTTTAAGATGTATGTCAAAGGGCATGAGGTATATTTTAGAAACAAACAGAAAAAGAAAACGGCTGAATCCATATCAACTCAGGCAGGGGGGTTACCTTCATAGTCTCAGAAGTTTTTGAATGGAACATATGTTAAAATTTAAGAAAAAGTAAGATACTTGTATATTTTCATTTTGCCCAAAAAAATTCCTGGCCCGAGATACAGGCCGCCAAAGATGACATCCCCGGCATCGTTTCTCATTCGTGATTTTCGATAAAAATTTTAAAGGGCTCTATCTCTAGAACGGTGCAAGATATTTTGTTGTGGTTTATTTTATTTTAAAGATAATATTCTTCTGTTTAAAATGATATACCCAATTTTGAAAAATGTATTCAACTTTTCTTGTGGCAGCCTTTTGAAAAAAAAAATTTTTTTTCAAAAAAAATTTTTTTTTTGGAAATGCCAATCCCAAAAATTTTGATGTTTTTGCTGTTGATCAATACCATTGGGAACTACCTGCACTGTAAAGGAGAACTTCCACTTTTGAGTTTAACAAATTTTAGAAACGTTTAAGAAATTCAGAGAAGTTTACAGGAACTGTATATATACAGTTCCAGTAAAAGTCACTGAATTTTTGCTTATTTGCACCATATTTGTAAGGATAAGCCTACTATATATCCTAAACAAGTTAGAAATTGCAATATCAAATGAGGTGCATGCATACTATTACTAGTTTTATAAATATTCAGATCTTGGTGCAATAAGTTACAGTCTTGGGCAACAAGGGCATGAATACAAATTTTATTATGATTCTACATATTAAATTCAGTAATACAGAAGTAATATGAATTCATCTTAAAAGGACTTAATTGCCATGGCAACCTAGAATCATTGCCTATCATGGTATATCATTGAATCATTTATGTATTATAGGATTTTTAAATAGAATGAAGAAAACTTTTATTAATGTCTTTTATGTTTTAATTTGATTTTCATAGCATTTGAAGAGATACATACTTTATTTTCAATACCGAACATAGTAAAACAATCTCAATAACATATATCAATTACACAGCAATACAAATTATATTAATACAAGTTAGAGTTCAGACAGATGGGCAGACAAATCGAATCCATAAAGACCTTCAACTATGTTGGAAATTGTTAAAAGCACAATAATAGGTCGGAATTTGACTTTTAGAAATTTATGTCAATAGATGGAAGCATACTTGAATACTTTCATACAACCCTGTATTTTACCTACTATCTTTATATACATGCCACTATTTAGCTAATATTTAATTAAGATTAAAACATTTTTAAAACCAGTGAAATCGCACTTCCAGAGATTATCATCCATAGACGGCCATGTATCTAATTCTTTGCGTGGACCTGTATATCATTTTATCTATATTCTCCAAACATATCTTAGTATACTAAATGTAGTTCAGTGTGAAAATGTATAACTCATTTAAAAATCACCTTTAAGCTACTTTCATTCATACTCAGTAAACCCTTAAGATTTCTTTTGTGTAGCCCTGTATATGATCTACAGCATTTATGCACACAACGTAATATGGACAAATTTAGTTAAACTTAAAAACTCAAACACAACTAAAAATGCACTTCCAGCAATACCCTTACGATTTCTTTTGTGTAGCCCTGTATATGATATACAGCCTTTATACACACAACATAATATGGAAATATTTAATTAAACTTAAAAACTCATATCGCAACTAAAAATGCACCTCTAGCAATCATTGCTAATGTACAGTATTTCCAATAAAAGTATCCGAAATCTTTTGTGTGTCCCTGTAAACAACACTATGCACTTTGTATGACACAGGAAGTAATTTTTTGTAAACCTCTGCAATAAAGTATGTATCACTTCAAATGCTATGGAAATCAAATTAAAACATAAAAGACATTAATAAAAGTTTTCTTCATTCTATTTAAAAATCCTATAATGCATAATTGATTCAATGATATACCATGATAGGCAATGATTCTAGGCTGCCATGGTGATTAAGTCCTTTTAAGATGGATTCATATTACTTCCGTATTACTGAATTTAATATATGGAATTACAGTAAATTTTGTATTCATGCCTTTTTGCCCAAGAGTGTAACACTTATTGCATCAAGATCTGAATATTTATAAAACTAGTTAATACTATGCATGCACCTCATTTGCCACATTTGATATTGCAATTTCTAACTTGTTTAGGATATATAGTAGGCTTATCCTTACAAATATGATACAAATAAGCAAAAATTCAGTGACTTTTACTGGAACTGTATATATACAGTTCCTGTAAAATTCTCTGAATTTTTTAAATGTTTCTAAAATTTGTTAAACTCAAAAGTGGAAGTTCTCCTTTACAGTGCAGGTAGTTCCCAATGGTATTGATCAACAGCAAAAAAATCAAAATTTTTAGGATTGGCATTTTCAAAAAAAAAAATTTTTTTGAAAAAAAATTTTTTTTTTCAAAAGGTTGCCACAAGAAAAGTTGAATACATTTTTCAAAATTGGGTATATCATTTTAAACAGAAGAATATTATCTTTAAAATAAAAAAAACCGCAACAAAATATCTTGCACCGTTCTAGAGATAGAGCACTTTAAAATTTTTATCGAAAATGGCGAATTGGAAATGGTGCCCGGGATGCCATCTTTGGCGGCCTGTATCTCGGGCCAGGAATTTTTTTGGGCAAAACCAAAATATACAAGTATCTTATTTTTTATTGAATTTTAACATATGTTCAATTCAAAAACTTCTGAGACTATGAAGGTAAGATTTTTTCTTTGGCTGCCTGAATTGACATGGATCATACCAAATCTAAATTAACATTAGTTTTATAAACATTTTTATGAAAATGCAGGAAAACCCTCAGTACTCAGAGGGTTATGATAAGAATTCTTATTTTTCTTCCAGATTAAGGTATAAGTAATTTTTCTTTTTTTTTTTTTCTTAAATATTATTTTCTTGGGTGGGTGAAAGTGTACAAAACTTTTACATCTGATGAAAAGGTGATAACAAAATTTACTTATATAAACAAACTTATAGTACTGCATATTCTAACACCAAAATAGCAGGGAAAAAGATATATAAGGAAACCTCGGATAACAAAGATAATTTGTTCCAGAATCATATTCGTTAACTGAAATCTTCATTAACCAAAACATTTCATGTATAATTAAAATGAAAAAACATTGATCAGATGTACCTGAAAAATGACAAAAATAATCTTTATTAGCGCAACACAGAAGTATTCATTAACCAAGGTATCACCTTTTATATAAAACCAATGATGACACGATAGACAAATATTTAACAAGTCTAAAACTTCTATAAGCTACTGAGATTAATATTTTATATAAAAGTATTAGAAAATCATCTAATTTTCACAAAAGAAGAAATATATAAATTCTAAATTTCTCTGAAATTCTAATTTTAAATTAAATATTAATTAATTTTAATAAAAATTTCATGAAACAATTTTTTATTTATTTTTTTTTTTTTGGGGGGGGGGGGGGGGGGGGGGGAATCGTGCGCTTTGTGAAACGATCGCTGAAAAAAAAAGTGTGAATTTCAGTAAATGAAGAAAAATATTGCAAATTTCATCAAAAGATCGCAGAAAAGCATAGCAAAGCTTGTCTAAAGAGTGCAGATTACAAATTTTGCCAATATGTCGCTGAGAAATATCAGAAACTTCGACAAATGGCCACGGAAAAGAAAAACAAATTTTATCACTGCTCGTTTAAAAAAAATCGTGAAAAAAAAAAAACCTGCAAATTTCGTGAAACGGTTTCGGGGAGGAGGAGGGGGGGGGGGATCGTGTATTTTGTGAAACGATTGCTGAAAAAAACGTGAATTTCAGTAAACGAAGAAAAATATTGTACATTTCATCAAAAGATCGCAGAAACGCATAGCAAAGCTTGGCTAATGGTCGCAAAAAAAAAAAAAAAAAGCGAATTTCATGAAATGATCTTGTAAAAACAATCACTATAAAAATAAAACACAAAATTCGATAAACAGTCGAGGGAATAAATTGCAAATTTCATCAAAAGATCGCGGAAACGTATAGCAAATTTTGACAGAGTGCAGAAGCACACGCTGAATTTTTCCAATCTGTTGCTGAGAAATATCGGGAACTTTGACAAATGGCGACAGAAAAAAAATCACAATTTCTCTTCATTGAATTACGCCTAAACTTTAAACTGCTATGCCTGCCACCACAGTTGCAGAAAATTCTCCAAGTGTCTGTGACAGATACTTCAGTGGCAGAAAATAATCTGCTGGTAAAATATTTTACAATTGAAGCATTAATCAAACCACCACTTACCTGCAATGTCTTTAAGCATTTTATTAATTTTTATAGATAATAATCTTAGTTTTGTATTAAGTAATAAAGAGATAAACATAATTGTAAAGCGAAAGTTTAGTTTTCAGGTGAAAAAGTTTGTAAAAAGCCTACTTTTATGACAAAGAATTTTGTGAAGGGTCCTTTTTTTAAGGTGAAAAGTTTTGTGAAGGATCCTGCTTTGATTTGAAAAAAATTGTGCAGGGTCCAGTTTTGACATAAAAAATGTTGTGAAGGGTCCAGTTTTGACATGAAAAATGTTGTGAAGGGTCCTGTTTTGAAATGAAAAATGTTGTGAGAGGTCCTTTAAAGAACCCAATTTTTCCTAAACAGATCCCTGTGCTTGTTACATATCATGACTTTGATAAGAAATGAAAACATTCAGTAAAGTGTAAAAAATATGTTTTCATAGGGATTTGTTATGAAAATCATAATATATGGGGAAGTGGAAAAAAAAAAAGATAAAAGAAAAACCCAAATAACTTCATTCATTTCATTCTGAAAAGAAATATTTGTTTCATTCCTATTCTTGGGCAATGACAACATACATCTCTTAATCACCCGAGAACGGAAATTATTTACTGAATGCTTCCATTTCATAGAAAGTACAGTTTTCATCTTACACTAAAATGTACAGTTATATTTTTACTAAGAAATGAAAACATTTAGTGAAGCGTTGATTCAGCAAATTCGAAAAAAAAAAATAATTACTTTAAGATCCCAGAAAGTTCAAGAAACATTATACTACTTCATTCTTGGGCGACTACGCGTATGTAAATAGATATTTACATGAAGAACGAATACAATTTAAAGTAACTTACATGAATCGTATTAGTTTCTTATATAAACAATGTAAAAAACATTATAAAATAATGTAAATAAGATTAAATCTTATAGTAACAAAAAAAATTAAAGCACAGGAAATAAAAAGTGCAATTTCCCGCTATAGTTAGAGGATAGGAAATGCAGCCGCTATATCTCATATTTACCACCTGCTCTCATTGGCTGGCTTCTTCATTGCCGCGGATTGGCTTAGAGCTGTAAATAGCCTGTAACCCATAACGTTTTATTGCAGCGGATTGGCTTAGAGCTGTAAATAGCCTCTAACACATAACGTTTTAATTTTTTTTAAATATCTAAATTGAAATTTTAAAATCCGGCTGCGAAGTACACTTTCTGAGGACAGCATCAACACATGACAAAATTTTCAGAGGCCTAGGTGCTATAATTTCGGCGCTTGCCTCAGTCAGGCAGGCAGGCAGACATATCTTGTTTTATATATATAGATTATAGTATAATAAAATCTAGACTATACAACCCCCACCTTCCTTCAAAAATACTCACCATATTCTTATCTTTATAGCTTCAATGAAATATCTCCCCTCCCCGGAAAAAATTTTGGCTTCTCCCCCCTCACATCTTCAATGCAAAAAGTTTAAGATATTGAGAACTCTTAAAAAATTCTGCTGACCTATTTAAATAATCAGTCATCTAAATTACAAGCCCCTGTTCTACAAAATTTAAGTTTCCCCCATCATACAAAGTTTAAGATATTTAAAACTTTGTATGAAAAATACCTTCTGTCCTAAGTGGGACTCTTTAGTAACAATAAATAAACAATCATCTATGAAAATAAAGCCCCCAAAATATCCTTTTCCCCTCCTTTGCCACCACAATTATACAAAATTTTAAATCTTCAAAATTATGTATTTGCCACATTTATTGCTCTCTAATAACAATAATTAACCCTTCACTGCACGATTTTTTCTATTTTTAGGAAAAAAATTATTTGAAATCTATATATCGGTCTAATAAAGGGAAAAATAGTAAAAAAAAAATTCAAATTTTCAGCTAAAATTTGATATTTTATGGCATGTACCAATGGAGGAATGAAGACTAAAGGAGGAGACATAAATGACGTCACTTGAAGCTGTTGCTAGCCCCCTGGTTCCGCCATACTTGACCGCGATGAGCTGCGCTGTGAATCAGTTCTTCTCGCTGTGCAAATAAACTATGGAAAAGTCGAATATGGCATATGCTGGAGAGGGGGGAAAAATCGTCTTTTAGCTTCCACACTCTCCACGGGGCTAGATTGATATGTCGTCTCCTTTTAATATTTATAGCTCCATGCGTGTACCCAATGTACACAATTAGGGTTTTAAAATATTGTATTGCTATATTTTACAAATAAACGATCTTAAATTAATTAATTTTACCTGCTTAACACTCTGCAACTTTTTTTTATTTTAATATTTTTAAGTATTCACTAAACATAATGAAAGTAAAATTTACCTTAATAGCTTGATCAATTTTTATTTATTTTTTTTTTTGCTTCCGAAGAACAAATTCTAAATTTTTGTCAAATGCAGCCATCTGACACGGGCAAAATAAGTGTTATTCCATTCTTTGGACTGTTCTTGATCAGGGATAGAGATCATATTGGTCAAATTCATGGCACATAATAAGAATTACAGTACTTTTAGGTATGTACCAAATGTGGCACATTGTGCAGGGAAGGGTTAAATAATAAGTTATCAAATTACTCCCGAACTGACCCCCCCCCCCCCCCCCAAAAAGAAGTCCTTTTTTTTTGCTGTTTGACAGTTTTAGAGTGCGTCATACCATTTTCTTACTGTACAATTCTGTGTGTCGAATGTGTCGCATGATTTTCTCAGTACTCTATGTCATATTCTATATTCTATTCCTTCACTTCCAAATGATTTTTACTCCCACAATAACAACGGGATCCTTTATTTGAGTGTGTGTGTGCCCCCCCCCCCCCCCCCCTTCATATAAAAGCGAACAAATAAACTCTATAGATTCCATATTTAATAGGAATAATACATTTAAATAATGCATATCAATTGAAAATTATTTTATGTATCTCTATAAAAATGAACTATAACACTATATTAAATAGGAAATATCCTATAGTAAACCTCACTATAGTAGTTTTTGTTTCTAATTTATCAAATAAGCAGGTAGGCTTACTTAAAATCTATGTAATTGAACGCGATTTTTTTTTTCGTTAAAGGAAAAAAACTTTTAGAAAAATACTGACAAAGTTGACATTTTGAAAGGGATTTCCAAATATGATAGCTCAGGAAAACGAAAACTGCCATCATGAGACAACAATTGCTTATAACTCATGATGAAATTCATTTATTGGAAAGTATTGAAAAAAATCTGATTTCAAATCACTTCAGTCAGTATGTCTGTAAGTATCATGATTTTGTGTGTAAAAATTGAGACCGAAAGTGGAACTGACTGTCAACAATAATCATTCATAAACTTACTGTAACTGAATTCTTTTGTGTGTGTGGTTTGTGTGTGCAGTAAAAAAATGTACAGATAAAAGCTATGCAATCTACATTCCACAAGACTACAGTGCATCTCACATCAATTTCAGTACGTTTTGATAGAGTAACATTAAAAAAAAAAAAAAAAAAATGGATTTTTTCCCTTATAATGTAACGGACTTTTTTTTTATTGTTGTGTGCGTGTGTGTATGAATTTATTCATTCACAAACAAATTTTAGTTGGTACAACTAACTAAAATATAGTTAAGCTAGAATGATTTAAATAACATAAAATTTGTAAATGATACATGCCCATATGGCAGAATGCTTTTTTTTTTTTTCCTTCCTTTCATAGCCCTGAATAGGAGGTTTAGAATTTATTACACATCACATAATGTCTAAAATAGTTAAGTTTTAAGGCTATTTATTCTGATTATTCACACTGACACTTTTTTGTTTGCAAATGTATCAAGTGCTCTTCTTTTGAAACTATGTAATCGAATGCGTTCTTTTTTCATCTTTTGGTAAAGGCAGGAGGTTTTGTAGAAAAATGCTGTGAAAGTTAGCATTTTGAACTGAATTCCCACAACGATAGCACAAAAAAATCCCTACCGTCATAAGATAACAATTGCTTATTGTTTATAAATATATTACTGTTATTTTTATTATTATTATTTCATATAAAAATGTTAAAATAAATGTATACATATATTTCATTTTAGTTGATTTGTCAAATTTCTGATAAATTTGTAATCTCAGTTCATCTATTTCACTGTATCTAACAATGGGGATCAGGAAAATTATTAAAATACTATTTCCTAATGATTCATATACAGTAATTCATTCCTCGTGCTCTAGCACTCATTTTAAATATAAAAATGAAAGTGATCCAAAATGGAAATAACTGATGCAAATAACAGCTTACTCACTCAATACTTCCAAGAATTTTACAGCAACCTTGGATCCCAACCCTTCTCTGTGCTTTAAGACAAATGTTTCCAAAGAAGTGATCACTTTAATGTGTGTGTGTGTGTGCACTCTCCTACCCTCCCTTTTGAGTACCTAAAGTGGTTTAAACACCAATGTAAGGAGTAACCAATTTCAATTCGAGTAACTTTTGCCGGTTACTCGATTTGTTTAAGCATACCATGACGTTCCTGAAGCATTTTTCTATGCATTGCACCACTTTTTTCGAAGTTACTCAGAAAAGCGTTATTCCACAGTCATTCATACACACCGTGTGTTATGTAAAATCTAAAATCTGTATAACGCCATCTGGCGGTGTGTAAAAATGCAGCCTCAAACCCAGGGAGTTTCCTAACGATTACTCGGTAAAACGGTAATAGTCCAATAATGGCAACCCTTGTGTGTTTCGTTTCTTTCGTAATACAGGTTTGCTATATAAGATTTTCCTCTCTATTTAGCGGTTACTCACTAAAGCGGCAATAATCCAAGAATGGCAACTCTTGTGTGTTTAGATTCTTTGGTAATTCAGATTGGCTATGTAAGTTTTTCCTCTCCATTTAACTACATTTTTGATAGAAGAATATCTGTCTATATAGTTTTTTAAATATAACGAAAAAAATCAAATTAGAAATTCACGATTTTATTAAACGTAGCTTTCAAGCGTGAATTTCTCACGAAATAAAGATCTGAAATAACTTAAAATATTCAATGAATGGAATAAAAATAGACCTAATATTAATAGCGTAAATTCTCAATATTTCAACTAAATTCATTTTAAACATCCCCTCCCGGCGCCAGTCGGAACAATAGGTTATTTCTTCTTTTTTATTCTTTTAAAGATACAATGTGTCAGATTTAATAAAAATTAAACAAATTGGTGTTGTTCCTCGTAAATTTATTATTTTGTTAAGAAAGTTAATTTGAAGCAAAATTTTAAATTTCCTTACCGATTGCAATTAAATGCATATGAGATAGCTGTAGCAAATTTGTTAAGCAATTATTGAAATTACCTAATAAAAATACCCACTGGCTATAATATATTCCCTATTTCATACAATTTCTGAACACAAATCATTCAATGAAAGACATCAAAATTTTTTAATGTCTCGTCTAGCAAAATAAACAACTTTTATTGAAATCAAAGAATTTTAAAATAATCTAATAATGAGTTGATGGATTGAAAATATATTTCCTATAACTGTAAAGTTGTTCGAATTTTCAAATGACCATTATTATCGAATTGAAATCCCCAAACTTCGTTCTAGTCTTTTTTTTTTTTTTGACGTTCTTGTAGTAACGCAAGGTTATATGATGATACTAAGCAACATATGATGATACTAAGATACAATTACGATACAAATGAGGTTCGAATGCAAACCATTCAATGAATAACAATAAAATTATTTTAGTATGTCTGTCACCAAAGTAAACAACTCCCAATGAATTTAATGAAATCGTTAGAAATTTACCATGTATTTCTAAAAACTGAACATAAAGATTCTTTGACCATAGTGTCTGTCATTTAGATTTTCAAAGGGTCGTTATTTACAAACAAATTTCCGATTTTTTAAAATTAATGAACAAACCCAATATAATTTACTTAAAAAAAAGAAAACAAATATTTTTCTTTTCCACCTGAGCAAATACAACTTGTATATTGTAATAACTCCTTGTAGAGCAGCGGGTCAAATATCATTTTGAGGTCCAATCTTCTGTCTATCCATAGAAATTGTTCATAAATAGTATGCTTAAGTAAATACTACTAATCTTCATGCCTTTTGTACATATACATAAATTTTATACCATGCAGCATTCACTGTAGCATATGGGATATCACAGTGGCGTACACAGGATTTTATTTCGGGGGGGGGGGGGGGACTTAAATTTCCCTACTGTTCTAAATCTTACAAAACACGTTGAATTGTGTTGTAAACGGAAATCATTTTTGGCAATAGGGCCGTAGCCAGAGGGGGGAAAGGGTGGTTCTGTTCCGAATTTTCCAAAAATTTACGGCATGGCTTGAGGTTCCGTCAATTTGGACTTAAATATATCCCGATTTTTGACAAATGGTCCGAAAAAAATATCAATTTCGTCAATGTCTGATGACATTGAATTTTCGGAGAGAACGAGAAAATATAAAACAGGTGTGTCTTGCGGTTTAAAAACGGGACTCAGAATTGTGATAAATGAGCAATTTTTTATTTTTATTTTTTATCTACGATTTTTATGCCATCCGACGTAAAATTTCATACTCTCTCAGAATCTGTCTTTATTTCTTAATTTCGACAATTGGAAGTCAAGATAATAATTCCAGAATTTCATTTTTTGCACGGCAGACTACGTAACACGGAAAGAAAAGGATATACATTTTTACACTAGGGTTTGATAATCGCAGTACAAATTTTTTTAACTTTTGATTTTACAAATTTGGTTCTTTCGCATCTGAATGTTATTTCGTGCGCTGATACATAAAATCTAAATTTTAAAAAAATCGGACAACAATTTTCCAATTTGCGAAAAAATCGATTTTTAAATTTATAAAAGATGCTTTTTCTCGCACAGACAATTGATGGGAATTTGTTAAATTTAGGAAAAGTGAAGAACCGATCGCTTTTAAAGAATGACATAGTTTATAACACATAATAAGAACTTTATAAATTTAAGTTAAGTTGAATTTTTGTTGAGGGGGGGGGGGGGGCTCCATCGAAAATCGCCTCCTCCCTCGAGTAGTATACCTACTGAGAGGTTGTTTAACAGAGTTTCGGTCAGATACAGTTTTGTTAAGAATAGAGTGCACTCCCTAGTGGTGGAATGTGGAACTAACAGTCCGCATTTTTGTGAAAATTAGGAAACCTAACACGGCGATCTGTTTTAAACTTTAAGATAGTTTATAACACACGATAAAAAAAAAATTATCAAAAAGAATGGCGCGTCACATTTAGGGAGGGGAGGCGGGGGGGAGAGTCGCAAACAAAATTAGGAAATATAACAAGGCGATCTGTTTGAAAATTTAAGATAGTTTAGGGAGGGTTTACCATAATTTAAAAGGGGTTCCATGGCGATAAATGTACTACGCGTTTTGAAAGCAATGTTAAACGAAACCCTCTGAGTCGATCTGTGATCACACTTACCACCTGTTTTCTATTTGAATACACGTGGGGCATTTTCCCAGAACCCACAGATTTAAACGGTCCGAAAATTTCTCATGTTTCATATGAATAAGGGACTGATTCGGGAGGGAGCTGTAACCCCATTAGCCCTATTCCAGCTATTTGGTTATACTGTGGTACCACTATGCTCTAATATGGGACTAAAGAGTATGTTGTAGTTGAATGATGGGAGGGAAAATTGCAAATTTCTCTCAAGCAGAAATGTTAACAAATCAGCACTTTTTTTTCATTTTCGACATTTTTTGAAGGGAGGGGCCTGTAACCCCAACAGTCTCCTTCCCCATTTTTGAGTATGTTGTAGTGTCAATGTGGACTAATAAGGACTAACGAGAATTGCTAATCCTCTGTATAACAGAAAATTAAATTACAAATTTATCTCAAACAAACAAACCAAAAATATCAGCACCTTTTTCATTTTATTCTCAGCTACTTTGTAAGGAGAGCTGTAACCCATTACCCCCTTTCAACGTCTTTGGGCAACTGTGCACTGATAAGACTGAAGAGAAGTGAGTGGCTGTTCCGTTGAATGATAGGAGGGAAAAAATTATAAATTTCTCTCATCTCAAACAGAAAGAAAACAAATTAGCGCATTTTTCATTTCAATTTTCACTGTTTCGAAAGAGGGCCTGTAACCCCAAATGGCCCCTTCCCCTCGTTGGGTTTACTGTGGTGTAACTGTGCTCTGATATGGGACTAATCAGAATGGCTAGTTTGTTGTATTGCAGAAAACAAAGTTACAAACCTATCTCAATCCAAAAGAAAAAAACAGCGTTTTTTTAAAATATCATTTTCGACTATTTTGGGAGGAGGCTGTTGCTCACTTCTTTGGGTATAATGTAATGTCATTCTGCACGAATGTGGAACTAAAGAGAAGAGAGCGGCTAGTTTGTTGAATGATAAGGAGAAAATGCAAATTTATCACAAATAGAAAGAAAAAAAGCACTATTTTTTCATTTCATTTTGACTATTTAAGGAGGAAGGGGCTGTAATTCCATCGGTCCTCCCCCCCCCCTCTTTCGGTATGCTCTGATGTCAATGAGGACTAACATGGAGCTAACGAGAATGGCTATTCCGCTGTATGACAGAAGAAAAATTTCAGATTTATCTAAAAAGATAAGAATTTCAGAAAACAAAATTACAAATCTATCTCAAACAAAAAGAAAAAAAAAACAAACATTTCTTTCATTTCATTTTCGGCTATTTTGGGAGGTGTCTGTAACCCCATTAGCCCCTTTCACCTCTTATGCAGTGTCACTGTGCACTAACATGGAACTAAAGAGAAGAGAGCGGCTAGTCTGCTGATTGATAGGGGGAAAATACAAATTTATCTAAAAAAAAAAAAAGCAACACTTTTTTCATTTCCGACTATTTTGTGAGGGAGCAGCAACTCTATTATCCCCACTTCCACCTTTTTGGGTATAATGTGGTGTCACTGTGCACTAATTTGGAACTAAAGGGAAGGGAGTGACTAGTCTGTTAAATGAAAGGGGAAAAATACAAATTTATCTCAAACAGAAAGAAACAAAAATCAGCACTTTTTTCATTTCATTTTCGACTATTTCGAGAGGAGGAGGCTGTAATTCCATCATCCATCTCCCCAGCTTTGGGTATGCTGTGATCTCAATGTGCAGTAATATGGGGTTAACGAGAGAATGGCTATTTCGCTGTATGACAGAAGAAAAAAATTTCAGATTTATCTAAAAAAGTAAGGAAGAAACACTTTTTTTTATTTAATTTTCGACTATTTCGGGAGGACAGAGCCTGTAACCCCATCAGCCCCCTTTCTCTTCTTTGGTGACAATGTGCACTAATATGGGTCTAATGAGAATGACTAGTCTGCTGCATGACAGAAAAAGTTAATTTGTTTTCCAAAAAAGAAGCAGCAAAAAACAGTCCTTTTTTCATATCACTTTTGAAAATTTCAAGGGTCGGGGGGTGGCTGTAGTCCCTTCAGCCCTTTCCCTTGGGTACGCTTTGGGATATCACAATTTTAAGAAACTATCTAGTAGAAAAACTAATAGGAAACTAATAGAAAAATTGATGGATTGGTTTCTGAGATAAAAGTTTGGAAACTTCATTTTTGTTTATCTATGAATGCCACAAAATGTCTAAAAGAACACCCCGCTCCCCCCGCATTGATCATCATGAATT
Source organism: Maratus speciosus (assembly GCA_963932465.1). Classification (NCBI taxonomy): domain Eukaryota; kingdom Metazoa; phylum Arthropoda; class Arachnida; order Araneae; family Salticidae; genus Maratus; species Maratus speciosus. The sequence continues at coordinate 189,197,550 of OZ010796.1, forward strand.
GTTTTAACTTGCTTTGTTAAGAGGAAAACACCAATAATTTAACTTGAAAACAATGTAGTACTATGTATATAGAATAAAATGTTAACCATTAGATTTTTGATGATGTAGCTCATTCTTTTATTTTTTTTGGGGGGGGGGGGGGGGGAGCATGAGCTAAGGAGAGGAAACGCTCTTCCTTAATATTTAAAAGTCTTTTTTGTGAAAGAGAATATTTGTAATCTTTGGCCAATTTTACTCATTATGGCACCCTAATTCCTGCCATGGTGAACTCGCTCAAATGAGGTGGCTCTGCATGACCGTGCATTAGTAAAGCTCATAACGATAACTTTTAAGAACACTTTCCCAAAGCCATGTATATTATCAGCAGAATTTATAAACACTATACAATTGAAATGAGTGCAGCTAATATTAAAAACACATACAATACATAAAAATGCACTTTTAGTTATGTAAGTATCGCTCATAAACTGTAATGAAACCTAATTTCTGTCTAATGCTCTAAATGAGTTACTGTTGACATCTTTTAGTGTATCCTTGTAAAATATTTATAAATACCACAGCTACACACTCTACATTTTACAGAAAACATGTTGTAATATACCTCAGTAACTGGATGTGATTAAAGCAATTTCCAACTGGACAGTTGCCCTATGGTCTCTGACTTTTTGGCTCTGAAATTTAGTATGCAACGTTAATATAGCTGATATTTTAAATCTATTTTATTCTAATGTTAATCTAACTAATCAGGGAAACGCCTTATCAGAATGAACCTATTTACAAAATTTGCAGCAAATCGGATAAATCTGCATAAAAAATACATTTATCTAAATTAAGGGGGGGGGGGGGGATTATACCCCGTCCCCCCTTAATACTTAACCAATGAATGCCAAAAACTAATCTGGGGAGCGCCTTATCAGAATGAACCTATTTACAAAATTTGAAGCAAATCGGATATTTCTATCAAGAGTTATCTCTTTACGTACATACATACATACAGAACCTGCCGGCACATTAGCTCTCAGGCATTGATAGCCTGTGAGCTAAAAATGAAAGGAAATTCATCAACAACCTTCCACAATCTCAGCATTCCCACCTCAATATATATATATGTCGTAGGCTAATTGAGAAATCCGGCTCTTTGCAAACAGCCTAGGCTCTTTGCAAAGAGTCGGGCTAATTGGAGAATCCATCTCCCTTTTTCCAATTAACCTGATATTTTTCAGGCTTATTGCAAAGAGCCTAGAAAGCATTAGGCTAATTGAAAAATGACCACTTATTATCCGATCAGGGTGATATTTTTAGCTCACAGGCTATCAAAGCCTGACAGCTTATGTGCCCGCCGATTATGTATGTAGGTGTGTACGTATGTACGTAACACGATAACTCTTGATAGAAATATCCGATTTGCTTCAAAAAAATTTTTCTAGGTTCATTCTGATAAGGTGCTTCCCTGATTAGTTTTTGGGGTTCATTGGTTAAGGATAAAGGGGGGCTAGTCCCCCCTTCGTAAATTTATATACATGGGTTTTTCATGCAGAAATATTCGATTTGCTCCAAATTTGGTATACCGGTTTATAGTGTTAAGGAGCTTCCCTGATTAGATTTGGAAGCTCATTATTTAAGTATAAAGGGGGAAAAGGGGGGCTACCCCCCTTAATTTAGATAAATCGGTTTTTTCATGATGAATTATTCGATTTGCTCAAAATTTGGTATACCGGTTTATTAAGTTAAGGAGCTGCCTTGATTAGATTTGGAGGTTCATTAGTTACATATAAAGGGAGGAAAGGGGGGGGGCTATCCCCCCTCTCCGTAATTTAGATAAATGGGTTTTTCATGTAGAAATATGCGATTTGCAATAAATTTGGTATAACGGTTAATTATGTTAAACAGCTTCCCTGATTACATTATGAAGATCATTATCATGTATAAAGGGGGGGAAAGGGGGCAATTGCCTCTCCCTTTAATTTAGATAAATGCGTTTTTCATGTAGAATTATTCGATTAGCTCAAATTTGGTATACTGGTTTATTATGTTAAGGAGATGGCTTGATTAGATTTGGAGGTTTATTAGTTAAATATAAAGGGAGGAAAGGGGGGGGGCTAGACCCACTTAATTTAGGTAAATGGGTTTTTAATGCAAAATTATTCGATTTGCTCCAAATTTGGTATACCAGTTTATTATGGTAAGGAGCTTCCCTGATTAGATTTGGAAATTCATTAGTTAAGTATAAAGGGAGGAACGGGGGGCCAGACCCCCCCCCCCCCTTAATTTAGATAAATGGGTTTTTCATGCAGAGTTATTCGATTTGCTCCAAATTTCGTATACTTGTTTATTATGTTAAGGAGCTTCCCTGATTAGATTTGGAGGTTCATTAGTTAAGTATAAAGGGAGGAAAGGGGGGCTAGACCCCCCCCCTTAATTTAGATAAATGGGTTTTTCATGCAGAGTTATTCGATTTTCTCCAAATTTCGTATACCGGTTTATTATGTTAAGGAGCTGCCTTGATTAGATTTGGAGATTTATTGGTTAAGTATAAAGGGGGGACAGGGGCTAGTGTCCCCTTAATTTAGATAAATGGGTTTTTCATACAGAATTATTCGATTTGCTTCAAATTTGATATACCAGTTTATTACGATATGGCTTCCTTCATTTGATTTGGAGTTCATTGGTTAAGTATAAAAGGGGGGAAATCGGGGCAATTGCCCCTCCCCTTAATTTAGATAAATGGGTTTTCATGCAGAATTATCTTATTTAGTTTAATTTTTTTTCAACCGAATCCGAACTTGAAGGTTCCATTTTAAGTCAACCCGAAAACCGACCACAACTAGGTTTCGGATTGACTTCAATTAGAACTTTCAGGTTCGGATTGGGTTGGGCGAAGATTATTTTGTCTGGCTTGCATCGGGTTATATTTCTTTGGAATATTTTTGTCGGTTAAGATTTTGTTCGGGACGGGTTTCAGGTTGACTTCGAATGGAATTTTTTGTTTCTGGTAGTGTTGCGTGTCACGGAAACTAATTTGTCTTGTTTGGATCCGGTTATGGATCTTTGGAATATTTTTGTCGGTTATCAGATTTGGTTCGGGATTTCGGGTTTTTTCAAATGGAACTCTCAGGTTCGGGTCGGCTTGCGCGTAGACTGAAATTATTTTGTCTTGCTCGAATCGGGGTACGGTCTGTTGTAATTTATTTTTCGGGTTTGGGTAGGGTTATGCGTTAATAAACCTAATAAAAAGAAAATTGCCCAGTTAAACTGATGGCACTGAGCTCACAGGCTATTCACACTAATTGTATATTATACTCTTATTTCAAAGAATAATGCCCCTCGAAAAATAAATGAAGGTATTAGTCCCGTTGCCCCCCTTTCTACTTAACCAAAGAACCTCCAAATCTAATCAGGGAAGCTACTTAACATAATAAACTGGTATACCAAATTTGAAGCAAATCAGATAATTCTGCATGAAAAAACCATTTCACTAAATGAAGGGGGGGGGGGGTATTAGCTCCCCCATTTCACCCTTTATGCTGAACCAATGAACTTTCAAATATAATCAGAAAAGCTCCTTATTAGAATGAACCTAGAAAAAAAAATAAACTAAATTAGATAATTCTGCGTGAAAACACATTTATCTAAATTAAGGGGAGGGGCAATTGCCCCCCTTCCCCCCCCCCTTTTATACTTAACCAATGAACCTCAAAATCAAATGAAGGGAGCCATATCGTAATAAACTGGTATATCAAATTTGAAGCAAATCGAATAATTCTATATGAAAAACCCATTTATCTAAATTAAGGGGACACTAGTCCCTGTCCCTCCTTTATACTTAACCAATAAATGTCCAAATCTAATCAAGGCAGCTCCTTAACATAATAAACCGGTATACGAAATTTGGAGCAAATCGAATAACTCTGCATGAAGAACCCATTTATCTAAATTAAGGGGGGGGGGGTCTAGCCCCCTTTCCTCCCTTTATACTTAACTAATGAACCTCCAAATCTAATCAGGGAAGCTCCTTAACATAATAAACCGGTATACGAAATTTGGAGCAAATTGAATAACTCTGCATGAAAAAGCCATTTATCTAAATTAAGGGGGGGAGGGGTCTAGCCCCCCTTTCCTCCCTTTATACTTAACTAATGAACCTCCAAATCTAATGAGGGTAACTCCTTAACATAATAAACCGGTATACCAAATTTGGAGCAAATCGAATAATTTTGCACTAAAAACCCATTTACCTAAATTAAGGGGGGGAGGGGTCTAGCCCCCCTTTCCTCCCTTTACACTTAACTAATGAACCTCCAAATCTAATCAAGCCATCTCCTTAACATAATAAACCAGCATACCAAATTTGAGCTAATCGAATAATTCTACATGAAAAACGCATTTATCTAAATTAAGGGGAGAGGCAATTGACCCCTTTCCCCCCTTTATACATAATAATGATCTTTCAAATGTAATCAGGGAAGCTGCTTAACATAATTAACCGGTATACCAAATTTATAGCAAATCGCATATTTCTGCATGAAAAACCCATTTATCTAAATTACGGGGGGGGGGGGGGGGGTAGCCCCCTTTCCTCCCTTTATATGTAACTAATGAACCTCCAAATCTAATCAAGGCAGCTCCTTAACTTATTAAACCGGTATACCAAATTAGGAGCAAATCGAATAATTCCTGATGAAAAACCGATTTATCTAAATTAAGGGGGTAGCCCCCTTTCCCCCCTTTATATTTAAATAATGATCTTCCAAATCTAATCAGGGAAGCTGCTTAGCACAATAAACCGGTATACCAAATTTGGAGCAAATCGAATATTTCTGCATGAAAAACCCATTTATATAAATTAAGGGGGGGGGGGGACTAGTCCTCCTTTTTCCTTAACCAATGAACCCTCAAAAATAATCAGGGAAGCACCTTATCAGAATGAACCTAGAAAAAATATTTGAAGCAAATCGGATATTTCTATCAAGAGTTATCGTGTTACGTACATACATACGTACGTACGTACACACGTACATACAGAATCGGGGGGCACATAAGTTCTCAGGCTTTGATAGCCTGTGAGCTAAAATATCACCCTGATCGGATAATAAGTGGTCATTTTTCAATTAGCCTAACGCTTTCTAGGCTCTTTACAATAAGCCTGAAAAATATCAGGCTAATTGGAAAAAGGGAGATGGATTCTCGAATTAGCCCGGCTCTTTGCAAAGAGCCTAGGCTGTTTGCAAAGAGCCGGATTTCTCAGTTAGCCTACCACATATATATATTTCGCATTTTGCATCATCTGGTGTTTTTCATCCCTGTTCTTTCATTTTGATACAAAGACTTACGAAAGGGCTCCATTATGAAACATTGGAGAAAATTTACTTTAGATATGTGTGCTTTAAATTGCGTCGATTTTTTACATGTCATGTGCATACTAAAACATGACGTTCTAAACATTTAAGGCGGTTCTTAAATAATAATAATAATAATAACAATAATAATAGTAATAATAATAATTCCAGTAATAGCCCGAAACTTTGAAACATTTTCAGACTTTTCATCTTTCAAATATAAAAGCTTTCATCTTTTAAATATAAAAGCTTGCTACTTGCAGACATAGTTCTGGCAGTAATTTGTAATAGATCATTTTTTTTCGATAAATGAATCACTTCTTTAGTTATAAACGATTGTAGTATTCGGACGATGCTTTTTCCTTTTCTGTATTGTCGTCTATGAAAATCGGCCAAAGAGAGATCGAATTAAATCCTACATTTAATGCAGCGCAATGTGCATAAGAACGCATTTTACCTAAAAAAGATTATTCTTCATCTATATATTACTAGCAAGCTTTGCCCGTTACACCGATCGGTTTCGCCAAACTAACTTTGAAACAAATGAAAAATTTTAATGAATTTCACCATGTGTTTTAAAGTAATATGGAACGTTATCTGTCTTTCTGTATTGCTGAAAACTATACGAATGGCATTGTGATCTAATGGCATTGATATCTAATGTGTTAGGTGAAATTTGTTCTGTTAAGGATCGACTCCTTTTGTTGATCATTTATTGTAAATTTGATATAGAATGATATGCAAAATGCTAAAATCTCCCCTAAAATTACCTAATTAACAGTGCAAGTCCCATCAAAATCCATTTAGCAGAATTCACGTTATCAACAGCCGGAAAAATTTTTCCAATTGCATTTTATATATATATAGTAAATATTATAAATCCCAAATATTTCACCAGATGCACTGATTTTCTGTCAAGTAAGCTGAGGTTACTCGAAGATGCAATATTTTACCAATTCCTACGCACAGCTCTTTTAGTTACTCAATAATGCAATCTTCTGCCGTGTGTTACGCAGCAATATAAGTTACACGGTGACACGGTATTTTACCAATTACTATACACAACTATCTCAGTTACTCGATAATGCGATATTTTGTCGATTTATACACACAGTGATATAGTAAGTTACTCAATGGTACGTTTTTTTTCTATTCCTACACACACTATCTAAGTTACTCGATTTCGCAATCTTCTACCGTCCTCATCTACCTGACGCCGTTCTACCGTCACAGCAATTTAAGTTACTCAGCGATACGGTATTTTGTAAATTACTACACACAACTATCTCAGTTACTCGAGAACGCGACCTTCTGCACATCTATATCACACAACACCATTTAAGTTACTCCATGATATGGTATTTTACCAATTCTTACACTCAACTATTCATTTACTCGATAATGCGATCTTCTGCCCTTCTCTACACACATTAAGCAAAGTTACTCGATGATACTGTCGTTTATCTAGTCATAATAGTGCTGATAATATCATAAAAAGGGAAAAGATTAAGTGAGAGGAGATGGGACTCGCAAGAATTCGGCCGTTTTCGTTTTGTGAAATTTTTGAATGGTCTGCAGACCTACGTCGATTAATGTTTTAAATCGAAATTAAAGGATAAAGCAAATATGAACTAGATATATAATCAATATAATATTTTAATTGTAGTTGGTCGTAGTTTAAGCGGGCTTTGCCTCTTGAAGACTGAAAAAAAAGCTGTTTTTAGCTTAAGAATAGTAATGAAAATTTGTGTTCAGAAATTTTTGCATGTAATTTATTATCATTTGAAGGATATTGCATTTTTTTAAAATCAAAAATTGATGACATAAATTGAGTTGCGTATGTGATGCACGTCGGGCCGGGCTCTTTCCGGTCTCCCGCGTCTTCTCCACCCTCGGGTGGATTCCAGTTGTGGGGGATGGGCGGGAGTCCGGACCCTCCAACCCCTAGCGAGGTGGGATCTATCCTGTCTAGGTGGAGCTTTCCGTGCCCGCCTGTGGTCGCTAACGGCACTTGTCTGGTCTCCTTTGACTCCCAGCGTCGAGCCGCGAGGGGTTCCGCAGGTGAGCGTGGAGATTGGGGATAAAGCCCGGAGCAGGGACGCTTTACGTCCAGAGGGGGGTTTTCCTGCCCCTCCATGCTCTTCCGCTAGTGGCGCCTTCATACTCCATCGGTTGGCTTGCATAAATGTCTTTGCCGGATAATGGTATTTGATCTTGTGAGCCCTCCGTAAAGTAACTCCGGCTCGGGAAACCTCGTGTAGGTTCGTGGGCCCGGCTCCTTTATAGGTGTCCGGTTCCTGTGGGCTGTCGGGCGTACCGGGTCGGGAACCGAGAGAAGGGACCATTTGGCTCTTCTAGCTGCGTGGTGAGGATTGTCGTATTCGACCAATTCATTTATCTTGGGACTAACCGGCGTGACGTGCGCTGGGCAGTGCGCCGGTCTGGCCGGAGCATCTCTGAGGGCTGCCTTGTTGGGGCTCGTCTGGTGGAGACCTTCGGGACGCGTCGCGGGGCTTGTCTCACGGGTAGTTTCGAGCAGGAACAAATGGGCTTGAAAGAGCCTGCACTTAAATCAATTGACAAAAAGAGACTATTGAAACACTTTCATTGCCAAGCTGAAAATTGTGCCGTTTCGCTGTGGCCGCCATACTATTCCGCTTGGAAACTTGATAGCGTCGTCCACGCGATAACGTGTGATCAACCGTTTGGTAAGAACTCGCATTACACGACTTACTGTGATTGGCAAATGAAAGTGTTAAAGGTCTAAATGTATTATGCAATGCATATTTTAAACATAGAATCCGAGGAAAAGTATGGTTATTTATAGGAAATATTTTAATTTTAATTGATTGTAAACTTTTATGAAAGACATATTAACCGACTTTTTTTTCCCAATCCTAATTCATGAATCTGGGTTATGATAAGAGAAAAACGAATTTGAGGTGGAATAGACAAACAACTAGAATGGAAGATTATTTTAGAATTCTTGTGCACTTGGGTAGCCGCCTTGAACTTCAGGCAAAAATTACGGTTGTTGGATGAATCCAGTATATTTTCTACTGATTTTTGAATACTTAATAATCACATGAAAAAAATAATAATTCTAGAAAAATACCTGACACTTATGACCGATGTTGGAAGAATTTGAAGTTAAATCCAGTTTTGTAAAATATTTTACATATATATCTGCCATATACATAATAGATATGCAAGAAACTTAATATATTTAGCCAGTGTTTTTCGACAGTAATTTCTGTCTCATTTAATGCCCATATTACACTTAAATTTACTTATACCTATATTTCAGGCATTATAGTAGCCACCAGTATAGACACTTTTATCACATTTGTTTTACATTAATATATAAAGATTCATGACACTTAACTTTCATTTTAAAAAATCCTTTATCTTTCGTTTTGTACATATTAAAATCGAACATTATAATTTTCATTTCTTTACTTTTCTTAAAAAAAACAAACCACATTTTTTTACTTAAAAAGGACATAAATTCCGGTATATCGTTAAAACTATGCTATTTATAAATATATATTGCATTGTCCATACTCTTTGGCACTTCTCTGAAAAAACGTTTTCGTCCATTTCTTGGACTTCAGTTTCATTTGGCGGCTCGCAGTTTCATTTTCGACCTTTTATCATTTCTCTTTTTCCATTTTTTCCCCCTTCTCCCTTTTCACTTTCCCCCTCTTTCCAGCATTTTTAGCCAACGGGAGTCAACATTTGCATGCGCCATATCGTTGCATACATTTTTTCTTTCGAGGTTAATCTCGATAGCCTCTCTCATTAGGGTGTTGTGGGGATTATCATATCATCAAACTTAATATAGATACAGTATACTCTCGATATCTCGAAAACCTCGATATGTCGAAAAATTATTTTTCCCCTTGGTATTACATATTTATCTAATGTTAATTTTAATTCTTATTTCGAAGAGTTTTCACTCAAAACCTTGTTATATCGAATATTTTTAGAAGTAAAAAATCAATCAGTTTCTTCTCTGCCGTTTGATAATGAGGAATAACTGGGTCTTTCAGGACCATTACCTAGCATTACTGCAGCCCAAGCTAAAGATGCTGTCCACGTACTATGACGCTTCATAGAATGCTCTGAAAACGTGGAAAACGATAACTTTCAAAAGACATGTCGCAAGGCCACGACACTCGGCTTTTTTAAGCCATTCTATCAATCTAAGTTCATTTATGTATTTACTAATTCTTTTCAATTTAATGTAATTATTTTCTACTATTTTAAAAATTAAAATTGCCATTGTAGTATTTAGACTTATTACGACTATAATTACATATTTATACTTATTCTCATCTATCATGACTCTAATTTTTATAACATTATTCCCTATCTTGTGTTTTACGAGAATTTTTACATTTGGTTATGACCTTGTTATCGAAAATTTTTAAGTGTCCCTTCGACTTCGAGATATCGAGAGTATACTGTAATTAATATGCTTTTAGATTGCCCACTAACAACTCCAAAAGGCAATTTATATGAAAAATATCAAAACGTATTCAGATAAATTTTGAAATTTATTAAAAGCGATACGTTTTTATTATGGGCATACCTGAATTTGATTTCGCTACTTATAGCAGCCTTTTTTGATTCTGAGCATTTCAGTTGTTTTAACTGTTATATTACTTACCTGTTAAATTTGTGTTTTTTTTTTTCATATTATTTATACTAGTTTCATTACGGAATACCAGCCGGAAATAAATGCAAGGCTATTTATATTGTTTCATGTGTAAATGGGCAAATCTTTTGCAACCAGAGTGAACAGCGCAATTTTTTAATGTAATTTTTCTAATATAACAGAGTATACTTATATGTACAATTCATAATTTTAAAAAAAAAAATTCCTGCCAGCGCGGCCTACAAGCGGAGGTAGATTTCGAAGTTAAGTATATTAATTGCACCACCACCAACTAAATCATGAGTAGATATAAATCCACTAGTTTTATCTGACCGCTTTTGACGAATTTTCATTTCATTTTTATATAATAGCTGGTTTTATCCGAATCATGTTAAGGCGGTATTAAAAAAAAAATACTTTCCCATGCTCAAAAACTCGAAATTTTCTGGCACATTTTCAGATTAATTTTTAATAGAAAAAATACGAAAATTGCTGACGTGATTTTTGAAAAGATTTATAAGCGACATGTGTTTTTATTTTTCTTTCAATTAAATGAAACTTGATTAATAAACAATTATTTTCTCAGTAGGGCAATATCTTTCGCTTCTAACACAATCGATTCGGGAAATTCTGTTCAAAATGACCACTTTGACATCATTTTTTGAAATATATTCTGCCTCTATCAAAAAATCGATCATTACGGTACATTATATAGTTTCTGAAGAAGAGAATCTATCAATTGGACGCGTTTGAGAGCAAAAATTAATTTAAAAATGAGTAAGAAAATAAGCAGTTTGGATTTGAATACATTCTTAATACGATGATATTTTTCTTCAACCACTATGTATTTTTAATTTATTTTTGCTGTAAGAAGTGGTCCTATCAAAAGGCAATGTTAAGAAGATATATGATAAATTCATTTTATATCTTGTGAATTGACGGAGTTATGGAAATTTTTCTTCTTCAATCCACCCCCCCCCCCCTTTTTTTTTTTTTTTTCGTTTTTAATTTTAATTTTGGTACGAATTGATCTTATAAAAAACTTGTAAATATAAAAGTTGTAGATAATATTAAGGAGATGTATAATAAAATTAATTGGATTTGATATCTTGAGAATTGACGAACTTATGATTTTTTTTCTCCCAAAAACCCTATTTTTTGTGCCCCTTGAGCCCATTTTTAATTTTATCAAAAATCTGTGATACATACATTTTTCGTCCTATTTTTAGAAGTAATAAAAACTTTAAACTGATTTGATATGTACAAAAATTAAGAAGTTATTCGAATTGGAATTTAGAAGTTTTTCGGTTTTCACAAAACCCCTCCCTATTTCCATCCCCTTGGTCCGATTTTGCCCATTAACAAACTTGACCGAGATTTTATACCCCTTGATTTTATGTATCAGTTTGAAAGAGATTGGTGAAGAATTGTGGAAGTTATCGTGTCCAGAAAAAGTGATTGATATATATATATATATATATATATATAATAGATAGATAGATAGATAGATAGATAGATAGATAGATAGATACTTAAATAGATAGATAGATAGATAGATAAAGTTTTTTACTGAGGGTGGTTTTGGGTTCTAGGGGTCATGATCGGTGTAGATCTGCAAAACATTTTCAGAAATTCCAACATAGGAACGACGCCAATAGATAGTATTTCATACGAAATCTACCTAAAAAGAAAAACTAAACAATTTCAAAAACAAAAAAGCTTTCGAAAATTTCAAAATACTATATATATAATCTATAAATTGATTGATAAATTTTGCCAAAAAATTACTACATATTTCTACCCACATTGAAGCTTAAAAAATATTTAAGAAAGAAAATATTTTTTTCTTAATTAAACAAATTTAAAGAATATTGATATGGAAGAAACATTTATTTTTATTTAGCGATAAATTAATTACATTTTGAGTTAAACTACTTTTGTTTCATAACGACATTTATAGGGTTGTCCTATCTAAAAATTTAGTTCAAACTGGCAATTTTAACAGCATTTTATTAATGATCCCCTTCCTTTACCGTAAAATGGAAGGAAAAAAATATTTATTGAGCTTCGAAATACAAGTGCCAATTTCATGTGTTTACGTAAAAAATTGAATTGATGAATGCGTCTTAAAACTGCCAGATTTATTTGAGAATATTAATATTATCAAATAGAGAAACTCAAAAGGTGTTTGAAGCAGAATATTGCATTCATTTTGGGTTAATATAGATAAAATAATTAATAATTTACTAAACATGTGCAAAAAATTTACACGAAATAATTTCCTCATATATAAATAAGTTTAAAAAACTTCACCTATTCAAATATGATATTAAAAACATAAATAAAAAGATATTAATATGATTCTTAAATAGGGGGTAATGTAAATTCTCATAAAAATCCATCGAGAAATGCATGAATAAATGTCGTTCCAGAGTTTTTGTATTGAGTTAAAAAATGTTTCTTATCGGTCCGGAATTTCCATATGCATTAAATTTAACGTATGAAAAATAACAACAACAATAAAAAAAAAATAATGGAAATGTTCTATAATCAACCCCACCCCGCGCCAGTATTATATTAAACATTTCAAAAATTTTAAGTTAATATTCTTTACTAAAAGCTGAATGACCTATTTCGGTAAACTCTGACAATTAACTCATAATAGAGCCTTTGTGATTCATGCTCACATAAATAAATACTTTTTTATTTTAGAAAATTAACTAAAAATAGATATAAAATGTATCTTTATCATGGTGTTTCGTTTTATCTATAATGCACTTTATAATTGAAATTGATGCCTCTTTTAAAAATTTTCTGCGATTACAAGTTTAAAAAAAAAGAAAAGGAAAGAAACAAGAATTGAAACAAGGAAAACGAAATTTAAATTAAAAAAAAAGCCCCACCAGTGGCCGGGAGGTTCAGCACTCGTAGATGGTAGACGGGAGGTGCTGGGTTCGAACACAATCGCGCCCATCGGCCTAATAGTTCGGAGTTTTCCGTGTTTGTGTTCGAACCTTGGATTTCCTTGTGTAAATACGTGTTCGGTTCCCTTAGAAAGACACCCAAGGAAGGCACTCCCCCTTTCTGGCCTATATCCCCCGTGTTGATAATTGCTCGTCTTAAAAAACACACAACACATGATAAAAAAATATGACGATATTATATGAATTTATCATATTTTGATGTATATTCATATCTTAAAATGGTGAATATGTGAATGAATATGAATGAATATATATCAAAATCTTGTATTACTTTGATAAAAATTATTTTTTAAATACGAATTCCCATTTTGATTTGCTTTTTTAGTTGGGTTCGAAAAATCCTTACAAGAAGAGATTTTGTTTTAACCAAAAAATTTCAAAACTTTAAGCTGTTTTGCTAATTATTCATTTGCATATATATATTTTTCCCCCTACCACACTGCAAGTCAAGACATAGGTTTGAGAAATTCCGTCCTTTTGTTAATGACTGTTGGAATGACCAGACTATATTTCCGCTATCTATTCGGTTTCCATCATACACAAAAGAAGAAGGGAGTGAAAACGGGTTTCAAATCATTAAAGTACTGAGTGTACATTCTTTCTGGTATCAGAATATTTCTTCGAACCCCATCTGGCTGTAAAGACTGAACAAAAATGTACACTGAGATTCCATTCAGATGGAAGAAAATTCTATTCGTTCATTAGAAAATTTTGGCTTCGTGCTACTTTCTTTTTCTTTTCTTTTCTTTTGTAATTTTCTTCATATTACTAGAATGAACAAGAAATTTTGATATCTTACTTTGGCAAAAAACAGTGTCGCGTATTTTAAAAATAGTCACTCTTACTTATAGATCTTATATTTTACGGACATTTACGTAATCCTTCTATATATAAAAAAAAAGTTTTGATTTGGAACTGGACCAATGAAAATCTGCGTAGATAGTCCCGGCAGATCGGCATCCAATTTGAATGCTTAAGCATGACCTTTCTTCGTTAACATTAAAAAAAAAAACTGTTGCATACAAAAAAATGAAAATCGGTAGTATTGTAGAGAAATGTTTGATAAACACGCTGATACAGACAGTTTTCAAATCGAAGAATTATTTAAAGAGGTATTTAATGCCAAAGTTGGACAAAATCGTTCCATTAAAAAAGTTTTATAGGAGCTAAAATGTACATAGGAATTTAATCATTTTTAGATCATTTTATGCGTCAGAATTTCCCGATGTGCAGACTGCACTTAGTTTTTTAATTTGACTGATTTTTTGAGGTTTTATTTTTATTTTAAATTCAAATTTTCAGCATTTCGAAATATATTTTTTACGTATTTTAGAAAATTGTATTAATTTAAACTGTTGCCAACTGCATAAACAGCGCAAACTGTTTGCAAACACAGCAAAAATGTTTGCTTCAAATTAAAAATTTATTTTACACGTGACTATTATAAGCAGAAAATATAAAAAGCAGGAACTCATTGAAAATTACGCCATAAAAACTATACTTACACATGAATTTTAAAAGAGAAAGAATATTGTAACATAAGAAATTCATTAACATGAGTTAGAAGCCTTAAATAGGAGAATTTGCATCACAATTGCGTCACATTACACTTATTACGTAAAATGAACAAAAAATAATATTGTAAAAGAGTTTAAATTTAAAAATTGCGCGAGACATTTATCTCAATTTTAAGATGATCATAATATTTTATTTCTAACAAAAGTATTTTTACGTGAATATTAAAAAGAGAAAGAAAAGTTTGGTGAAAATTACGTCAGATTATAATTGTCAGATTAAAATTATAATTCAATCTTCCGAAATCTTTTTAAAGCCGATCAAATTAGCTTGCTGTTAGAGTTCGCGGTGTCTGAACGGGGGTTGACGAGCATAGCTCGTAGGGGGCAGAGCCCCCTCGTAAATAAAAATAAAATGAGTTCTTAAAAAGACAAAAACCAAACAAACTAGAAACTGCTTTGTCAGAATTTAGTGAAGTACCTGGTGAAAAAATATATAAATATAGGTAGTACAAAGCATATTTCAGCTTTAAGACTTAAAATACCCGCTTTTACTTTATATAAAATGATGTTATTAGCACCCGCTGTTGATTTTCACATTTACGACCCAATCTTAAATAACATGTATAGAAAAGAATTGATAAAACGGCACCAGTGTTGAATTCAGGGGGTGGCCTGGGGGGGACAATCTCCCCAGAGAATCGAGATGACCCCCCCCCCCCCTGAATATTTGAGATTTTGTGTATTCAATGGTCAAAAAGTACAATTCCCCCCCCCCCCCGGAACTGTATAATGCCCCCCCCCCCCGGAGCTACAGAAATCCCTCCCAGAGAAAAGTGTCTGTATGCAACAAAGGACGACACTATAGCGGAATAACGCACAAACCCAGCAAAAAGCCATGTCATCATTCAAGAAACTCGAGAAAAAAATCAGTTATCGATTCACAAGCCTTTCATTTGTTTGTAATTTTAATATGGATACTGAAAATTAATACAGTTTATAATAGCTCCATGTTTTATCAGTAATCATTCATTTATATTTTTTTCAAAATTTGGAAAACATTATTATACATGGATTAATAAAATTCGAATTAAGTAAATGCGGAGAAAAAAAGAAATACATATATACTTCAAAATACATTTTTATAACAGACGATATTCTTGGCGTAGCACTTATTTTATTTTTTTTAATTAGTTTTTATGAGAAAATGGCAACAAAAAGATATAGTAATCTACAGTTTTCCCTTTACTTCCCACAGAAATAGAGTACTTCAGTTGCCATCATTACAGAAGTGGCTTTACAATTTACAAAAAAAAAAAAGAAAAAAAAAAAAAAAATCAATCTCAAAAAATCCCTGCCGGCCCGGCCTTCAGGCGGAGGTAGATTTCGAAGTTAAGTATACTGATTTCACCAACAAAAACTAAATCATGATTAAATATAAATCCACTTTAACAGTTTTATCTGGCCGCTTTGACGAGTTTTTATTTCATTTTTATATAGTAGCTGGTTTTATCAGAATCATGTTAAGGCGGTATTAAAAAAAAAAAAAAAAAAAATACTTTTCCATGCTCAACAACTCGAAGTTTTCTGGCACATTTTCTAATTTATTTTTAATAGAAAAAATATGAAACTTGCTGACGTGATTTTTGAAAAGATTTATAAGCGGCATGTGTTTTTATTTTTCTTTCAATTAATTAAAACTTGATTAATAAACAATTATTTTCTCAGTAAGGCAATATTTTTCGTTTCTAACACAATCGCTTCGGGAAATTCTGTCCAAAATGCCCACTTCAACATCATTTTTTGAAATATATTCTGCCTCTATCAAAAAATCGATTATTACGGTACATTATATACAGTGGAACCCGGTTAAGACGCTCACGGTTAATACGCGATCCCGCTTAATATGCGGATTTTTTCCGGTCCCTTGAATATCACCCATAAGGCTAATGTAAAAATATCCCGTTTAATATGCGAATGGTTAATACGCAATCCTGCTTAATACGCGAGAGATTTTCGGTCCTTTGAGGCAAAAAAATCACGCTTAAGACACGAATTCATTGATCAAGATGCGAATTCCTTGTTTCTTCTTCAGTGTTGCCAATTTATTAGATTTTTCTTATATTCAAATAAGAAACGCTGCTTACGAATAGTAATATTTATTTTATTTAATAACAGATTAATTAAGGCGAACATTACTAATCGAAAATAGTGAGAGATATTTGAATTTTAAAAAACCCGCTAAATTAGCAACACTACAATTCTTGTTTGATACTGCGTCCTAACATTCTTTTATCTTTAGCTTCCTGTATGTTTTTACTGTAGTAGAGAGAGATAGACGAATTCAGGATACTCAGATACGTCATGAAATTATTACGATTAAAGATTAGTATAGCTTGTTAGTGAGATTTTAAATGTACGTTATATCCTACTATGTTTCATTATACAGGCAAAAAAATGAAACTCGTAAAGATTAAATATGACTGCGGTTGTTTAAATCTTTTATGTTTTCTTTACTCCTTGCTAAACTAACAATATTTTTACACAAATACTATTAATCCGGATAGTTTTTCTTATAACAAAAAGAAGGACAGATTATAATTGTACTCATTATCACAAGTACTAAATATGATTTTAACAAGTGCTTCAAAAGTAATTTTTTTTTAGTTCTGTTAAAAAATTAGTCTAGCATGAAATTATTTTTTTATTTTTGGTTGCAGCATATTAATCCATAATAAAGCCGTTTGAATTTACTTTTTGTTTTCAGTTATTAATCCATGTGGTTCTATGAAAAGAAACAATGAGTTAAAGTTAAGTTCAATTAAATTTTAATCTAAGTATAACTAAAAGATACAAATTTCGATCGAAAACATATAAATGAAAGTTTTAAAGTTCATTTAGACGATTAGATGTTGTAAATAAGCCCAGTTCCTGCAACATTATACAAATCACGTTTAATACGCGATCCCGCTTAATACGCGACTTTTACCCACTCCCTTGAAACGCGTCTTAACCGGGTTCGATTGTAGTTTCCGAATAAGAGAATCAACCAATTGGATACGTTTGAGAGCAAAAATGAATTTAAAAATGAATCAGAAAATAAGCAGTTTGGATTTGAATACACCCTTAATAAGATGATTTTTTTCTTCAACATCTATGCATTTTTAATTTGTTTTTGCTGAAAGAATTGGTCCTATCGAAAACGTGTCTGTATAAATGTTGAAGATATATGATAAAATCATGGGGATTTTATATCTTGAGAATTGACGAAGTTAGGAATTTTTTTCTCCCAAAAACCCTATTTTTTGCGGCTCTTGAGCCCATTTTTAATTTTATCAAAAATTTGCGAGACATAAATTTTTGGCCCTATTTTTAGAAGTAATAAAAACTTTAAACTGATTTGAAATGTACAAAAATTTAGAAGTTACGAGGTTTTTTTCGGTTTTCACAAAACCGCTCCCTATTTCCATCCGCTTGGTCCGATTTTGCCCATTAACGAACTTGACCGAGATTTTATGCCCCTTGATTTTATGTATCAGTTTGGAAAAGATTTGTGCAGAATTGTGGAATTTATCGTGTCCAGAAGAAAGTGATATATATATATATATTTTATTTGTTTTGTTTTGTTTTTTGTTGGTGGTCAGTAATGTTTAATTAATGGTTATATATATATAACCATTAATTAAACATTACCGACCATCATCAAAAACAGCAATATTGTAAAATGACAATAAAAATGGATACCACAAACCTATAATATAGAACTGTATGTATAAAATAAAGTGCCTTATACATAATTACAAGAATTAATATGGAAGGAAAAAAGAAGAATATGGATACCAAAAAAAAATTGAAAAACTTATATATTGAATTACGTTTTCAAGAGTACAGAATTCAATGATGTAAGCAAATCGGTTGTTTTCTGTGAGAAAAAAGCTAAAAGCTGAATTTTTTTTTCTCCTGTACCCAAACAACCAATATGATCAATAGAATAGTTTCAAGATGAAAACAGAACATTATCAAATGGCATAAAATGGAAAAAAACAATACAACCCATTAAATATTTAATTTATAGCATAAAAAATAGAAATATTACACACCATACCGAATAATAACCCAGTTGATTTTCAAAATATCCACTCGCACATGGTATCCAAGCATGATAAGATTAAGGTGAATAAAACAGTTAAGTTAACACAGAAATTAAAACTATGGATTCAGTTAATTTATTTTGAAATACTGTGATAAAAACATTTAATATAATATAAATAGAAAATAATTACATTATTTAAAATACCTAAAAAAACACTTTTAAATTGTTTAATTTCAATTTTACAATATTACCAATATTCAGCATTTAATACCACCTGGTGTAAAAAATTAAAATTATTACTTTAACAGAAGCTTTAAAAGACAAAATTTTTTAGTGCTGCCATCTATTATATTATTTTAGAAACAATTATTATTATTCAAATGTCACAAGAAGAAAATAATAAAAGCTAATGAAATTAAAATATATCATCTGCATTACCACGCTAATCCTAATATATAAATAATAATCTACAATATATCATTATTAAAAAAATTAAATTAATTAAATATTAATAAAATACTATCAATATATTCTATTACCAAACCCATTTAATCTACACTGAGAAAGTAAATAATTTTATAACATTGATAATATATAGAATATAGCTATATGCTATAACATAAAATAAATTATATATAATATAAATATAAAAACTTTAAGAATTACTATTAAATTTAAAATCTAATAAATTAATAAAATGAACAGGGAAAAAAAGATGTTTATAGAAGATTGTCAGATTCTAAAATTCCCAATAGCCTAAAGATTACAAATATAGTGTGTGGATTATCTTCATATTAGCCAAAAAAGCTAAAAAATATGATTGTGACAATCAAACACATTAAACCGATAATTAATCATGGAATACAAAGTTGAAAATAAAACAATATTAAAAAGTATAGAGGAATAATAATAAAAACCAATTACCCAATTTTAATACATACAGTATAACAGTAGTTATACCAAATAAACTTATATGCATATTAATCACTATAAAGATGGTATACTATTATTAATTAATATGACATTGTCCTGAGTAGACTAAAATTTTAAATCAAGTTAATTTTGAAATTGATAAAATAAGCTAAATTTAATATGAATTGAAATAAAAAAAAAAAGAAATGTCACCATTTACATATAAAACATCCAATCAACATCCATATAAAATGCGTAATAGAAATATAGTTATAATACAAAAGCCCCATCATTTTTTAAAATTAACCATTGCGTATTATTCAAACAACTCCACCCTCCTCCGTACTCTAACATTTACCCACCCAACCATCCTATAGTAATTTTTTATTATTATTTTACAATTTTTAATTTTTTATATAAATATTTTTTTATTTTATAAATTTTTTTGTAATTTCGTTTACGCATGTGTTATTTATTTATTTATTTATTTATTTATTTAAGATCCTGTAAGTACTAATTGTATATTAATGACTATATGAATTTTTTTGGAAAACCATGATTTAATGCTTCATAAATTAGTTTTTTAATATTATTGTTAATTAGATTAGAAGAACATAAACATTTTATTCTATATAAATGTTTAAGTATTATATTTCGATATACAGAATGATGAAGACAAGATTTAAAATTTGTAAATGTATTAACTTTGAATTTAAATTCTTTACGTTTATCATATAAATCTGTTATTGTTTTGTTGTCTTTTATTGTAATTTTAAGATCTAAGAAATTAATTGTATTGTTAGATAAGAGGTTTTCCGTTAATTCCAAATTAGTGGGATAATCAACTGGAAATTGAGAAATTTTAGATTGATCAATGGCAATTAAAATTATGTCATCAATATAACGATATAAATGGAGATTATTATTAGTAAAAGTACGTTCATAGTGATATAAGTATAAGTCTGATAATAAACTGGATGTACAACCACCTTGTGGTATACCGACGTGCTGTAAATATAATGTGTTATCTTGCAATATATAATTATTATAGATAATGAAGTTTGTTAAATATTTAAAATAAGCGATATCTATATTAGATGGTAATTCCAGTTTTTTATAATACTTTTTAAATAATGCATTTATAATATTATGTAAATCTAATAAGTCTATATTATTAAAAAGATCTTTGAAGTCATATGTCGTTATATTATATACACAATGAAGATTTTTTAAAATATTGACTAGTTGATAGCTATTTTTTATACAATGTGTATTGTCATTGTTTGTAGTAAGTATATATAATTGATTAAGAATTTTTAATAGAAGTTTATTGGCTTTATTATTATATGTATTGCAACCAATAGTTACAGTCCTAAATTTAATTGGAGTTTTATGAAATTTGGGAATAAGAACTAAATAAGGATAATTAAAGTTAGCTAATATAATATTTAATAGTTTATAATAACTTTGAATTTTACGATTATTTACAATTACATTCTCATTAGTTTTTTGAAAAGATTTATTAGAAGAAATACAGGTTGTAAGAAGTTGGTGATAATAAGATTTACATATGATTGCATAATTATTAGGAGATTTGTCTACATATGTAATAACGTAGTTTTTTTTGTAATTTAGTAATTTGTTGGAAAAAATGCTTTGTGTTAATAGAAACCAAATCAGAAATATTATTTTTTAAAGCCATAGTTAATTTTTCAATTACTAATATTTTCCATTGATTAAAATATTCAATAGGTTTATTTTAATAGATTGAAATTTTATATATAAAAATATCTATATCATATGTAAAATGTTTGATAATAGATTTAACAGTAAATTTAGATGGAAGTCTATATTTAGTACCATAACCCATTAGTTTTTCGATTTAAAATCATTAACAATATTAAGATTTCCAGTGATTATATGTCCATGATCATTGTTTATATATTTTTTTAGATTAGGGTCATTGCATTTACGCGGAAAATTACTTGCAGCAGATGTATTTTTTGAAAATGTATTGTAGTTAAAAATCTTTATACCAATTATTCGGATATTTAAAGGATTTTGATATATGAAGATTATTAATAGGAAAATAACAGTTTTTATCATTAATTATAGAATTGATATTAATTTTATTAAATATATGATTTGAAAAAGTTATTATCATTTGAGTATTCGTGTTTTGAATTTTATGTTTTTTTTTTTTTTTTTTTTGTAAATTAATATTTAAAAGATTAACCCTAGTCATAATAAGATCAAAATAAATATCAGAGAAATGTTTACAGAAAGATTTACTTAGAAATACATTTAAATGTTGTACAATCTGTTTCTTTTTAATAGCAAATATGTATTTTCGAATTAATAACCAGTTATAATGCTTTAAATATTTACTTTGAAGATCATTAATTTGTTTAGTGATATATTTTTTGGAAACTACAACTGATGATGAACACTTTCCACGTTTGTTTCGTGTTGTTTTACAATTTATATATATATATATATATATATATATATATATATATAGAGAGAGAGAGAGAGAGAGAGAGAGAGAGAGAGAGCAAGAGAGAGAGAGATAGATAGATAGATAGATAAAGTTTTTTACTGAGGGTGGTTTTGGGTTCTAGGGGTCATGATCGGTGTAGATCTGCAAATTTTTTTCAAAAAATTCAACATAGGAACGATCCCAATGGGTAGTATTTCATACGAAATCTACCTAAAAAAATCAGATGCTGTTTTCAAACAATTTGCAAAAATAAGTACTTTTTTTTTCTGTGTGACGGTATGAAAATTAAAAATGTGTGATGTTTAGATGTTAAAAAAATTGCAGTAGAGAATATCAGTATTTAACAGTACAATGTTAAATCTGCTTCGTTTTACGGCTGGCTTATGTAACGTAACGCTATTTTGAATGGACGACACTTTAATTGCTGCCCAAAAGAAATAGAATATCGGGGCTTAAAGGAAAAAGAAAAACACTTTTTTAAGCCTTCAATTTTTATCTTAACCCTTTGTACTTGAAAGGTGACTCTCCGAGCACTGGTGTTGCCAGGCGCCCGCGTAAATCAGCGCTTCAAATGCTCCGGACACCATTAATTTCTTACAGTTTATTTCGACATCTTTAATCGCAGATAATTACGACATGAGATAAGGCGAAAAAAATGACCTTAAGATACCGGTTTCCAGAGCGTTTGGAGTAGAGGTCTGCATGGGCCCGGGCTTGGCCCGAGGCCCGTACCCGGCCCGCGGGCCAGGCCGGCGAAATGGAGGAGAATTTTCAAACGGGCTGGGCCGGGCCGGCAGAATTAGGACAATTTTTTCAACGGGCCGGGCCGGCAAAAAAATTGAACGGGCCTGCAGGGCCGGGCCGGGCCGATAAAAAAAATTAATCGGGCCTATCGGCCTGATATAAGAATTTGAGAGTAGCAGATAAAATACGAGGCCATTTCCAATGAATATGACTTTTTCGAGAAGTATAAATGTGCGTTACGAGCCGATGCGAGTTTAAGAACATCAATACAGAAATGTAACATGTCCATCGTAGAGATCGGCATCGTACAGTTACATGATGCCTGATCCCGGGTTTAATTTTCGGCAGACTTGTGCCGGGACGGAACTGGTATTAATCGTTCTCAGGATGTGTAGGACAGGCATTATGTTTTGTAAAAGTATTAATAGCGATAATGAACTTCTGTTAACAGTATCTTTGGAAATGTACCTTAAGGTGGTTCTCATATTTACTGCTCAACAATTCGAAACTCTCAGACACATTTTCTGACTCGTTTTTAACTATAAAGGCATAAAATTGACAGGCCTGAGTATTGAAGGCATTTGGGATCGAATAGCGGTTCCATCTTTCATAAATTATGTACAGAGATAACAGAGACTCTTGTCACTTGACTGTACGTTTTTCTCCTTTCCTGTGCTATCGCTTCCGGAAATTCGATTCAAAACACTAACTTTGCCAGCATTTTCTGAAAGATATATTACTTTTATCTAAAAAAAAAAACGGCATTTACATGGTTTCTGAATAAGAATACCTGCCAATTTCATGCGTTTCCGAAAAGAAATGAATTCATAAATGTATCAAAATGTAGCTCCTTTGGATTTCAGAAAAGCCTTAAAAATGACAGAAATATTTTCACAAATCTACCTTTTATTATAAGCTTCAAAAGTTATCATGTTTTTTTACCCTTTATTCTAAGCTACAATAATCTTTTAATGAACCCTTATTTAAATTTTGAAACGTCTGTAGAGACGTTGACTAAAACATTGTAAGTAATCGTTAATGTACTATTGTGTGTTTTCTATTTTGCGAACACATGGTAATTTAAAATATACTGTAAACTGTTCCCAAAAATATGCATGTAGTATTCATTAAAAGAATCTTAATTGTATGTCGAGAAAAAACGGAATTTTTTGTAGAAATGTCGTCGGGCCGGGCCTGTTTTCACTGATTTTTGTACGGGCCGGGCCAGGCCGAGAACGGTAAAAATGTAAACGGGTCGGGCCGGGCCAGGGCCAGAAAATTCCGGCCCGTGCAG
This sequence comes from Maratus speciosus, assembly GCA_963932465.1. NCBI lineage: Eukaryota > Metazoa > Arthropoda > Arachnida > Araneae > Salticidae > Maratus > Maratus speciosus. The sequence continues at coordinate 189,221,587 of OZ010796.1, forward strand.
ACCTCTAATTTGGAGGCCCGGATTACGCGAGACACCTGGAAACACTATTGGTGAATGAGAGTCATCTCCCGAGTAGAAAGGGTTAAATTTCATGCCTGGCCTTGATTATAAAAAATTCACTGCCTTTTTTCAGCTTTAGAAAACTTTAGGAAACGAGTGATTTTAATATATATATATATATATATATATATATATATTATAAAATATATAAATATATATTTTTTACTTTGTTCCTTTTTTTACATTAGCAACATGAATAGAAAAAAGCATTATTTAAACTTTCTAATCTAGGGGAGGTAGGGTTAATTCGTTAATTGGGATCAGGGGTACTTCAGGGATAATCTGTAACACATTTAAAAAATTGACCATGCTAATTATGAAGTCAGACCAATATTCTACATGTGCAATTTTGTGCAGAGAAAATGCATGTTTCTGCAGAAGTAATCACTGTTTTTCCAGAACACAAAGAAAAACGTCTGTCAAGGTGAGAATGTTTTAATTAAAAAATCCCTGCCGGCTCGGTCTACAGGCGGAGGTAGATTTCAAAGTTAAGTACTAAATTCACCAACAAAACTTAAATCAAGATTAGAGATTACCCAGATCCTTCACTAAGAATGAGTTCTAGGGAGCTAAACTTTTTGTGAAAATTCTAATATACACGAAAACACACACGCATGTATATGGAATAGGTTTAATAATGGATACAGCAAATTCAGAGAACCTTAAAATGTTAAAATATGTTAATATTTCCATAGTCTGGTTTTTATCATGTTTTAATACGTTTCTTCAAACTCATATAACGTTACATATTCACCTGCTGAGGTCCATTATATTTCCAGTATGACGCAATATACATATTTTTTTAATTCGTCAGACTATTTATTTTATTTTAAGTTTTCATGCAGAAATCTTGCTCTAGTAAACTTATGAAGACATATGAAATTTCATAAATTCCAAATACCCCCCCTCCTCACCCTCCTAATTTTTTCCCTTTTTACCCTTTTCACAAAAGTTCCAATTATAAGCACCCCTTAAAATCATTAGAATTTCCTATTTGCTAAAGAGGGGCTTACTTTCAGTACTTTACGGAACTTAATATAACTTATTTTAGGAGCATCCTGATTCATTTACTTTTGTAATTTAAGAGAATACTATAATAGCTCTGCCATTTTTTAATTTTTATTTTTTATTTCCAATCTTAAGGTGATTCTCTAACTCTTTTCTCAAAAATGGGACACTTTTTGACACATTTTCTGACTCATTTTCAAGCGTAAAAGCATAAAATTGGCAGGCCAGGCTATTAACATAATTTGGAATCGAATGGCATTTTGAATTTTTTGATAAATAAATTACTTGAAGTGTTATAAGCAATTGTTGATAGCAGATTTCCTCCTTTCCTGTGCTATCACGTCCGGCAATTCCGTTCAAATTGCAAACTTACGCAAGATTTTCTGAAAGATCCTCTGCTTTTACCAAAAAGTTGAAAAATACATTAGAATACATAATTACATAATCATAACACTTACCAATTCCATGCGTTTCCGAACAAAAATGAATTCAGAAAGGTGACATAAAGTATTTTCTTTTGATTTGAGAACAACCGTAATTCTATAAAATTAAGGGCTCATTTGTAAAATAAGTAAATAACAAAATCTAATTTCGAGATGTGAAGGCTCGAGTTTTTTAAAGAAAACTATAACTATCCTCTCGTGAACTATCGTGATTGTTTCGTCTAAAACAGCTAATGTGTTAAAGACTGTATTCTCAACATCCTCAGTTGCACTTATGTACCACACATTTTGTATGATTCATTTTATTTTATTGGATTTATATGCAAGAAATCTTCTTTTCTAAAATTTATAAAATTTATGGCATAACTTTTGAAACTCATATCTTATATTATGGTATATACGATTCAAAAAGAAATCTTGTACATTTAAAAAGATGTCATGATGTAGTTAACGGCTTTACACGAGAATAATAATAATAATAATCAAAATTCACAGTTACCATTTTTTACGCCCAAATCCTTCATATATGTTCGTCTTCAATCAGTGAATTGAATATTTCTCTGAGGTTATTGCTACTGCTCAGTTCAAAGTAATATTTAGAGCTACCAGCTTATGTTAAAAGGATTTCGTTAATAAATATGTAAAGTAGCATACGTTACAAGTCTGATTGATATGTTGCTTAATTTTATTCGGTCTAATATACTTAATTTTTTAACGCTTTTAGGCTGTAGTTTCATAGCTGCTAACTTTTATACTTTTTTATTACCGCTATTTTTTTAAAAGCATTTTTTGCATTATCTATTGCCAAATTTCGAGAATTAAATAAAGGGAAGATTGTATAAAGTAGAGTAGCAGAAAAGCACAAAAGTTGGCAGTTTTATCGCTACCATATCTACTTTATCAAACTACCTTTTCTATGTTAAAGTTGAAAGGCTGAGAATATATAACTTAAAGCATTCAACATTTAAATTAGTATTTATTAATATCCGAATAATTAATTATAGGAATATGTTAAAAATTTATAAAGGATTTGATTCTGTTACAAAGTAATAGATTTGCTCCAAATCTCTCAGTTCAGTGTACTCCTAGATTTTTTGAGTATTTTTCGGTTTCTTATTTTCCTGGTAAATATTTTATTACTAAGTATTTGGGTTAGTGATGTTTGACAACTTTCATTTCTTTATCTGAGCATGCCATTTTATTTCTTCTTCTTTTTTTTTTTTTGGTGTGAGGGGGGGGGGGGGGGGGGGATGCTTTTCTTTCTTTTTTTTTCTTCAATGAAACTAGCATGCCGACTTTTGAAGTTGTTTTCCATCGAAGTACCCATACCAATAGCAAAAAAAAAAAAAAAAAAAAAAAAAGAAAAAAATCACATGTGTTTATTGCTTCTGTTATTTCTCTTTTATTGATGAATAGGTTCTTTTTTTATAAATCCTTGAAACATCTGAATGCTAAAGGTTTGCCTGCTGGTGCTACTTATTATGTCGATTTTTACAAGACAAGTATTTAATAAATATCAAAAAATATAAAACAGTACCCTTTGCAACTGAATATCATTCCTGGGGAATTATTATCCAACACTTACAATTACTGTTATATTGCCACAGAAAAATACTTTCAAAAGGCTCTGCAGAAAAAGACCTGATTTTTCTTTTTTTTTTTTTTTTTTTTTTTTTTTTTGCAGTATAGATGGGAGAAATCACCATATACATAGAGGGTAACGCTTGTACAAAATACTAAGAGAATAATACTAATATTGCATTAATATAATGTTGAAAGTTGATTTATACCATAAGTAAGCTATGTTAAGTATAACGTTTGTATCAAAATAAGTCTAATTTTTGCTAAACAAAGACACTTCCGTTATGAATATTAAAGGCATAATTTAACAATGCAATACGACTTACATGCCGTGTGGTGACCGGCATTAAAGAATAGTCCCAATGTAACCCGTGCATGTCGTAAGAGGCGACTAAAAGGGGTTGGGCGAAAGGCTGACAACCTTTCCCTGGAAAAAAAAACCTTGTTGCGAAGCCCTTAAATACAGATGTTAGACGGACTGATCTCATGGTAAAACAGACTGGAACTGGAAAACGGCTTATGAATTTTAGAATTGGAACTTGGAATGTTTTAAGTTTATACAGAGCTGGTGCAGTGAAGCAACTACAGAGTCAGATGGATAGTTATAGACTGGACATATTGGCCATACAGGAAGTAAGATGGAAGGAGAGTGGGATAAGAGATATTGGTGACTTTACAATTTTTAATAGTGCAAGCAGAAGAAGAAACACGCATGGCACTGGATTTATGATCAGAAAATGCCTTAGAGAAAATATTATTGATTTTCACAATGTAAATGAAAGAATGTGTATCTTGAGATTGAGAGCAAAGTTTTTTAACATTTCAATAGTATGTGTCCATGCACCAATGGAAGATACCGAGGACGAACAAAAAGATACTTTTTATGAAACACTACAGATTGAATTTGATAAGATACCAAGACATGATGTTAAAATGGTAATAGGTGATTTTAATGCTAAAATTGGAAAAGAATACACTTTTGTACCAACAATTGGAAAATCTAGTTTACATGATGTGAGTAATGAAAATGGAATAAGAGCTGTGGACTTTGCTGCTTCTAACAACTTAATCATAAGTAGCACATGTTTTGAGCATAAGAACATACATAAAGAAACTTGGATTTCCCCTGATGGAAAGACAAAAAACCAAATTGACCATATTATGATCGACAGAAGACATGCTAGTGATGTTATGGATGTACGAAGTTATAGAGGTGCGGATTTAGATACTGATCATTTCCTTGTTATTATGAAATACAGACAAAGAGTTACAAGATTTCGAGATGCAAAAGGAACTAAACAAGTAAAATTTAAAACAAAAGATTTACTAAACATGCAGAGAAGAAAGGTTTATCAAAATAAATTAACAGAAAGAATTGCTAGTGAATATGCTGAATTTAATGAGGAAGATATAATCAATAGTAAATGGGCTAAATGCAAAAATATCATATTAAAAACTGCTGAGGAAGTAGTTGGAAAGGAAGAAAGGAGGGAAATTAATGAATGGTTTGATGATGAGTGTTGGCAACTGATTAAGGAAAAGAATAAAGCAAGAGAAAAAATGCTGAAACATAGAACAAGACAGAGTGAAAATCACTTTAAAACAATTAGAAGAAATACTCAAAAGTTGTTACGTATGAAGAAACGAGCTTTAGAGCAGAGTAAAATTCAAGAAATTGAAGACCTATCAGTATTAGGTGATATAAGCCAAATGTATTCAAAGCTTAAAGGCATCAAAAAGGGCTATCAACCACGCACCCTTTTTTGTAAAGACAGAAATGATAAACTTATTGGAGGACACGCAAATGTGACAGATAGATGGGCAGAATATTTTGAAGAATTGTTAAACAGGCAGTCAAATGACGAAAGAGAAATACAATCTAATCATAATGATTATGACATGAATGAAGAAAACTGTGAACCACCAACTGTAGAAGAAGTAAGGGATGCTATTGCAAAATTAAGAAATGGAAGAGCACCTGGTGAAGATTTGATAAGTGCTGAGCTTTTGAAATATGGTGGAGAGAAGTTGGTACAAATGTTACATGATCTAATAGTAGAGATTTGGCAGAATGAATATATACCAAATGAATGGAATGGTGCTATTATTATCCCAATTCATAAAAAGGGAAATATCTTAAATTGCCAGAATTATAGAGGCATAGCCTTATTAAATGTTACATATAAAGTGTTGGCAAAGATTATTGCAAAGCGATTAGAACCATATGCTGAAATGGTGATAGGTGATTATCAGTGTGGTTTTAGGAAAGGAAGATCAACAGTGGATCAAATCTTTAGTATCAGGAACATCCTTGAAAAATTCTATGAACAAAATATTAATTTGCACCAATTGTTTGTTGATTTTAAACAGGCCTATGACAGTATAAGCAGAAATAAGTTATTTGAAATATTAAAGGAATTTAAAATACCTGATAAAATAGTTAAGCTTATAAAATTAACACTGGAAAATACAAAAGCTAAAGTTAAGGTACAGGGAAGACTTTCAAGAGAATTTGCAGTGAATTCAGGTCTAAAGCAAGGTGATGTTCTCTCGACAATTCTTTTTAATTTATGCCTGGAGAAAATAATTAGAAGTATTTACAACAACAGAGGTGGTACTATTATGAATCGCTCCCTCCAAATCCTTGCATTTGCAGATGATGTTGATATAATTACTAGGAATAAGAAAGTCTTGATTGAAACATACAATAAATTAGACACTGAAGGAAGAAAACTAGGCCTCGTGGTTAATAAAGAAAAAACAAAATACATGAAAATGGACCGAATGAAATCACAGGCAACAGCAGCTTTAACAATAAATAATGAATTACAATTTAATGAAGTAACAGAATTTAAATATTTAGGATCTACGATCACCTGTGATAATATGGTAGAAGCAGAGATTAAAACCCGACTTGCAGCAGGAAATAGATGCTATTTTTCTCTTCGAAACATTCTAAAATCATCTCTAATATCTCGTACATCCAAACTTAAAATTTATAAAACTGTTATAAAACCAATAGTAATTTATGGTAGTGAGACCTGGACCACTACACAAAAAGATGAAAAGCTACTTATCACTTGGGAAAGGAAGATCCTAAGACAAATTTTTGGACCTATTAAAGAAGACAATACATGGCGTATAAGGACAAATATGGAATTAGAACAGTTATATAATGGAAAAGATATAATAAATACTATAAAAATAAGAAGAATGCAATGGTTAGGCCATCTAATCAGAATGAGGGATGAGCGAAGCACAAAGAAGATTTATAGTGGTAATTTAATTGGAAAAAGAAGTATTGGTAGACCCAGGAAGAGTTGGATAAAAGAGATAGAAAAAGATCTTGCAGAAAACCAAATTATAAATTATAAAGTAAAGGCCAGAGATCGGAAGGTCTGGAGAAGTATATTGAGGGAGGTCAAAATCCTACATGGATTGTAGCACCATTGTGTAAGTAAGTAAGTAAGTAATACGACTTACATTATACAAAACTGTTAGCTGATTTTCAGCTAATTATATTTTTTCAAGCATGAAACATGGCCAATTTGATTTTGAAAAAAATATATTTGACATATTAAAATAATTTGGTATGGAGTTAAAACGGCAATCGCTAATCTTTAATAAATTTGATAGAAATTTGAAAGAAAAATATTGGAGAAAGATCTAATGAAATGTCGAATTTGCTGATTTCTTTTCTTATGTATTATTTCTTTTATATTCATGAATAGAAAAAAAACGCTACTGATGTATATTTTTTGAAAGCGCAGTTTCTGAGACTTCCTAATCTTAAAAAAATAAATATGCAATATTGAGAACCAATACACATTTTTAATAACTAACTCATGGGTCCACAGAAATAAAGTCAGTAAAGTCATAAGTAGAAATAAAGTCAGGAAAGTTATATTGACAACATAACTTTTTCATTCGAGAAGCCTGATTTTTATTTGAAACAATTGTTATATAAATCTACGAATCGCTTTACCAACATGTCTGCCCATAGAGAAAGGATTGAAATACTACTTTGGTCTATATTTTCTTAAATAAAATTAGATAAAGAAAGGACTATAATTTAAAGTTGCAAACTTATTAAGTTAGAAAGCACTTGATCTAAAATTTTTGATACCACGATATTTTCATTAATTACGTTCAAGTTGAAATAGTAAAATCCCGATCTCTTAAAATAGATTTCGCAAAAATGGTGCGAAAAGAAAAAAAAAAACATTTATGCATTCTAAATTTTCCTATACCAACGTTATTCTGGGAACTCTTCTACTACAAGTTCTCTAGTTTTACTTACTGTCGACTTTACTATGTTTTTCAAGTTGAAAGGACAAGTTTTCTTATCTTGGAATTGGAGAATAGATAGGGAATATGCTGTTATCTATTATGTTCCTGAACGGGTTTGCAAAGCATCTGCTAATCATTTAAAGGGTTCTTTTTTTTAAAAAGGGGAGGGTGTACGCCATAAACTTCTAATATAACCCAATTCCTCCTCTAAGGTGTATGCGCATATTTGAAAATTATCACATGTTCTACAGAGAGAATCCTTTATGGTTTGAGATTTTAAAAATTAAAGCAATCTGGATTTTTAATTTATGATTGCTTCAAAGGAATACTTACAATAATATTTTAAACGTATCTCATAGAGTCAATGGTGTATCTAATAATCCTAATTTCGCGTTTTTTGCTTATATATTCTTTTAATTTTTTTCCAATGACATTTTAATTTCATTATAATTATCCCGCAAGATTTACTCATAATAAAAAAAAAATAAGAACGTACCTTAAATTTTGAAGATAAATCTACAAATTGCTTTTTTTTTTTTTTTAACATCCTGATCTTACTTCAAAATTTAGATTAATTGCATTACAGATATTTTCGCATGATTATAATTCAAACAATGTGTATAGATTTTATGTGGAATTACTCAATTTATGTATGTATGCACTTACCATCAAATTTAAGCTCTTGAATTTGATTTGTTTAAGATTAAACTTTTATTTACAATATCTCTGTAAAAACGGAAAATGAATTGCGCTAAAAGTGTAGTTACCTAAAAATATAATTGAAAGTAAGTTGTAAATGAATTTGAACATAAAATTTTAGTGAAAATAAAATAATTTAATTTAGAATGCTTGACATTCAATAAGGAACTTTTTGAAAACTAACACGAAGTCACTCTTTCAGTTTGAGAAAATATTTTTTCTCTATTAATAAAATATGCATTTGAATTAATATTTCATATTTATTTTATTTTTTTTTTTTCAAATTTTGTCTATAATTTGATTAAGTGTCAAATTAAATAAATAAATAAACAAAAGAGAGAGGGGGATACAAGAAGTCAAGAGAAGAAAGGAAATTTTGAATACGTCAATAGATTATATTGCGACGAAGGTCAAAGGACTTTTTTAAGTGCGATGAAGAAGGGGGGGGGGGGGGTATAGTAAAATTTTATTTATTTCAGTCTACATAAAATTAATTTTCCATTTTGATTTTTGATTTTCTTTAAATACTTTTTCCCTTATAAGAGATTCTCCAAAATAATTTATTTGTTGAGCAAATGGTTATGGTATCTTTACTCTCTATCGGTGTGTGTTTTTATTCAATCAGTGCTTCTTCAAGGAATAGATCAAGGAATATCGCTAACGAAAATGAATATGGACGCTAGTAAGGCGGAAAAGAAGTACAACATTTTGCATTTCAAAAATAGCACATAATTTTGCTGTCCTAAATTCGTCTTGAGTTACACATTACTACAAAGCAAATTAGTTAAAATGAATGTTTTTCTAGGGATCCACATTTAGAAATTTACTGTTTTAATAGATGCTAAAGTAATGCAAGGTATGTAAAAGTAACATAATTATAAAGTTTATAATGTTAATATTCTGTGGGGGAGGGGGGGGACCAAAAGTTTATAGGCATATTTTCATCTAATAAGACAAAGTTAAATTAATCTATGAATGTGTATAGATTAATGAACAAATACACGTGATTTTATCTTTTAATTTAATGCAGATTTAGTTAGGGGTTCTTTGACAGTTATGACAAAGTTACTAAATTTCAAAGTTCAATAAATCACAAAGTTACAAAATTTATAATGTTCATATTAAAAAAAAAAGAAAAAAAAAGTTTACCAAAAGTTATCCGCAGTTTTTTTTTCTTCTTATAAGATAAAGTTAATCTCTAAATGTGTACAGATATTAATAACCGTGATTTTATCTTTTATTTTAACACAGATTTAGTTAATTGTATGCTATTTATGCAGATTATTTAGGAGAATATTCAATTTTCTAGCAATTTTAAAATTCTGCCTCTTCTATAATTTATATGAGAACGTGAGTTTCAAAACTCGCCTTATACAAAATTAAAAATATCGCATTTTACCTATCAATATATACTAATGGTAAATCTGCACAGCAGAACACAAGAAAATAACAAGAAACACAACTATCTGCCAAAAAGCTGGATTTATCCTGTATTTTTGCTATTAGATTCTTGGTTTATTTGATTTTCTGGATAAAGTTATTTTCGAAACTCACCTCCTCTCATATATATATATATCTTTTTTCTTTTGTTTTATATTTACGATGACCATATTTCATTAAACTAGTTGGATATGTCAATTCCAAAACTTTCTTCTATCTTATACATAATATTTCAAAAATTAGTTACACATGTTAATACTTCAATATTATTAGTTCAATACTATCCCAACTTTGATTTTCATCTTAAATTTCTGCTTCAGTCAATTAAACGGACTAAAAACGAGTTAATCAATATCATGATATTTGTTAAAATTAATAGTTTTTGCTTATTCTGTGGTTATCAGATATTTGCGAACAGCCGGCTTAGCAAAAAGCAAGTTTCCGCGTCTGCACGCGCCGCCGATGGACAACAGAACTACGGAACATCAAGAAAAACATATAAAAATCGCTATCACAGAGCCCCTTTACCGCGCAATATTTCCAAATTCAAGGAGGGCCTGTTGGCCAAAGCCAAAAACATGCAAGAAAAAATTTGGTTCAATTGTATGCATAATTTTATACACTTTTCGATTGTACAATAAAGAAAATGGTACAGACATCGTAATTATAGCGCCCCCTTCCAGCAGAATTTTTCCAAATTCAGGGAGGACCTGCTTAACATCAAAAACTTAAAATAAAAATTTGGCTCAATTCTATGCATAACTTCATACACTTTTGGATGGTACAATATTCAAAATCGCTGTTACAGCGCCCCCTACCGGCGATTTTTTCCAAATTCAGGGAGGATCTGCTTGCCATAGCCAAAAACTTAAAATAAAAATTTGGTTCAATTCTATGCATAACTTCATACACTTTTTGATGGTACAATATTGAAAAATCTCAAAAAAATCGCTATTACAGAGCCCCCTGCAGGCGATTTTTTTCAAAATTCAGGGAGGATCTGCTTGCCATAGCCAAAAACTTAAAATAAAAATTTGGTTCAATTCTGTGCATAACTTCATACACTTTTTGATGGTACAATGGCGACAGACAGACGGACACACGGACACAGACATTTTCTATAAACATGTTTTTTGAGATCTCTGACCCCTAAAACGTATAAATCCGTCGAAAACCGGAAGTCGAAAAAAATTTCGATTACAATACTTTCTTCTATTGAAGATAGAAGTACCGTATTTTCGGGTGTATAGCCCGCATCCAGTGTATAACCCGCACCCCTAAATCGAGCAGTACCATAAAAAAGTTCGTGTATAAGCCGCGGAGCTGCATCGTTGTATAGCCCGCGGGCTATACACCATCTACGAATGTATATTTCGACCAGGGTTTACGCCGCATGTGAAATTTCCGAGGTAATCGCGAATGGCGTGCTAAACAGAAACACATTAATAAGAATTAAGAAATCATAAAAATGAAATTATTAATTAGAAATAAATAATTTAAATGCACAATTCGAAATTATTAATATAATTTAAATAATATAAATACGAAAAACTACACTAAAATTGCGTGAAATTTGCAGCTTAAATTCCGGCATATGGCGCGGATGATAAATTGCATTATTACCTTGGTATATCGCGAATGATTTTGCAACACAAAAATTAATTAAACTGAAATTTTAAAAACCACAAGCACCGAAATTACAGGGCTCCCACTAGATCCGTTTTTTTGCTTCAAGTCCGTATTGGTCCGTTTTTTCATTGTTAGGTCCGTAAAGTCTGTTTTTTGACACTTTTAACCGACTTTTATTTAAAATTTTACCGATGTTTGGCATTTAGCCGAGCATCGCGGAAAAAGCGCGCTTTTCGCAAATATGTTCCAACAAATACCATTAAATTTCGTTAATCGATCACGAAAAGAATCGCCAACTTTGTCAAAGGATTGCGAAAATACGCAAATTTCTTCAAAAGATCGTGAATTTCGTTAAAAGATAGAAAAAAACGCGGTCAAGAGATAGAAAGAAAAAAAGCGGTCAAAAGATCGCCAAAAAGACTAATTTCCTCAAAAGATTGCGAAAAAAACCGCAAGTTTTGTCAAAGAATAGCCAAAAATGCGTTTTTCGTCAAAAGGTCGCAAATTACAGCAAAGGATCGCGAAAAACACGCAAATTTCGGCAAAGGATCGCGAAAAAAACGAGAATTTTGTAAAAAGATCGCGAAAAAACACGAATTTCATCAAAAAATCTCTCAATAAAACGCAAGTTTTGTCAAAGAATCGCGGAAAACGCGATTTTCGTCAAAAGGTGGCAAAAAAAAAAAAAAAAAAATGCGAATTTCGGCAAAAGGTTTCTCAATAAAACGCAAATTTCGCCAAAAAATCGAAAAAACATGCGAATTTCGTCAAAGGATCGCGAAAAAACGTGAATTTCGTCAAAAGATTGCGAAAAGAACGCGAATTGCATCAAAATATCGCGAAAAAACGGTCAAAAAATTGCGGAAAAAGCACAAATTTCGTCAAAAAATCGAAAAAAAAAAAAACTAATTTCGTCAAAAGATTTTAAAAACTTTAATTTCGTCAAGATATAGTAAAAAACATATAATTTTCATCAAAGGATCCCGAAAAACACGCAAATTTCTTTAAATAGTCGTGCAAAAATTCGTGAAATTCAACCTGTCTTAGAAGGTTTGTAACCTCTACCAATAACAATGGCTTTAAAATAATGAATTTCAGAATTTGAATCGGAGCAAGCGTTTTCTTTATAACAAATTATACTTTGAACATTTATTAATTAGTGACAATTGAAGGAAAGGAGGGTTTCCTTGTTTATTTTATTTTATGATTTGCGAAAATAGTTTCCTTTTGATCTCTTTTTTTTTTTTTACAAAATATGTGCTCCCTTTTGGTCCTCTTTTTTACTACACCAGTTGAGTGGGAGCTCTGGAAATATGAAATTATTAATTTGTTATAAATAATATAAGTACGATATTCAAAATTAATAATTCATTATGAATAATATTTAAAAGAAAAAATCCCGTTAAAATTGAGTAAACTTTTCTATACACTAAAGAGCATCATGAGAACGATTGGGCGTTAGCAATCTCAGCTTTAACTCAAGTATCTTAAATAGCGTGCTTGAATGACATTAAAATGACGACGTGCTAAAATGACATTTATTTTCACAGTGCCATATATTACAATTATTTACAAATAGATAATAAACGTATTAATTTTAATATTTAGCGCTATGTACAAATAAAATAACGTTATCACATCCCATTTCGTCAATTGAATAAGATATAAAAATTCTCATTTTAATTATTTCTAAAAGAATCTGTAGAATCGGGAATGCAGATGTTTTTGATTTTTTTAAGAGGGGGGGGGGGGATGATTAAAAGAAACCTCCCACAATAATTCATCGAGAATTTTAAACGGAAAAGCATGGAATCTGCTGGCATATCTATCAAAGGGATTTGAAATCGAATGCGTTTTTCTATTTTCGATAAATGTATTATATCTTAAGTTATAAGCTATTGCTATTTGATGATTACCTTTCCCGAGCTGTCTCATCTGGAAATTCAGTTAAAAAATCAACTTTCAGCATTTTCTAAATGTTTTTTCCCCTTATCAAAAGCTGGAAAACGCTGTTCGATTTCGTTAAGTATTAATAAATGCGTCAATAGTTTTATACATTTAAAATTAAAAATGACTTATAGTGAATGCAGCCGTTATTTATGTGTGTATGCGTGTTTTATAATAAAGTTATCAGAAACAAAACAAAACTTTTTATTTAACTCGAATCGGTTTTATTTAATTCCAATCAATCTGCAAGAAATTTCATGACCTACTTTTATTATTTCTTTGCACGTGGAGCGATAAGGATTATAAACATTATATGATTCATGCTAACCACTACGAATAGATATCACGTGCCATCCTAAAGCTATTTTCTTTTTTTTTTTTTTTTCCCCTTCTATCGCTCTGTTTGGAACTTTTTAGCTGTCAGAATCTCAAAGAAATAAATATAGATTTCTATTAGAAGATTTTGCTTTAAAAGCATTTATACACGAAATGATTACCAAGGGAAAAAAAAAAAAAAATACTTACCATCACTGTGCTGTTTCTTAAATACAAGATGATTTAACAATGCAATTTAATCTGATTTATTTTATGGTCGTTTTTGAGAATATTTGGCGTTATTGTAGATGTTTTAAAAATACTTCTTGCATGAACATTTAAAAGTTATATTTTATATTTATTTCAATCACTTGGTACAGAATTGAATCCTGCATTGGGTCGGGTAATCGGATAGTACCCGAACCCGACTAAAGTTTGGGTCGGGTTGGCGGGATTTTTTTTTTTTTTTTTTTTGACGTGGGTCGGGTTGGAGTTTGATTCGTTCGAGTTAACTTTTTTTTTTTTTTTTTCTCCAAAAGATGCTGCTGAATATTTGTTAAAATGGTAAAAGCCGAAATAATTTGATACAAGAAAAACATAATTATAGACTACTTTTCCGTAAATGCATTAAAATATGGATTAATTTTCCTTCATTTTAGTTTCTGGTTTTAATATTTAGGTTGACAAAATTTGTTCTTGTCGGGTCTCGAGTTGACTTTAAGTAGAATTTTCGTATTCGGATAGGATACAATCCGGACCTTGCAGTTCAGGTTCAGAGTAGAGTCCAACATTTGATCATGTAGTCTGATTTTACCTGCTATTGTTTTGTTATGGATAGAGGGGGGAGAAATGTATTTTTTCTAGAAAAATACATTTTTTACAAATAGATTATTTTCTGGTAGTTATATTTTCTTAGAAAATATGAAATATTAAGCATTTAAAAAATTATATCCACTAATTTGTTTTATGTATCCTATGAATATTGTTTTAAATAATTTTTATAGGATTTTCACTTAAAACGTACACATTAGAGATCTGCATGGACCTGGTTAATCTCTTTTTATTAGACTCGGGCCGGACCGCGATCGAGCTTAATTTTTATCTGCGGTTGTTCCGGGCCGGGACTGGAGAACTACTTTTTTTTTTTTTTTTTTTTTTTCGGGGCCATGTTAAACCGCAGGTTTTTGCGAAAATAACAGTGAAATTTTTCCTTTGTTCGACGAAATCTTTAGAAATTTATTTCATTTTATTAAATTATAGAGAAATATATATTTAAAAAAATCTTTATAGAGCTTCAAAATTATTTTTTCTAAAATATTTTTCTTCCATTTTAAACTACATTATTTTTTCTAATGAGTTATCATTTAAATGAATTTCTCTAAGTAATCAATAATGTTGCCATTCCATATTACATAGATTGTGGACATACTAGTTTAAGCTGCAAAATGTTTGCATGAGTATGTAAAAAATATATCTTAAATAATTTTATTGATAGGATCCCGGACTTGATTTAATCGATTTTTCTTGGCTGGGTGGGCCAAATTTTTAGCATAAATGGTTCAAGTTTAGCCCAGGCAGGGCCAATATATTTCGATCGCCTGGGTCTGAAAATTTCGGCTCGCCCACATTATTTTAAAATCTAATTAATATGAAATTTCTTATCTTTGGTATCTGAATTTTTGAAAGTGGAAAAAAAAAAAAATTAATTGCGCGTAAACGCCGCATAGCTTGAAATTTCAATTTAAAACTCGTAAACGCCGCGGCGTTTCTTCCGTAAATTACGGTACTAAAATCTTTTTTTTAAATAATTCCATAATAATAAAACCAGATTTTAACTTATTTATTATTATCATTATTTTTAATCTGGAAAAAAAGTCACTTTTTTTTTCCTTTAAAAATAACAAAATTATTGTCAGAGGTAATTCAAGAAATATTTTCGTTTTTCTACGCCCCACCAGTGGCCGAGAGGTTCTGCTCTCAAAAGCTGGTAGACGGGAGGTCCTGGGTTCGAACCCAATCGCGCCCGTCGGCCTAATCGTTCGGAGTTTTCTTCTAAACTTGGATTTTTGTGCGTAAATACGGGTTAGGTTCCGTTAGAAAGACCCCCACGGAGGACATCCCCGCCTCTCCGGGTCCATTTCGTAGATAATTAGCTATCATAAGCAACACAATACACAAATTTTTCCACAATATATTTTTTTTTTTCATGTCAAAAAGTAAATGTAATTATTGTGATAATTGCATACATTTCTGCAAACATTAAATACCATTTATCTCAGTTAAATTTTTTGAATTGCAGCAGCAGATAATAGGTAAATTATCACAACAGTAACTTTGAGAGAACTGGATGTAATATACAACTGGAGCCATTAATGGCGTTTTACCTCCTAGAAAATATGTTATTATTATTTTAAACAATAATTACTATAAGTAATATAAAACTACTGTATAAAAAGACACACAGTAATTTGCTCAAAAATATTTATTTTAATCACTGGAATCGGAAAATCCTTCAAAATCGGAAGTTTCAGAGTCCGTCATAAACAAACCAATAATATCTCTATTTTCAAAGACAGAAATAAATAATAATAGCATTTAAACAGTAAAAAAACATTACAAACACGTGAAAATTGTTTAAATTTCGCGGCATAGCAAAAAAAATTTACAAATTTCGACGATTTTTGAAATTTTTTCGGGCTTAAAAATTATAGAAAAATCACGATTTTCCGTTTCTTTTTTTAAAAAAATCTTTGTATAGTCCGCACCGTGTATAAGCCGCAGCGGCTGTTCCAAATGTTTTTTTCTTGTATAACCCGCGGGCTATACACCCGAAAATACGGTAAGTAAAAATATAGGGGCAGCAAATAATAAATGTTGATAACTCATCACTCTCCCTTCATAGAATAAATAGAAAAACCTTCATGATGGAACCTTTATTTAGCGAACAATCTATTTTTAATCCACAGCACATATTTATGTACTTTTTCTCTTTAGCAGATTTTGAATTCTGAAGCAAATTTGAAATTTAAAATTAATATATATACTTACTATTTCAAAGCAAAAAATAAATAAATAAATAAATAAATAAAAATGAAAATAAATTAAGAAAGAAACTTAATGCTATACCTTTTTCAAATTTAAAATCACTATATAATTCTGTCACTATTTCACAAAGATAATTGCATATTATGTGTTAGCTTCTCGATAATGCTTTCTCTTACCATTTATGGAAAAAAAGGAAATAAATCAGATTGTAGAAGAAATTTGCACATGTTGGAAAGTGCATTTATATTATAAGCAAAGATAAAAACTGTCTAATTTTTATAGACTTACATAAGACCATTTTATATCATTATTGATAGTTATAATACCATTAATTTTCATTTAAATTATTACTTTTTCTTTAGAAGCGGTTAAAAGAACAACAAATTTCAATAGCACTATTTTTGCAGCTCATGAATAATAGAAATGTGCATTAATCAAATTAATTTCTTGATTTTCTTTTACTGATATTATACAAAATAAAGATGGAACCTTTAACTAGTAATACAGAATCAAGCACAATATTGCTGATTCACTAGCATATTGCGGACGATAAATCCATATAAACATATGAAAAAACACCAAATATATATATATATATATATATATTAGTGATGCAACGAATAGTGGTTTGGCCGAATAACCGAATACCGAATATTCGGCCAAGTTGCAGCCGAATATTCGGCCTATTCGGCCGCCGAATAATGAACTTATTTTTGCCTGAAAACAAAATATGGTATGCACTATATGCACAATTCTTGTATATTTCACATTTAAAATGTATTGTTTTCTTTTAAAAAATTATTTATATACAAATTTTTAATTTTTTAAAGCATTATTTTACTCTGAAAAAATATTCGGCCATGTTCGGCCTAAAAATTGCCTCAATAATATAATTCAGACCCCCCCCCCCCCCAAAAAAAAAAAAAAATTCTTAGCAAAAGTTCCTCATCAGGTACTGTTTAGTTATATTTTAATAGATATTATATGTGTTGTTGTTACATTTTAAAATAATGACAAAATTTTAAAAGTACTAGGAAACATAAGTTTCAGCTTTCAGATGAAATAAAATAAAAAATAAGAAATCTTAATATCTTAAGAAAAACCACTGATAGAAAGGGTGAAAGGAATATCCTCTAAAATGGTGGAAAGAAATCACTGTAGACTTTATAAAGCTCACAATTAACAAAATTTTTATTTATCTTTATTATTATTATTATTTTTTTTTTTTTTTTGCTGTCAGCAGTGAAGCCTCTTTAGAAAGTGCACCTCAATGTGAAGAGTAAAAGAATTTAGTAATTTTCTTTCCCAGCCACTACTAGAAAGACAACAGTGTCCTTTGGGGTGGTGGGCGAAAAATTCAGAAGACTTTCTAAACATTTCACAATTAGCCAAAAAGTACCTTTCTGCACCAGGAAGTACCATATATAGTGAGAAGTTATTTTCAGAAGCAGGTAACATTTACGAGAAAAGAAAAAAAAAAAAAAAAAAAAAAAAAAAAAAGAAAGACTATCATCTGAGAATGCTGATTATTATTATTTCTGCATCACAATCTACGTTTATTGAAAACATTTTAACTGTTTTTTAAGGCATTACAATGCTATTCTTGAAAAAAATATCTAAAACGTAAATGCATACTAATTAAAAGAATTTAGTATTTACATTTCTTTCATCATTTAATAAGAAATAGTAACAGGCTTTAAAAAAATCACTTCAATTATATTTCACTTTTAAGCGTATTTTAGTAAAAAAAAAAAAAACCTTAACTATTGCAACATATACGACTTAAATATCTTATACATATAATACAACTATATCTAATCAATCATATATTTATGTTCTTTATAGGTATAATTCAAAATATTATTGAAAGAAATATTTTTTTATGTAACAAGGGTTAAATGTTAAACTTCACATTATGATTAAAAAAAAAAAAAAAAAAAAAAGAAAAAAAAATTGAATTAGCTTGTTACAGCTGTATTAAAACAATTTTGAATAGATTAATTTTAAATTTAACAGATTATGTTAGCTTATTACAGATACTTTTTGTACTTACTGATACAGCATAATTTTTTTTTTAACATGATTCCTAAATTAGCCTCTTATATAAAAATGGGTAGATAAAACCCATTCGGAGTATGAAAGTTAATGGAAAAAAAAGTGTTAGTTAATTTCAAATAAAATGTTCATTATATATGATGAATATAAATTGTCAAATTAAAAAGTTGTACTGTGTAAATATAAAAACATTTATTACAGTGTATTATTCGGCCAAGGCCGAATAATGGACTTGATATTCGGCAGACAGGCCGAATGGGCCGAATATTCATTGCATCTCTAATATATATATATATATAACCATTAATTAAACATAACCTACCACCGTCAATTATTATGAATTAAAGCTGTAAATATATATATATATTCGCTTACGATTTTGCAGATCTCTATAACACAATCGATTTGACAGATTTAAAAGATAAAATAGTAGACTTTTATAATACAAATAGTACTTTGGATGTTCATAATGATTTTTTCATAAATTTATTTCAGTTAGTAGTACAAGAAAACTACCTTTACGAAGGAAATACAATATTTAAACAGATTCGGGGTATTCCAATGGGGGGGAGTTGCAGTTCCATTTTGGCAAACATTTACTTACATATATATGAAAGAAATAATAATTTAAACAGTAACACATTATCCTACAGGTATATAGACGATGTTTTGATAGTCAAATTAAACAATGATATTGAAAATATTGATTTTACATATTATCCTACGTCACTGAGTCTGGAACCCTCCTCCCAGAATTGTAAAAATATTAATTTTCTAGATGTGAACCTAAGCATAGAAAGTGAAAATTTGATATCTAAGTTATTTGACAAGCGAAATGATTTCAACTTTAATACCTTAAAGCTGATATATTTTGATTCCAACGTGCATGTTTCGATTAAAAGAAATGTACTTAGAAATGGATTAATACGAATCAAAAGACTGAGTACTAGAGTTAAAGATATGTTTAGTGATATTTTAGAGTGGTGCCGCTTGGGATTCAAGCATGGTTATCCTCACAATTTCATCAGGAGAATAACTAGTGATTTTATTAAGAGTAGCAGGTACGGAACTGAACTGAACTCAGTGATGGATGAGAATGGAGGTTTTGATGAGTTGATTGATCTAATGAGTTAGAGTGATATTTTGGTGGATGTTGTAGTTCTGTTTAGTTTTTCATAGTTTTTCATTTTTTCAATTTTGGTCTTGGCGAGTGAAGGGGGACGTAGCATGCGTAAAGTCTGACTTAACCCTGCAGTGTATGTCGTTAGCCATACCGCTCGCCTTCTGTCCTGTTCTGTTATGTCTTGCAATTATATATATTTTCTTTAGTTTGGTTATTTAGTTTGATTTTAAGAGTTAAAGTTTATGTTGGTTATTATAATATTTTCGATGTGAGTTTCAATGCAGCTATGGTGAGTGATGGATTTTGATATTTTGTTTGTGGTTTTAAATAAATATATATATATATATCATATTTAGTTTTAAAAAACGCGATTTTCCTAATGAAAAAAAATATGAAACTTTTTAAATATATTTTTAATTGTAAAGAAAAAAATATTTTTAATATGATTTCTTATATCAAAAATGCCATATGCTTGTATTTTGTTGGTAAAAAATCCAATGTTAAAATTTTGAAAGCATCAGTATTAAACCGACGATGTTCATTTAGTCTATACCAGAAAAATCAAATTAAATAATAAAAAGTTTAATTAGCATTTTGTTTTAATAACACATATATGGGTGATATTAAAAAATGAAATTCCGCAATACAAATAACTCCAAATTTGATTTTAGGATAGAAGATTTTGATCGTAATTTTCTCATATTAATGAATAATGACACAAACGCCTTTAAAATTTAGCAATACAAAGTGATAAAAAATAATCATAACAAAAATCTGGCAAATAAGAAATGGTAGACCACACCAGAACAAACTATTTTTTATATAGGAAGCCAAGATTGAATACAAGATTCTTCTGTCAAAAATACAGGGTGTCTCTCCTCCAGCACCACAGCAAATCCATTTGGTGCACGGAGCGGAAGAGATTGTGAATTGTGATATACCATTGGCGCATAATGATAACTGACAAAAAAAAAAAAAAAAAAAAAAAAAAAAAAAAAAAAGTAAATATTTCGGATTGAGCATCGGTCAGGAATGTTTATATGGGGTTGTAAAATTTATTTTGTTGGTTCAACATTTTTTCAATTGGGGAAGAGGGGTTCGATATTTTATTAAAGCTTAACATGATGGTATTAAATTGAACATTTCAAAAATCATAACGGTAATATTCTTTATAGAAATTTAAATAAACTTTGATAATTAATGATTAATGAAACCGATCGGGTTCATACTCACATAAACATGTGGAGGGCTACTTCATTCTCTCGAAAAGACCCGCTCGCTAATGCTAATCCAATGAAAGAAATTTATAATGATACCTCGTTTGCATTTCAATATTTTTAAATGATAAATATATATCATTTTTATGATATGATATTTTATGACCCATATTTGATATCGATCTGTACAAAGGCTATCATTTATTTTTTCGATTCTGATTGCAGATTTTTTTTTTTTTTTTTTTTTTTTTTTTTTTTTAAACGGGGATGCTTTTCTTTTCGAAACCGTTTCCGAAAATGAAAGTGTCCTAATTAAAAATACCTGTAAACAAAATCGAAAAATTAAAAAAAAAATTCTCTTTGCACAGATTTATCTCAGCTATCCAATGAATAAAAAATCAATTAAAATATTGCAAAGTAGCATTAGCGAGTGGTTCTTTTCGCTTGACAGAAATAGCCTCTTAATGCAGAAGTGCCATTTCTGATAATCTTTTTATTTCTGAACTTTTTACTGAGAATATGATGCAGCTGAAAATATTCTTACAATTGTTTTTTTTTTTTTTCAAAGAAAATAAATAAACGCTTTATTTGTATTATTAATAATAATTTAAAATGTCGTGTTCCTTTACCATAATGTTTTGCTTTATCTGTTACACACATTTAAACATCAGTTAGATAATCGATGCATCTTTTTCACAAAGGTTAAGATTCAGTCAAATGAAAAAGGGGGAAGGGAAGAACAAGAAACAAGAAAAAACTCTCGATTTTCTAATATTTATTTTTAAAGTTGAAATTTATCTGAATATACAATAAAATCATGTATTATTTTAATAAAAAGTTTCTGGAAAATATGAATTCTTATTTTGAATTGCTGTCCTAGTTGGATTCGAAAATCCACTACAAAAAACAATTTTTGTATTGGAAACAAAGGATGAAAAACATTTTCTTCTGAGAAAAATACAGGGTGTCTCATTCCAGACTAAACACAAATTTTCTCAAAGGTTAAACACTGAATGAACTATATTACAGTAAAATTTCAACAGACTTGAGTTGCATTGTTAAAATGCAAATATAAAACGCGAATTTGTGGAAGCTGTTGCCCTTATTTACCTCCAAACAATATTGAACTAGATGCTCCGTAATTGGAAATATATTTCACATTTCATACGGTGTCACTGACCGACTTACAGATCACTCCCAGAACCTTTTTTTAGCGCCATTACATTTTACATATAAAATATAAATCAGACAAAAAATTCTAAAAATCTTTATTATTCCGTTTCCCGTTCTTTCAGGCATAGACACTCGCGAGCTAATGTTAAAGCTTTGGAAGGTTCTTTTCAAATATTTCGTGTGCATTTCAACTTTTTTATTTCTTTTTGCATTGAATAGTTGAGGTCGATCGCTTATTCACCCTTTTTTGATTTTGTGTGCAATTTTTTAAAAATATATAAAGTTACTCTTACTTTCAGAACGGGTTCCGAAAGTGAAAGTGTCATCATAAGAAAACAAACTGCAGCCAAAATCGAAAAAATAAAAATGGGTGAATGTAAGGATCAACCACTGCTATTAAATGCAACAAAAATCATTTAAAAATACTGAAATGCAAATGAGATATTTGAAAAGAATCTTCCAGAAGTTTAACATTTGCTCGCGAGTGTTTTCACCTGCCGAGACGGGAGCCTCATCTTATTATAATATGCTGTTCATTTTTTAATTATAATAAAATCCGAGAAAAAAAGCTGGCTGTGGAATATTTTAATGTCAATAGATAATAAATTTTCATCAGGTGGTTGGATAAATAAAGTACATTTTGTGCTGATTTTCGAATACTTAATAATCACATTAAACAACATGAAAAAAATTAAACCAATTTGGAAAAATGCCTGACAGAAATAATCAATGTTGTTAGAATTTGCAGATAAATTCAGTTTTGTAAAATATTTTATAAATATATCTATAGTACATTTTTATTTCATGAAAAAAATTACTTAATAAAAGAAAGTTATTTTATTTTATTAGTTTTTTATTTTAGTTATTTTTTATTTTATTAGTTTTTTTTTAATTATTTTATTATTATTAGTGTTTTTATTATTACTAGAAGATCTAATCCGGACATCGCGGTTACAGAATATTCGTAAAAAATCTAATATATTTCTTCCAATTAATATATATTAAGATTGTCCACTAACAACTCCTAAAAGCATTTATAAGCCTAAAAGCATTATATAATATTTTACTTATTTATTTACAAAGTTTCATTTTCGTTATCGAATTATAGTTAGAAATAAATACAGGGCTATTTATATTGTGTAAATGTATACATTAAATGTAAATATTTATGTGTTTCGTAATCTCAAAAGAAAAGCGCAATTTTTTAATCTAATTTTTCTACCAATATAACAATATACTATACATACATTTCCTTCAGTCATTATTCATTGAAAAAAAAAAAAAAAAAAAAAAAAAAAAAACACATTTGATCAATTTCAGAAACAGAAATTATTTCGACAATTTGAAAACACCCTGTATATATACTCTATATTATGATTAATAAATTTTGCCAAAAGTTACTGCAGATTTCTGTTGACAGTCAGGCTTAAAAAATACTTAGAAAAAAAAAACATTTTTTTCGTAATTCAACAAATTTAAAGAATTTAACAGTTAGGAAAATATTAAGAATGTTTAGTGAGTTTCAACATTATCTATAAATAATTAATGCATATGTAATGTAGTATTGCTGATATTAGCTATTAAATAAAAAAAAAATATATAAGCTATTTTTTTTTTTTTTTTTTTATCTGAGTAACTGTAGCAAAACTTACATGAAATTTGAAAAAAAGATTATGATTCCTATTTCATTTTTCTTTCTTTAAAAAAATTTAAAGAATACATTCTGTTGAGGTATTATAATAAAAAAAGACATTATATTTTTCTTTATTTGAGACCCCTTTTTAACGAGCATTTTTTGTTCACCACATGAAAATATCGTAAAAGTAGTAATAGTAATAGTTTAGTTATTTCCGAGTTCTTTGAAAAATATCTCAGAATTTTAATAGATGTATTTAAACAGATGTTCTTTCTTACTCCCTTTTTTAGTTCTTTAGTATCAGTTCAAGTCCTTTGCCTGAAGCGATATTTGCACGTCTCCGCACTCCTTTGTCTACGATATCATCAGGCATCTGGTTAAATCAGCGGGATATGGTCAAAAAATGTGCGACGCTAGAAACTCCGTTGAAATGAATAAGATACTGCTATTAGGAAACACGTGTAGAAGGACATTCAGAAAGACTTTTAAGAGAATTTTAAATACTGTTTTGTTTTTAACATTATTAAATAATAGAATTTTTTTAATAACATTAAAGTATTTTAGTATTAGTTAGATACATTAACGTTTCTCTTGTTCTTAATATTCCGTTGCAAAATGTAAAACTAATATCTATTTTTTTTCTTTAAATATGCATCAAAAACAGTTTTAAACTATAAATCAAGATACAAATTGCTATAAGTGACTTAAATCAAAGAAGTGAAAAACTTAGACAAGTGTCAATATCCTTGTTGATACAAACATTTTAGCAAAAATTTTTGAAAATTTCGCCGGTTGTGTGATGTTTTCATATTTAAACATATGTTGATCTAAATAAAGGCATTATGACTTTTAACTGTATTATTTTTATCACTTTTAGAAATTTGTAACTTCATTTAGTTGATTACAAGTGATTTTCATGCTTGCTTTTATAACAGTTTTAAAGTAGAATTTATAACATTCTGTATTAAAATTGACAATATTAACGAGATATTTAAAGTCTTACTCTAACATGCAGTTCCTTTTTTAATTATAGACTCAGAGAAAAATTAATGGTTATTTGAGAAAATTATTTAATTCTTATTGATAATAAACTTTTATGAAAGATATATTCTTGCTCTAATTCGAATTCCATGAATCTAGGTATAGGAATAAACGAAATCTCAGACAAAAAATTATGGTGGTTCGATGAATACTGTACATTTTCTACTGATTTTCGAATATTTAATAATCGCATAAAAAATCAAGACCCCACCACCACACACACACACAAAATCTAGAAAAATGCCTCTCAGCTACGACCACTATAGTCAGAATTTGAAGTTAAATCCACTAGCTGTGTAGAATAAGTTGCATATATCTACCGTATTATTTCATTACATTAAAAATACCACTTAAAAGAAAATCCAACATTCTTTTAAATTTTTATTAGAGGATCTAATCGGATACCGCAGTTCACAGTACATTGGTAAAAACTTACTGTTTAACTGTAATAGATTTCTTAAAATTAATATGTTTTTAGATTGCCCACTAACAACTCCAAAAATAATTGTGTATAAAAAATATCAAAATGTATTCAAATAAAGTTTTGAAATTTATTAAAAGCAATATTTTTGTATTAGCACCAAGCCAGATATTAATATCCGAAGCAATCGGTAAGGATTTTGTTAATTACAGCAGCCTTTTTTTTATGATCATTTAAGTGGTTTTAGTAAGTAGTTAGATTACTTGTTTATTAAATTTGTGCTATATTTATATTATTTGTACTATTTTTTTATTTATTTATTAAGTTTCAATTTCGTTACGGAATACTACCCGGAAGTAAACGCTAGACTATTTATACTGTTTCGTGTGTAAATGGGTTAATTTTTCGTAGTCAGAAAGAACAGCACAATTCTGTTATGTAATTTTTTTATTAATCTAGCAATACACTATATATATATTTCCCTTGGTTATATTTCATTAAAAAAATCTGTTTCAACAATTTTAAAGACAAAAAAACTTTCGACGTGTATATAATCTATAAATAGATTAACAAAATTTGCCAAAAAGATGCCTACAGTCAAGCTTAAAACATATTTAGAAAAAAAAATTCATAATTCAACAAACTTAAAAAATATAACAATGAAAAAAATATTAAGAATGTTTATTGTCATTCCGTTTATTTGTATTTCTTCTTTTTACTAAAATATCTAAATGAATTGCATTGCAATACTGTCGGAATTTTTAAATTGAAAATATTAATTTAATATACTAAAAAAATAGATCAAGTGATTTTATTATTGGAATTATAAATTATTTTAGGTATATTTAGCGCCATGCAGTGTCATGCCATTTTTCGAGCACACAATATTATTTTTCGCTTGCGCTGTTCCCTTTTCCGGGTGTGCCGTTCTATTTTTGACGATGAATAAGGTCTCATTCGGAAGGTTTAAACAGAATTTTCATATCCAGGGCTCCCAGCACATTTTAGTCCTCAAAAAGGGGGAAAGGGGACCATTTTTATTTAAAAAGGGGACTTTGGGGGACCATTTTTATTTAAAAAGGGAACTTTGGGGGACCATTTTTATTTAAAAAGAGGACTTGGGGGGGGGGGTATTTTTATTTAAAAAGTAGACTAAACAAGTTGGAAATTGCTCGTCAAACGTGGCAAATGAGGTGCGTTCGTACTATAACTAGTTTTATAATTATTTTTTGCACCCCATATTGTACTGAATGTATACTTTTTTGCACTTCATAAAGCGCATAGTCTGATACATCATTAAAATGCACTTCCAATAATTTTTTCCCATTGGCCGTAATGTAAAGAAAAACTTTTGACTGCCCCTGTAATTAAACTATACATCCGATTTTCCTAAAATTTGAAATGGCTCGACAAAATTTTGCAACAATCATATATTTGAAATTTCAGACCATTCGGTTGGGTAGTTTTTGCTCTGTTACATGCGGACAGACGGACGGACGGACTGAACGACGACTATAGGTGCTACGTATTTATATAATTACGAACGCACCTAAAAAGGATCATGAGTAAAAACATTGCACCAATTTTCATAAATATGCAAGTAAATTTTTAAAATTACTCCAGAAAATATGTTAGATGGTTATCTTTATGAGATGTCATTAAACAATGTACACAGCTTTATAGAAACACATTTAAATATCCTACTGCAAGAATATAAAAAGTATTCAATATTTCGGCATTCACCTTGATATTTCTCTTTAGAGGTAAAAAATAACAGTGATTAGTGAATAAAAAGAGCACAGCATAATAATGATTCCTGTTGGATATTAAAATTTAAAATTAGATTAATATATATATTATTATTTTCCTCAAACATAAAATTTAGTTTCTTTCTACGCAACAGAAGCTAGGATAAGCTATAATGTTCATCGGAAAACGTC
This sequence comes from Maratus speciosus, assembly GCA_963932465.1. Taxonomy (NCBI): domain Eukaryota; kingdom Metazoa; phylum Arthropoda; class Arachnida; order Araneae; family Salticidae; genus Maratus; species Maratus speciosus. Next base: position 189,248,650 of record OZ010796.1, read on the forward strand.
TAGTATGGCAAAGACCGGTGGGGAGTGATCAAAACCAATATTGAATCATCAGTTATAAATAATCATCTTACGTATCAAATCTGGTGAAATTTAATCCCAAACATGCTGCATTCTGGCTTTCACAGAAGTAATTAAAATTGCAATCCAATAGTGCCTGTCACCTGTCATGAAATACAGCAAAATCTAATCAGTTACGAATTTATGCCAAGGATTAAATGAATGTGAAGTTTGATGGAATTTTACCCTAACAAAGGTAAGGTATACTAAGGTATACTAAGGTATAATTATCATGTAAATTGTGAAAAATGTAACATAGCAATGCCACCTGTTGGCCCATATACGCCAAAACCTAATCAGCACCTATTTGTGCTAAAGTCTAATTAAATATGGCATTTGATGAAATTTCATGCTTTAGTTTTGAGATCAGGCATGAAAGTGGGAAATGAGAAAAAAGGTGCTAAATTTTTTCCCTCAATACAATAACGCCAAACACGTACAATTTAGACACATTTTAATAGTTATTCATACAATAAAATTAATTATAACTGTACATATGATTGTTATTTTCTTTTTGTAACTTAGAAAGTATTAAAAGAAAATAAATAAATAAATAACAAATGTATAAATTCATCCAAATGTATCTGATGAACTTATGTGAAGTACAGAGATTAGTTTTTTCAAAATGAATGTAGTATTTTGAATGATTTGACTGTTTAAGACTTTACTTAAAAAAAAATCTCCATGCTAAATATATGCATACCAAATTGATCTTTACTTCAGAAATACATTTCCAAAAATACATCACTGAAATTACCCAGATGTGTTTTATAAATAGAATAAAATATTCTATTCCAAAAAGCACCTTTTGGAAACTTCATTACCCTAGTTAAAGAACTTAATTTACATGACTCAGATGCTTATAATAAAAGCTCGCCTTTGATTTGATAGTACAGCAATTCGGGAACTAACTCCAAGGATTTCAGCAGATAAAATGTCTAATTAAGTTTTCTAGACCCCCCCCCCCCACCCATATGCTTTTAATATTTTCTTTGCATTTTTGCATCAATCCAGAGAATGTCCAAATTTGCTTTTAAAAAGGTGGAATTCCTCCTTTAGGAGGAACTCTTTCATGCCTGTGAGATAGAGTAGCTACAAATTTCATATCACAAATAGAGAGAGATTTTTAAAAATAGTCAAATCGTATTCAGGTCAACCTAAAACATATAAATCTATCAAAAAATGGAAATTATTTTCATGATTCTAATACTTTCTTCTGATAAACTAGGCGGCTCTGTCCCCTACGAGCTACACTTGACAAATACCGTTCAGACACTGCAGACTCAAAAAACACGCTAATTTGATCCACTTTAAAAAGATTATGGAAGATTTGAATAATAATTAAACAACCAGTGATGATCTCACTGTAAACAAATTTCCATTCATTTCCACTTTACTGAGGGATTTTAAGGTATAATCAGCTGCTGTTCAGACATTTAATGGCTGTTTTCGTGATTGATTAAATAAGATAAGTAAACAGCATTTGAAAATCAGTCTATATAAAATGAACAAATTCTGAATATAATGAGAAAAGATAATAATATATAATAATGAGAATTCTGACAATTTCGTATCGTTTCCAAGAACATAAAAAAGGATTTTGCTTTTTATAAGATAATAAGCAGTTAGCAGGGCCGGTGCAATATTGCACAGGGCCCTGGCAAAGGAGTTAATGGGATCTAACGTATACTGCCATATTGATCTAATAAAATTTACTTTTAAATTGTATACATCATAGAATAATATATGACGACGTGAGTTTCAAAACGCACCTTATCCAGAAAATCAAATCTGGGGAAATCGCAAAAAACCTCTAACTGCATCCATTGGTTTTCACTGTAGATCAAGATTTTACAAGGGCTGAAATACAAGATAAAACTAGTTTTTTTTTTGAGACTGTTGTGTTTTTTCAATGCAAGAATAAATTTATTGAGACAACTCAATTTTTGATAAGGCGAGTTTTGAAACTCACACCCTCATATAACATACATAATAAATGTACCAAAATACCACTAATTTTACATGAGATAGGCATAATTATTTTTTGAAAAATCTTCTATAATTTACAATACTTTAAATATTTAATTTTTACGTTCACAGTTACTTTCACCAAATCTATACATTCTCCGAAAATTATATCAACTTTGCTTGTAAGAAATAAAGTTAATACTCACCTTTTTTCTTTATCATGAAAAAACATTTAAAAACAAATGCAGATAAAAAATATACCAAGGAAACGTTATTTCGAATTCTACAGGGGCATTCCTGGGCACTCGCTCCGTTTGACCGATGGTTGCACCGGCCCTGGGTAATAAATACAGGGGTAGTACTGGTCCTAGATGATATTTCAGGACATACTTTTTCCAATATTTGAGGACAATTTCAGGACACATTTACCTGAATGCTACTTTTTTTCCCCCACAATCAGTTGTTGAAGTTTGAGATTTTTTTCTGCAATCACTAGCCAAAGTTCGACATTTTTTTCCCATGATCGATTGCTGAAACTCTAGAATTTTTTTACGCGATCCTTTGCTGAAATTCGAGATTTTTTTTCTCGGGAACGTTTGCCGAAATTCGAGATTTTTTTCCCCCACGATCATTTGTCGAAATTCGTATTTTCTCCCCCACAATTGTTTGCCGAAATTCACGAATTTCAGCTAATGACAGACGACATTCCCGATTTTTTAAGAAATTGGTTGAAGACTATTGCAATTTTTTTCACCGACCAATTAACAAAATTTGCAATTTTTCTTCCTATCCGACTGACAAATTCCCGATTTTGTGTGTGTGTGCGATCACTTGACGAAATTTGTGAGTTTTTCATCATCAGATTACAAAACGTTTCACTATTTTCTGACTCTAAAGCACCTATTAATTCCAAAGTACTGATTTTGTGCAATTCCGCAAAAAAACAAATATATATATATTCACGGAAAAATCATGACTGTTTGTGCTATAGTACAAAACTTGCAAAATTTCAGGACATGTTACCATATTTCAGGAAAACATTTTCATATTGATTTTCATTCATTATTCAAACATTTCAGGACGTTTTTTTTCATTTTTCAGGAATTCAAGGAAAGAAGTTAAGAAGTTTTTAAGACAAAGAAAACATGTTATGATAATTTGGATGTTTAAATATATATTGTAGCATTGTTTTCAGTTATAAATTACACTGTTAAACAATTTTAAATGGTATGAAAAATAAATAATGAGAAAGGAAGAAATTTTTCAATTCTTGATTCAACCGAAAGTTTTCTGTAGAGGTATATCGTCTTGCTTGAAAGAAATTGCATTCCAATAATTAAAAATATGCAAAAAGGCATTTTACCCTATCCATTTCCTTTTAAATGATTCAGAGTTGTGAGCTTTAAATTCATTTTTTTTTAGTTTGCATCTTTTGTCTCCTCCTAATTCAATGCTTCTTTCCATTTGACATTTTTTTTTTGGGGGGGGGGGGGGAGCACACAAATGCTCGGTCTTTGAAGACTGGTCAAGGCAGTAGCTTAACATAGTAACTTTTGTGTTCTGCGATTTTTTAGTTTTTAGGATTTTAATGAGATTTCTTAATGAGTTTCTTAAAATGTGTCCATATTCAAAGGTCATTTTTTAACATTCGTGGAAGAATTCCAGTTACAACACTGTAGCCCACTGTAACAAATTTTGTCCTCTACGATTTTTGAGCTTTTAGCGATTTTTAGAATTCTTTTGATTTTGCGGTGATTTTTTTCAGTCACTGAAAAGGGGACTAGGGGGACCAAAATGCATAAAAGGGGACTAAAGGGGACCTTTTTTTAAAAAGGGGACTTTGGGGGGAAAAAGGGGACCATTTGGGAGCCCTGCATATCATACATTCACGTATCAATTCATATTCGCCTGTTTGAATAAAAAATTAATAAAAAAAATTTTATACAAATAATTCTAAATATTGCAGTGTGAAAGGTTCACGTGGTGCACTTGTAATTTAATAATAAGTAGAGTTGTATCTGTACAAATTTTAAAAATATTTTTTATGTTTATTTAAGAATGGTTTGTTTCTAACAAAAAAACAGAAAGAAAAAAAGAAAAAAAATTGAAATTAAATACTCTGAAGTTCTAGCTATGAGATTATTTGAACTTCTTTGATTTAATTTAATCACTAGGACTAGGTTTCGATAAATTTCCTATGAAAAATGTTTCAAACAAAAGAAAAAAGAAACATAATGTAAGTAAGCCGAATTTTGACTTTCTTGCAAGAAAATGAACAAAATTTTCACACAGATCATTTGGGGATCATCGCATATGCGTAGAAAAGGTAGAGAAAGCAATTTGCCTTCATTCCCCCCCCCCCCCCCCTAGTAGTCTTCCCTTTTTAAAATATAAGTAAGCGGAATCCAGGCTTTTAGTCATTCCAAGCATAAAAAGCGTGAAAGTTTTAGACATAAATATAGAAGGAAAAGAAAACCTCCATTTAATAACTCCAATATTTTCATTAAGAGTGGACTTTGAGGGGAGGGAGATAAAATATCAGCAACTACAGAGATTGAAAAAGAAAAGAAATAATGGGAAGGGGGGTGAATATTGATGAACAAAGGGTAACTTTACATTGTGGAGACTTTCCCAATAGGGGGCGGGGATGAAGCAGAATTAAGGCAATAACATTAAAATTTAAGAAGAAAATATTTATATTTTGAACACGATTAATAAGTTTTCGAAGTTTAATGAGAATATTCCTTAATGCCTTATTTCTTAAAGGGAAGCTTAGAAGGGCAATTAATGGGTTTAAAACTTCTCCCAGCATACTCAAAAACGTATGCAGTCAAAACTCATTGCATTAAGATAAATACATGATGCGTTAAAAAACGGAAGGAAAAACATAAAGAGCACCTACCTTATCTCGTCCCCGCCCCCCCCCCCCCCCCCCCCAAGTCAACAGAAAAACATTTTTTTTTTAATTATATATGTATAGTATGTTCAAGAACTACTTTAAAACTTTATAATAAAAGTCCCTTTCTCAGTGTAAAAAACAATGAATGAAATAAGTGTGAAATAAAAGCAGCCAAGTTCGTGTGTTACATTTTCTAATGTTACTCACTCCTATTCTTTTATTGTCATGTATCTCTCTCTGTTTTAAAAAAAACGTAACTAATGCTGTCACCTCTGCAGTAAACGAATTTTTCGTGACCTAGGGCCTTACTTCGCTAATATTAAGAAAACTACTGCACACAAAAATATGAAAATGATAGCATTATAGAGAAATGTTTGATAAATACCCTGAAGAAAACCGTTTTTAAATAAAATTTTTATTTTAAGAGGTATTTAATGTTAAAGTTGGTCAAATTCGTTCTATTAAAGAAGTTTTATATTAGCAAAAACTATACATAAGAATTTAATCCTTTATTCTAAGGATATATATTAGAAGTTTCCGGTGTGCCGACTGCATTTAGTTTTTTAGTTTGACTAATTTTTTGAGGTCTTATACCATTTTAAATCCAAATTTTCAGCTTTTTGTGAGATATTTTTTACATATTTTAGAAAAGGTTATTATTTCAAATTGTTGCTAATTGTAAAACAGAAAAAACAACAATATTTACTTCAAATTAAGAATATATTTGCATGTGACTATTATAAACAGAGAAAAACTTTCAAATTAGAATTAAATGATTACGTATTAAAATCAAGAAAATATTGAAAATTACGTCATAAAAACTATATTTACTACATGTGAATATTAAAAGAGAAAGAAAATTTTAGAAATAATAAATCCATTAATCTGTGTTAAATGTCGTAATTGGAAGAAATTATGTCCTATTTAAAATGACCAAATAATAATATTGTAAAACAGTTTAAATTAAAAAATATATTTACACGAGACATTTATTTCATATTTGGAGATAATCTTTTTAACTACTGTTGTGAATTCTAAGACAACGCAAATATTTCCTTTCTAACAGCAAAAGTATTTTTACATTAATATTAAAAAGAGAAATAAAACTCTTGTGAAAATTATATTAGATATAAAACGATACATTTAAAATGTCTTATTTAAAAAAATTTCTTATAGCGTTGTTAAAAAAATACGAGGAGGATAAGACTCTGTTTACATAGTTCATTTTATATTAGCTTTTTTTTTTCGAATGCTTAACTCATCTTATTTAATCAAACATGAAAACAGTCAGTAGAGGTTTAACAGCAGCTGATCCGGCCTTAAAATTCCCAATCAAAAGGAAGTGAATGAAAATCCGCTTACAAGGAGATCGCCACTGATTTTTTAAATTATGTTTCCGTATTCCGCAATATTTTTGAAGCCGATCAAATTACCGTGTTTTTAGAGTTTGCGGTGCAGGGCCGTAACCAGCAAGGCACGTCGCTCTGAAAATTTTTGGGAGGGCTAACATCTTTTAACAATCTATATCTCTTTTTAAATTAAACACAGTAAAACCTGTGGATACGGGGTTGTCGGTAAAGAAACCCGGCTATAACATAACCTGTCTATAAAAAAAAAATAAATAAATAAATAAAAAAAATAAAGGTCTATAACCTGTCTGTAACGAATTTCTTAAACGAAAAAAAGTTATGATTCTTTGAAAAAAGAAATACAAAACAGTTAGAGGCATTCTACCGTTTGCTAAGACGAAAACCTATCTAAAATGGAATTTTCTCCCATTCTGTGTGATTTTGCATTAACAGGTCTAGTTTTATTTAATGGAAAACAGATTGCATCCAACATCTCATAAAAGAAAAAGTAGCTTTATTCAAATTTTAATAAAGAAAAATCGTGCACATTGTGTATAAAATTATCATAGCTTATAACTGTTTTCACTTTATTAAGCATATTTTAGAAAACCTAGTAAGTAAAAATATTTCTGATTAAAAATAATTTACGATTGGTATAATAAGTAAAAATTGTTAACTGGTTTTTTTTTTTTTTTTTTAACTGCTTACTTAACAAAAGTGAAATGAAAAAAAAATCATACATTGAATACTGATTAAGGTTGTACTTTACAATTTATTATATTACAGTGCATGCTATTGATCTCATTTAATTCAGTCCATTGTAAAAGTAACAAGCAAACATAGTTCAGATTACATAATATTTCCGTAAAGTATAAATAGTAACTTTCTAAATAACGTTTAAAGCTTCGTTAAAATGTAGAGGATGTTCGCACATTTTTGTAATGATTTTGGATTTCTCTGTGATTTAAATGTAAATGAAAAACAGATAAATAAATACAACCTATATAGCATTTTTAATCGACTGATTTAAAAAAAAATCATTGATTTAAATCATAAATTTTCTAAATGTTTAAAATGACATTAGAAAGTATAAAATTTAAGATGAACATAATTTGGAAAGTTTCTACAGGTATTTTGACTTATGAATACATAAAAAAAGCTTTAAATAATTGTTTTTAAGCTTAATTCCAGACTGTGGAAAAAAGTTTAAGAACAGTAATTTTCTAAAAAGACTAGTTTTTATCTAACATAAAATAAAAAGGATTTTATTTTTAAATGATATTTAAATCTAATATAAAATGCAATGTTATAATTTTCTTTTACTAATAAAATTATTCATTCTTTTGTATAAAATAAGCATAGCAAGTATAGTAAATTTCTGCAAGTAAAAGAATAAAATAGCCATAACCTCATTTTCGCATTCTATTTTTGTAACAATAAATTTATAGCAGATAAAGAAGAATTAAAGAATGATATCGGCTGAACCGCTATTGTAAAAGAATGTATAAGAGAAAAAGAAGCAATTGGTATAAAATATTAAGCACAGCAAAAGCTTCTTCAATAAAGGTTGAATAAATGTTTGTTATTTAAAATTTTTGAACTCATATATACCAAATAAAAATTGCTAGGGATTAAAAAAGCACCAAAACTATTTGAAACACTGAATGCTGAGAGACCCCACTGAGTGCTGATAATGCTGCTGTTTATGGTTTGAGGATTTCAGATATAACATGGTTATTCCTTATATTTACTCTGTATGTGTATATGAATGGGTTAAAACATTTTCATATTTTATGCTAATCCCAAAATATTTTTCTGGGATTAGCATATGCATACATGTGTGTAGGTTCAGATTTAGGCGATTAACAGTACAAATGAAAAATGAGCTGCAAATAATATTTGTTAGTTTTGCTATTTGTGCTACTAATTAATGAAATCACTTATTTGCAGTTTTTATTAATTCTGTAATTATTTACTCTTTTCTCTAGGTAATTTTTTTAGGGTGCCACAACCTGTCCTTTATGAAATTGGCAGAATGCGCCCCGCCCTTTTAAAAAATAGTGAAATTCACCAGTAGTGGTAGCCAGAGATTTCTTGTAAAAAACTTCCCCATTCCACAGTATTTTTAAATCCATGTGCCCAAGACTTTGCAAAAAGGATAGAACTTTATTTCTTTAAAAAAAAATTAAAACTTGTTATTTAATTGTATTTTTCAATTTGTAATTCAAAAATTATTAAAATTAATGACACTTTATTAACGACACTTAATTAATTAATGACACTTTATTATACTAAGAAACTATATACTTTTTTCCCCTTATATAATTACTAAACAGATGACTAATATATTTCCTCATGAAATAGCACCCTTTTTTGGGACTAGCATCCTGCCCCTTTTTCTTTCTAGAATGAATACTAAATTATTAAAGATCATTTTAGTAATTAAATCATAAAAATGTATATTATGTTCCTAATTACAGAGTTAATTTTTTGTTTAATAATCATTAATTTTAGTATTAAACAATTTAATAGTAAATACAGTTATTAATAATTTTAATAAATGTAAATATCACTAGTTAGTACTTAATACAGTTTTACATAATTATTACAAAATGTTAATGTATATAACATTATTGTATGCTACTAATTAATGAAACTACTAATTTGCAGTTTTTATAATTTATGTAATTACTAATTAATAATAATTTTATTAATTAAAGTGTAAAATCACAGAATATATTAGCAATTAGAGGTTAAATTGGTTTGGAAACCTAAAACTCTTGGTAGCTATTCAGTATTTGAGCGCTGGGAAAAAAAATCATAAAAATCCGATTTAAATTAAAAAAATCTGATTTTATCAAAATCCGATTTTTTTTTTATTTTTTTTTCAAAAAAATCATGATTTTTTTTATATCTAAAAATAGGTGACATAATTAATTATAAAAAAAGAGAAATGTCAAAGTTTACGTTTGGCTGGGGAAAAGGTACAAAATACATACCCAACAAAGGTACTTGCTTATCACAGCTTATTATATTTAAAGTTGTATCTCATGTTTTAAAATAAAATCCAATCTCCACGCCTTTGCTGAAATACTATCACAAAATCTTTAAACATCTCTATAGGAAATGTAAACAAAATTATAAAATCTGATTTAGAGCTAATAAGGAAAAAAAAAAAAAAAAAAATGTTCATCACCTAATGCGAAATCATGTTTATCAGCATAAAATTATGTAGAGATTTTTCCATGAAATTTATTTGACAGGAGAAAAATGGAAATATGCAGTTACAATTGATGAGGCTTGGATATGTTTACCTGACTGCAATAGAAAAAGACCTAAAATGTTGGTTCAGTGAAAACAAAGAAAGTTTTGCTATAGGTTTTATGGTTACTGCTAGATTCTCTTATAACAAAAAACTTAAAATAAGGAAAAAAGAAAAAAAAAAGTCAAAATTTACTTGGATTACTATCAGAAATATGTTTTAACAGCTGCATTCAAAGAAGACATTCCATCACTTTACCCAAACACTGTTCACTGAGTTAAATTCCAAAAGTATAAAGCTACCAGCAGGGCCGGATTAAGGGGGGGGGGGGGCTACGGGGGCTGCAGCCCCTGGCCTCAACTCGCGAGGGGTCCTTTACCAGTGGGTTAAGTTGTATAAAAATTTCATTTTAAAAACTACTTAATTTCTTAAAAAAAAAAAATAGAAATTCTGAAATGCTAAAAGTATTCTGAAATGTCGAGAAAAAGCCGTGTTTCAAGGGTCAACATCCATTACCTTTTACTTTTGCAATTTTAAAGCTTCGTGAGACCGATAATAACTGTTGCTAAGGCATCCGTTTAGTATTTTTACCCTCTTTCCCCGAGACAAAAGCAGAAAAACATCTTTATTCATCTCCCTCTTCAGCCTCAAAAACACATGTACTCAGCATTAAGTTTTCCAAGAAATTACTAACGAGCACAGACTCGACACCCCACTGCCTGAAATCTACACTTCCGATCTTCGGAATGATACTGACCAGTATCTTTCAACAATATTTTGTGTAAGCGACCATAACGATTTGTTTTTACATCTTTTCTTCTCCTGCATAAAGTCACTGTTAAAAGAGACAAAGAAGTGTGTGTTTTTTTCAAAGGGTGTGCTTTTTCATAAACTTTTATTTGAATATTGTAAGAAGATTTCAGGAAATGTAATATTTAGAAATTGTTCTTAGCACTTTAGATCTCCAATTAGTCAAAATTAAGCATAGGGTATGGATTAGTCATTGGAATAAAATTTTAAAGATATGCGGAAAAAATAGGGAGATGCTTAAAACAGGGCCCTAGGGTCCCAATAAAAATATGAGAGTGTTTTGTCCGGGGAGAGGAGTCCAAGACTCAACTCTAAAATTTTGCATTGAGAATGCCAGAAAATTAGGGGTGAAAAAAGCATACCGCACAAAAAGTTCAAAGGGCCCTGAATCGGGCCCTACGAGACCCTAGGATGCCCTGGGATTTTAACTGGAAACTAGAAACGGGACAATAACTAAATGGAAAAAAGGTTCCAAAAATGAATATCGGATTAAGAAGGGATAGTTTATTAACAATTTAAGGTGCAAAAACTTCAAGGGGCCAGGGACTTAACTGGCATGTAGTTCAGTATAAAGATACTTTTCTGTAGTTTTTAAAATAATCAGAGGATGCTAGAACTATGTTAAATAAAATTGCAAGCAATTCAGATCCTTTTTAAAGAAGCTACACCAAAGGCCCCAAATAGGCGATTAATATTAAAAATCGGTGGTAGCTGAAGTCAGCGAAATTTTTTTGTCTTCTTGTGGTAGCTGAAGGAGCTAAGACGTTGTTAGAAAATAAAGCTAGTGAATCGGACTATTTTTAAGGGACATGTAATAGGGGCGCAAAAGGAGCCAACTGATAGTTGAGAGCAGGGCCCTAACATGAAATCATGTTAAAATGTTTTAGTACTTAGCGTTTTAGATCTTCAATTAGTCAAAATTAAGCATAGGGTATGAATTAATCCTTATAATAATATTTTAAAGAAATGCACAAAAATTGGGGGGGGGGGGGGTATCACGCTTAAAACATGGCCCTAGGGTTCCAGTTAAATTATGAGTGTTAGTCCAGGAAGAAGAGTCAAATATTCAACTTTAAAACAATGCACTGAGAAGGTGAGAAAATTAAGAGGGGGGGAGGGGAATGCATGACACACAAGAAGTTCAAGGGGGCCGTGCGGGAGCATAGAGGGCCCCAGGTCTTAACTGGAATGTAGAAACGTGAGAATAACTAAGTGGAAAAGAAGATCGGATTAAAAGGAAGTAATGTATTAAAAATTTAGGGCACAAAAACCTGAAGGGGCCCTGTACCGTGTCCCAGGTGTCGAGGACCTTAACTGGAATATAGAAATGGGGGAATAACTAAATGGAGATTTAGCCCCAAAAACGAAGAAGATCAGATAAAATGGGGCACGTTATTAACAATTTAGGGCATAAAAACTTAAAGGGTCCCCGGCCCTTAAAAAATTAAAAATCTGTGCATCAGGACCTTTCTTGGGCTATCCTCACCTAAATTGTCAGACTTATACACGCGATAAATTTCGCTACCCATCGCGAACAGACACACACGCACACAGAGCGAAACTTTCTTTTATTAGTACAGATTTCATTATTTAAATACACACATCCTTATTTTATTAAAATTTCCATATTCATGGATTTTTCCTTTTGTACCATTTACTAAAACTCAATACGTATGGGTTAAATTGTTTAAGATGCTCACATTAATTTATTTAAGGTGGTTTTCAAATTGCTAGCTCAACAACGCAAAACTTACTGAGGCATTTTCAAACAAATTTTAAACTGGCGTAACATTGACAGGTCTGACTATTGAAGCGATTTGGAATCGAATAACGGTTTCCATTTTTTATAAATTAATTACAAAGTATAAAGTACAAAGTTATAAAGTAATAAGCGATTCTTGTCATGTGACAAATATTTTACCCCTTTCTCGTGCTGCCGCATCCGGAAATTTCGCTCGAAACATTTACTTTGACAGTATTTTCTGAAAGACCTGCCTTTATCAAAAAATGGGGAAACGTCATTCGATGACATAGTTTCTGAATAAGAATACCTGCCAATTTTATGCGTTTCCGAAAGAAAATGAATTCAGAAATGTGTCAGAAAATAGTTCCTTTGAATTTGAGAACAGCCTTAATAAGATTTATCATACTTTGCACAAAATTGACTTATTTCATTAAAAATGAAAAATTTTAGCACTCATATTTAGAACTTTTAATTCATTCTGAAGATACGGATTGAACTAGAAAAGTAAATTTTCTAAAAATTTTGAATTGAATTTTTTTTTTTTATCAGGAAAAATTGTTTTTTTCGTAATAAAAATTTATCTCACAGTTAACATTTTCTAACAAAATTAGACTGTTCTGCCCACTACGAGCTACGCTCGCCAATTTCGTGCAGACACCGCCAAAAATATTCTAATTTGTTCTCATTTGAAAAGTTTACTTGATTGTAGAAGTTTGATTACGAATAATTTATTTATTAAAAATTATCATGTTTTGTACAAAAATTGACTTATTTCAGCCAAACTGAAAACTTTTAGTATACACATTTAGAACATTTAGTTGATTGTCTTGGTTGAACTTAAAAAAGTAAATTTTCTGAAAAGTTCGAAGAAGTTTTCATTTATTTTTATTATTTTTGTTTAAATGAGGAAAAAATATTTTTTCGCAGTAAAAGTTTATCTCAGTTACATTTTCTAACAAAACTAGAGGGTTCTGACCCATTCGAGCTACGTTCTCAATCCCACGTGCAGCAGACCCCGCAGTCTCTAAAAACATGCTAATCTGTTGTATTTTAAAAAGATATTTTGATTACGAAAAATTCGATGATATTATCACAACCAGTAGTGGTCTGCTGCAATCCCGTTGCTCTTAAGTTCTCTTTGGCTAGGAAATTTTTCGGTTTCCAAGACCGCATCCACCGCTAACGCAATAGCTGACGGTTGTTTTCGTGTTAGATTAAGTAGGATCTATCAGACATTTGAAAATCAGTTTGTTTAAAATTATTTAGAGAAAAATGTTGTTGCCTCCCGGTCTTTTTAGGCCCCACCAGTGGCCGAGAGGTTCTGCTCTCGAAGCTGGTAGACGGGAGGTGCTGGGTTCGATCCCAATCGCGCCCGTCGTCCTAATCGTTCGGAGTTTTCGAGGTTTTCTTCGAACCTTGGTTCTCCAAACGTTAATACGGGTTAGGTTCCCTTAGAAAGACCACCACGGAAGGCACTCTCCCCTTAGGGCCTATATCCCACGTGCAGATAATTGGCCGACAAAAATACAACCAACACGGTCTTTTTAGGCCCCAGCTAGAATTTTTTTTTTCTTTTGGACTTTATAAGGAAATCGTTTTAAATATATAAATATGATATAATTTTTCACCATTTAATGCTTTTCGCACACAAAAATTTAATTATTTTAAAGTTTTCTTTTCCTTTTAATATTCACGTGTAAATATATTTTCGATTTTCCAATTGAAAGTGTGCCCCACTGGTGGCCGAGAGGTTCTGCTCTCGAAGCTGGAAGACGAGGGGTGCTGGGTTCGAACCCACTTTCGCCCGTCGGTCTAATCGTTCGGAGTTTTCGCGGTTTTCCAAGCGTAAATATGGTTTAGGGCCCTTAGAAAGACCCCCCATGGAGGTCACCTCTCCTCCTTAGGGCCTATATCCTTCGTGCTGATAATTGTTTGTCATAAACACAACCAACCAATTGAAAGTGCTTGGAAATATTACTATTTGGGCTTTTTTTAAATATTATGTAATTTTCTCCATAAAATGCTTTTCACGTGTAATAATTTAATTAATTTAAAGTTTCCTGTCTTTCTGAATATTCACGCATAAGTATATTTTTCAATTGAAAAATGTTTGGAAATATTATTATAAGGAAAGGGAATGGAAATTTAAGGGTAGACTTCGATGATTATTTATTTATAAATAAAAAAAAAGGAGTTTTAAAGTTTATGTGCTGGGGGGTGGGGGAGAAGCGGAATTTTTTTGAGTCAGGTGACAGAGAGTAATTTTGATGCTCTTTTAATTATTAATACAGAAACTTTATAAATAGGGAAAACACGTGATTTTAAACTATGTACTGGAGCGGTGGAGGAAGGAAAAATGGGATTTTTTTTCTGGGGGGGGGGGGGGGGGGGTGGGTGAATAATTTAGATGTTTATTCAAATATTGTTACAACAAAACGACAAATAAAAGAGAAAAAATTAAAGATTTTAAACTGGGTGGGGGGGGGGGGGGGGGGTACGGTTGTTGTATCGGTACAGCAAAATATTAGCGCTCCGGTACTTTTTTTGTTAGAAATTAAGCTCTGATAATAAATAATGGTTGCGATCATGTGACAGAAAATGCTCAAAAGGGTCTGTCACTGTAGCAAATGACTATGTGGGTCCTGTGAAACGTTTGTGTGCATTTGTGTAAACATAGCACGCATATTCGTGAAGGTTTTAACGTTTCTGAGAAAAATGTAAAATCTTTTTGCTTATAGAACACAGTGTTTTCAACCAAATTTAACACCACTTTCCAAAAACTTCACAAAGAACAGCAGAAATAGTATACTGGAATTAAAATATTAATATATCGAATATTTGATGAGGCTTTGGCATTTGTGTAAAATATTTTCAACTGCGCATGCGTGAAAGATTCCAAAAATTTTCATAATTTGGTAGTCAGCTATTTGGGACAACTTATATAAATAGTCCGGTCAAAAATTGCAAAAATTCAGAAAGATAGGGGCGATAGAGTGAGTTGCTTCCTAAAAGTAGCTTTATTATAAAGGATTTTCCACAATTTGTCAATCAGTTCACTGTATCTTTCTGAGTTTTCGCAATATTTGACTGGACTTTTTATATAAGTTGCCCTAATAGCTGACTACCAAATTAGGAAATAAAAATTTTGCAATCTTTCACGCATGCATAATTAAAAATTATTTCATACAAATGCCCATATCTCATGAAATATTCAATATATTCATGATTTAATCGCAGTATACTTTTTCTACTGTTCTTTTTCATATTTTCGTTATGTTCTGTTAGATTTGGTTGAAATCTGCATGCTATAAACAAAAAGCATTTAAATTTTTCACAGAAATGTTAAAATCTTCACGCCTATGCGTATTATGCTTCCAGATATGCCCACAAACGTTACACAGGACCAACATAGTCATTTGCTACAGTGACAGACCATTGTGAGCATTTTCTGTCACATGGATGATCACAAGCATTATTTTATTATTAAATTTATTGTTTTGCCCCTAATTGTCTCCTCGTCTACATCTTCACTGAAAAATGTGAAGTCAAACATGTTCTTTACACCCTTGAATTTGGATGACATTTCGTCAAGATTTTCACATATATTCGAGAAATCGTGTACTGTCGAAAGCGTTCGGGCATTAACCCTTAATTTTTGGACATCAGTGTATATATATATACACTGATATATATGCACACAGTGTTTTTTCTAAGCTACCCTGACCTTTCTAAAATGTGCTAAATGAACCCAGCCCTTTTTAACCCTAGAATACACGCTCAAGGTATGACATATCCAGAATATGTACGGTATTTACATTTGTCACCGCTATTTTTCGAAAAGTAACCTTCAAATTGTATAATCGCAGAATTTGTAACAAATGTCAGCAATTAAATAATATGGCGATTTTTATTTGAATGTATCGGTGTTAAAGTACAGTTTTCTCTGGTGTAAGCAGTACGCCGCGCGTGTATTTGAAGGTTAAAAATAGTGAAATGCAACTTTAGTCATCTCAGAGATCGAGAAATTTCTCTTAAAAATCTTCCCCAAATTACAGTATTTCTAAATCTATGTGGTCGAAAGGTTGTAAAAATCATAGACCTTCCATGTTTCGTTAAGTTTTTTTTTAATTAGCTTAATTTTAAATAAAGAAAATCTAGAATATGTTTATAAAGTATCTTTGAATTATATGTGTAATAAATACGTTTAAATAAAATAATTAAGAGCACTATTAAAGATAACAAAAAAAGTTTTTGTTAATATATATATATAAAATATTAATATATAATACAAAATATATATATAAAAAATTTACATATTCAACTTTTAAAATTGGTATTTTAAGATTTAAAAAAAAAAGTTGCATGTGAGTGTGTGCGGGGGGAATTTCCAGTAGCAGGGTGAGGGGGACCAAACTTTTCATTAGCCCCGGGCCTCAGAAATGCTTAATCCGGCTCTGGCTACCAGCCAGCAGCCATACCTATAAATCTACTGCTATACTTATAGAAAGAAAAAGAAATGAGAAATGAAATCGAAATTAAGACTATCCCATTTTTGGGCTTTTATAACAAGCTCTTTATAAGCAGCATTCTAAAACATTAGATGGACTCTGGAAGATTGTTGAGGAATGGAACAAAATCAACCTTTACATTAGATAAAAGTTGTAATATGATAGTTCAAGAAAAGGGCTATCAGAAAAACACATTCGAAAATAAAATTATTATCTTTGTTTATATATTTCTTTTTCCAAAATCGTTACAAAAATGTGTGTACATTCATTCGCAATAAAAATTAAGATTTCGCGAGAATTGAATTTTAAATTCCACATATTATTATATCCTTTAAAATATGAATCGTTATAAATATATATATATTAATTATATATTTTCAACACATACCTGGATTTTATAATAATAATAATAATAAAAAAATCTATTATAATTCCAATTTCTTTATTTTTCAATACTTTTATCAGAAGGCAGGGGGTTGGGGGTGAGAAAGCTATAGCATACGTTTTACGTGTTTTTCGTTTCCTGAAATTCGCTAGATTAAAATTTAATCACTAAAAAATTACTTTTTGCAAATATGTCAGAACGTAGCTTGTTTAGATTTGAAAACAGCATCTAAAACGTAAAATTTGTTGAGCTTGAATAACTATATCTGTACATTTTATGCCTTTATCATTCTTTTTTCCCCACAAATGTGTCAGAAAGTAACCGATTTAAACATGAAAACAGATTTAAATACAATAGCCACTGTTTACACGAAGAGATTTTTGTATAAACCTTATAATACACATGACTTTAAACTTAACATAATACTTTTGCGTATAATGTTTAATTATAAGATAAAAGAAAAATTGTTTTTGTCAATCATCAAATGTAAAGAAAAAATTCGATAAAACGGATCAAAAGCAAAAAAGGAATGTGTCTTTCCCACGCTTTTCTAATACTATACTCCTGCCGACACCCATAGCTAGAAACGGCGTTCAATTATTTTTTTTCTCCCACTTGTATAAATTGACAATCTTTTTCTTTAGTAATACACATGTTGTCAACAGGCAACCATTTAAAAAAAAAAAAAAAAAAAAAAACGTGTTTCAGTGAATAGTTTGAAGACGGTTTGCCCATTGCTGCACTAATTCTTATCAGTTTGAAAAATATATGCTTATTTCCGTTCGCACTGAGGGAATCAGGTGTACTAACACATGTGGGGACCGGTTTATGCATCTGGACTTCAGGAGGAAAAAATGTTCCTAATTATCTTGCAATTCGAGAATTGTACCACAAGATAATATAACACAACTGATATGCTTCTGAATAGAAGGGTTTTTTTCTTTTTCTTTCTTTCTTTCTTTTTTCTTTTTTTTTCATATTTCGTTGCATTGAAGGAGTCAAGGCAGTTGAAAGTTGAAACATCTAAAATGTTTTTCTTGCAAATATAGATTTTTTTTTTTTTTTTTTTTACATTAGTTAAAATATACATAAAAAAAAAAAAAATAAATAAATAGTGAAATGATTAGGGGGGGCTCAGCCCACCTAAGCTTTCACATATTTTACCGTATATATAAAATAACCTATTAAAATTCTGGTCTATTTATTATATTGAAATTATTCTTATCTTAATTCCTTTAATATTAGGAATCAGAAGCTCTTCTCTTTTCTTAAATATTTTAAGCTGTTTCTTTAAGTTTGATTTTTATTTTAAGCAGTTGTGCTACATTCTATTTTTCCTTTTTTTCTGCTGTTTTCTTTATACTTTCGGAGTAGTTTTACAACCATAATATAGCAATCAATGACGCATTTCTTCTATTGCTGAGATATACTTCTCTCTTTTAAAGTGATTAAAAAAGGAACTGGTTACTACAATATATACAGAATGCTTTAACTTGAAATTTAGGGCATTTTTAAGGTTCTAACAAATTAATAGTTCTCAAAAACAAATATATTCCCCCTATTTAACAACACGAAATTTTTAACATATTCTCGGAATCAATTCATAATTAAACGTAAAAGCAGGTAATATT
This sequence comes from Maratus speciosus, assembly GCA_963932465.1. Lineage (NCBI taxonomy): Eukaryota > Metazoa > Arthropoda > Arachnida > Araneae > Salticidae > Maratus > Maratus speciosus. The sequence goes on from OZ010796.1 coordinate 189,267,263, forward strand.
AAAGCATAACTATTGAAGTGATTTGGAATCGAATAACGTTTTTCCTTTTTTGATAAATGTATTACATATTGGGTCATAAGGGATTGTTGAATCATGGCGACTTTTCTTGGCTGTCGTGGCCGGACATTCAGTTTAAAAAACTAATATTTTACATAATTTTCCGGAAAGGCTTTTTTCTTTTATAGAACAATGGAAAATGCTAGTCAATGTCATAGTTTTTACTGTATTATTTATCGATTTTCCCCTGTACTTCTTCCCTCTTGGTTTTTTTCCTAATGCCCCCCCCCCCCCCCCCCACACACACACACACTGTCTCTCTAACAAAACATTATTTATTTGCATTTTTAAACCTCTCTTTTATATTTAAAGAAATATTTTTTTTTTTTCAATGCAACAATAATTTTGCAACCAGAATCATATTTATTGTTTAATAAAACAGTTATTGCGAAACTAAATTTGGATATTTCAAGTATTTATATATGAACGTATACAAATTATCTCTTTACTGTAGCACAATACTTATATAAAAATTTAATGAATGTGAGCGATTTAAGAACAAATAAAAATATATTATTGATTATAAAAAAAACTAATTTGCTTTTGCATTTTCGCACCTAATTTTTAGATTACACTTCACTTTTTTACGGAAATACATGTATAATATATTTTTTCAAATGTATCTTGCTGCACATTTCAGCATAGCAAAAGTGCAAAATGTTACTAAAACAAATTTCAACCGAATGACATATGGTGATAAGTAGAAGTATGAAAGCGAAAGGATATAAAATGTGATAGTTTTTATAAAGTTTCCATACAAATTTCCCCGAGAATAATAAAAATAATTGTTCTTCTTTCTCTAGAATAATGTTCGCGAAGCGTCGCGTCGTGCCGCTTTGAAATAAACCGCAGATTTCAGAAGATCGTCGAGGATTATCCCTTTTCTGCTGCTATCCTACAAAAAAGTGGCTAAACAAGAAAGCGATAAGGAATGCCTTTTCAAATACCATACTATTTGACATGACTTTTCACATGTGTGGGAAATTACTACTCACTCCCGCTATAATTAGCAAAGAAAGATAAAAAAAACTGGAAGCAAGTATTGAGAAAAGATAGTTTAAAAATGCGAAGTGCTGTCTACTACATAATGTATATAAAGAAAAACAAGATAGAATTATAAACTTTCTCTCAATTTTATTCCTTTAAATGTTTTTTCCCTTTTTTTTTCAGTGTACATTATGATATTATAATTTTAAACATCGTACTCATATTTTATTTCAAACGAGTTAGAATGCGTAAAAAAGGAAAAAAGGGAGATGTTGATGTTGATTAAAAAGACTATGCTAATAAATTAAGTGTCCAAGTAAAATATGTTATATAAATGTTAGAAATACATAAATAAGCAAAAATTCAAAATTCTGATTCTTCTTTTTATTATATACATTTCTATCATAATTTTATTTTTATAAATAACACGGGGAATGCACTATTGTAAATCTATTTCAATCAATTTTAATATTTTAATAATATACAATACTAATGCATTTCCTTCCGTTTAGTCTAAAAGAAAATGGCTTCTGACGCGAAAAATATCATAAACTGAATTCTTTTAACTTAAAATAATGCATACATATTAACGTACATAAAAATATGTGTATGTGTATATACGAAGCTTTTCGTAATTAATGACTATAAATTTCATGTACTTTAATAATAACACCCTTTTATGGTACACAAATCAGTTGGAGAGCTCAGATGATAAAGGTGGTACGTGAAAAAGAAAAAAAGAAAAGGAAAAGGGAACTACTCCAGTCACACGAAAAGATCCGTTCGCTAATGCTAATCCTGTGGAAGAAATTTATATAGATATTTCGGTTGCATTTCAATATTTTTTAAATTATATTTTTGGTATTGGATAGCTGAGATCCATCTGTACAAAGACCGTTTTTTACTTTTTTCTATTTTGCTTGCAGATTTTTTTAATGATTATGCTTTCACTTTCGAAACCGGTTCCGAAAATGGAAGTATACTCATTAAAAATACCGGTAAACAAAATCGAAAAAGTAAAAAAACGGTCTTTGTATAGATCGATCTCAGCTGTCCAATGCAAAAAATATCATTTAAAAATACTGAAATGCAACCGAGATATCTTTATAAATGTCTTCCATAGGATTAGCATTAGCGAATGGGTCTTTTCGCTTTACTGAAGCAACCTCTTAATAAATAGTCCTCTATCATCTGTTAAATTACTATTTAAAATAAAAAAACCAATATATACTGAAGATTTTAATTGATAAAGGAGGCATTTGACAATAAATAAAAATAGATGTTTGGAACTTTACAACTCATTTTCTCAAAATGATGATTGTGTCACTTACCACTTTTATCATCTGAGCTCTTCAATTGAAAAAACAATGTAACAATTTAATGTCTTACTGGAATATGTATTTCATTTTTTAATTATAGAATCCGAGAAAAAAAATGTTATTATAGAAAACATTTTAATTTTAATTAATAATAAACTTTCACGAAAGACGACTTCTTGTTCCCAATCTAAATACCATGAATCTAAGAATCCGGAGAAGAGAAAAACGGATTTTAGGTGAAATGAACAAGCGACTTGAATGAAAGACACCTTTTCTGATTTTTGCACACTGGTTGTATAGTCGCCTTTCATATCAGAAAAAAATTATGGTAGTCTCATTCAGGGTTGGCAGGTTTTTGACACATGTCAGTTTTTGACAGTTTAAACTGCGGTTTAAACCGTCATGTCAAAAACCCCTTGTCAAAAACCTCATCAAAAACCTCAAATACTTACAGTGATCTGTAAAATTTCACATTAAATGTCACAAATTAGATGTAATATTTAAAATTCACTATTACTGTAATTGTATAATTAGTATATAGTATTAGTAATAATTACAGGGTTGGCAGGTTTTTGACATGTGTCAGTTTATGTCGGGTTTAAACCGTCATGTCAAAAACCTCAAATACTAAATTGATCTGTAAAAATTCAAATTAAATGTCACACTTGACAACATTACATGTAATATTTTAACTCTCTAAAGACCAGAGAGCAAACTTCCCTTATGCCTCAAAAGACCAGAGAAACGGCCCACAGCCTTCGAAAATTTCGCCCCCATCTCATCTGTCTAGCGTAAATCAGTGGGTGGGATTTCTGTTCAGAAGTTCACCGCCTGTGTTGAGAGGGAAAATGCGACAGGATTTTTTATCGGGGTTGTGGGCAAAGGGAAAAAATATCCATCACGGTTATCAAAGGAAGTAATAGTTAATTGATGATGCTTTAGTCTGACCCTTCTCAGCAGTGCTCAAGTAATTAAATGATAAATTTAAATAAATGATAAAAACATCTAAAATTGTATTGTCTGTGGCAGATTCCTTTCGATTCTTTAAAAAAGAAGTGTTTTTGTTCATCAGAAATAATGACAACTTGCTACATGGCAATTAGATGTGTTAAATTTAGGCTGCATGTAACCAATGTAAAAAAAAAACTATGTAAAAAAAGAAAGAAATGAATGAAAATTGGAAATAAATTTTATTTCTTTCTACATTTAGAAAATATTTATAATATTAATTTTAAACATGGAATCGTATTGCACTGAATGTAATTTAGACAAAAATTGCGAAATTTACCTTGCAATCTTTACAATTGATACATTTACTTTGCAGTTTTCGCAATAAAAATGCACATTTTTAATAATGTTATTTTCATTCGCGAAAGTTTTTGCCTTTTAGAAATTCACTCACTAATTTTTGAGCCGATTTAATATATTTTGTATCATTATTAATTGGTCGCATTTGTAAAATAATATTTCTCCATTACCAAGTACGCTTTGTTTTAAAAATCCTGAAAATCTTATTCGAGTAAGTATGCGCTTTTACGACGATTAATTAGCATTATATTCCTATTAAAAGTACGTTTCCTTTTTTTTTCCCTCACAAAATGGCATGAATAAATATTTAATAATCATTATTATTTCCTCTCGCCCTTAAAAAATAAAATGAAACTGTTGCAACCATTTCAGTTTATTAAGAAAATATCATTAATAAAATTTTTGAACTCATATGTAATGTTGAAAATAACTTTTTAAATTTGTAGAGCTATTTTGAGATAGCTGTTCTCTTGCAAATAAATAATGTTTGTTTAGAATCACAATTCATGCTATTTTCCCAATCAAGGTATAAAGGAGTGCATCTATAGGAAATACATACCTAAACTCAGATTATACTATATGTATGCTTAATGATGCTATATTAAACATGATTATTTATGACTATTTAGCCCATTATTAGTGCTTTATTACGCATGATTATTTATGATTATTTAGCATATCATTTATGTTATATTAATTTATACATAAAATTATGTTTTCAGGGTTTAATTTTGTAAGGTGTAATTCACACAAAAACAATTTTATGTGAAAAAGTGCATGGTTCAAATATTTTTTGGCTCTTCAATCCAAGAACATATACACTGCAAAGATGATTTTGAAATGTGTGAGATGGTGAGATCAAAATATTTTGATGTTTAAATTATTGAATCCGGATGATACACATGATTAAAAAATGACAAATTAAGGAAAATATTTCTTTAAAGGCATTTTTTAAATCAAGAATTTTAATAAATTTAAACACTTTATTATTGTTAAGACATTAAAAATATAACTTCATTGTATCTCTTATCTCATATAAAAGCTTTGCTTAATTTTGTTTTTGTTTTTTATCTTGTGATGCAGCGCGAACCGTCATCTGAAGGAACCTTTAACTTCATGTATCTCAGAATGAATTTTTTCATGATTTGCCAACTTTGAAACATATATCTAAAATGTCTTATAAAGTATTTGTATGAAATTTTCAATAGAGTTTCTGTATTATATTTCTAATAAATTGTCTTCAGGATTTATTATTTTGAGTGAGAATTGCGAAAATATGCTAATTTATGCAAAAGTTACGCGTGAAAAAAACTTAATTTTTTTCACTTTAAAATTTATTATGAACTTTATAAGCATTATTTTTAAGACTTCTGACCACAAGTTAAAACTACACATTATCTGTATACAACAGGGCAAAAATTATGCAAATCAGGCAAGTGGTTCAAGAATTATATATAAAAAAAATTAAACATGTTTAAATTCTTAAATTTAAAATTTTTTAATGTTTTAAAGTTTTCAGTATTTTTTACATGCAATAAATTCCTTACATAAACACATATTTCACACACACACACACACACACACACACAAAAAAAAAAGAAAAAAAAGGAAAAAAAAAAGATATTCAAAAATATCAGGTGCATTCTCACAATCTTTTGACTTTCATGTCCCTGAATAATAATTTTTATTTTAATACACTTTTTTTTTTTTTTTTTTTTTTTTTAAATTTCATATACTGGAGAACATCCCATTGCATGATTGCATAACAATATTAGCGAGATATATAAGTTTTGGACGATGTTGGAGGTCCAAATACCAGGAAAACTCCTATACCGTCCTATGTCCCTGATGCTGATTTTTAAGTTTGGAGCTGTCTGTATAAAATTGTTTCAATAAAAGTAATTCAATGCAACTTTCTTCCGAAACTGGGATAATTGTTTTATATGAATATGTAACAAAAAATTAACCTGCACACATTTTTACAGTTCATATTATTTTTTGAACTCTGTCCCTGGGTTTTTCATCCTTATCGTCCCTCTTGCTAAACTTATACAGAAAATCACTTCAGATGCAGGCACATACTTTTTTTCAAGTTTTTCTCATGCAGAAGTATGATAGAGAAAGAATGTCTAAAATTATTTGATAGGAAATTTAATGCAGAATTTAAATCAACATTTAAATATCAATTTCAAGATCGTGGCTTTATTGGTAGTCTTACCGTCCGCAAGGTTTATTCCTGCACTTTTCGAGGTAAATAAATAATTAAAAAAAAAAAAAATTAATCCAATGTTAACAACTGTTTCTAAACATCAATGAACATTGTGGCTATCACTTAGTTTTAACATGATTTGTCTAAAAATAGGTGGCAATTTCCCTTACCGTTCCATCCTTATCGTTCCCTTTTTTTCACATTTCGTCCCTTTTTTCCTATACCGTCCCCTTTTTTTACCTTACCGTCCCTTCTTTAACACCCCCTTTAAGACAATGTTATGCAAAAATTCTGCAATTAAAAGTACTACTACATTTTTATTATTTCTTATTTGAATGTCCTGTGGGTACTATGCAAATTCATTATAAGTAAAAATTTAGAAGAAAATAAAACGTTATAGTGGTAAAATGGTAAGGAAAATTAAACTCGCAAGTTTAACTTAAACCTCAGTTAAATAAAATATTTTTCACTGCTGACCATTTTTTCTTTATTTTGAATCACTAAGGCATTCGTCTATCTGATTAAAATGTTATTTAAGGAAGTTTAATTTCACCAGATTTTTTTCCCCCGAAAGTCAAAAGATTGTGAGAATGCCCCATCTACACATAAAGAAACAGAATTTTGTGCCCCGCATTCCTTAGTCTTATTAGCATGCCAAGTAGACGTAAAATTCAACTGTTTTCAACTTTCAGGTATACTAAAATATCAAAGGAAGACAAAAGTCTTCCTTTTAAATGCCATTTTGTTATTAACCACAAACGGTTGCAGAAGAAAGGGTGATAATTGTAGTTGCAGAAGGAGCACTTTTTCGCCTTAACTTAGCCTTATGATATCCAGTTGCTCCTTAAAAGCTCTGAATGCTGTTTTAATTTAATTTTCTTGATTTTTTTTTTTTTTTTCAAGCAGTTTAAATCTTTAGAATGTATTATCTTTTGGTTCCGACATATTTTAAAGACAGATTTCTTAAACATCCTTGTATTATTTATTTATTTTATTTATTATTATGAAAAAAAAGTTAGAATATGTTATCACATAGTGGCTGGTTAATTCTGTTTTGTAATTCAATGTCGTCATAGGATTAAAAAGTCAAATAAATTTTATCGTGTCATTAGGTAAATAATTCCCTTATAAGATAAGCTCTGATAAGATTAGAGGAAATTTTTTTAACGATGAGATTTTTAGGGTTAAGTAATTTAAACTGCATTTAAAAAAATAAAAATATTCCAAATTTCTCAAAATTATTGTGAAATACACACCTTGCACTTATTAAAAGAAGATTTGTATTTTCTTGGAGAGGAAACTCTTTTTTAAAAAATCATAATCCAGAAAACAATAGTAATATCTTTGTAATCATTAAATTGTCAAATGCAAGAGTTTAAAATTATTGTCTTTTATTTCAAAATGGTAATGGTGAAACAATTAAAAGAAAATTAAAAATTCATCTAATAATAGTCTATGTTTTATCCATGGATATGCTTTCACGTCAAAGATACAGCTTAACAACAGCTTCATTTAAAGTAGGCATTTGTCTCAGACTTTTATTTCACTATACAGTTTTTTTTTAATTTTGTTATTCATATTAGTTAGAAGGATGCAAAAAGAAAAAAAATAAAGCAAGCCTATTTTTATTTGAATGACTGATTTCTTCTAATAGAAAAAATAATGCTTCATTGGGGTTTTTGTGTGCGTAATATTACAAATGTATATATATGTATTCTCATTCCTTCCAAATTATCAAAAAAATTTTTTTTCTTTTGAAAAAGAATTGCAGTAACATTTATTAAAAATAACGTCTAAACTTTAGCTTCTGTAATGCATTTATTTAAACACATTGACAGTATTCACATAGCAGCTCACACATATCTACTTTAGTTATCAATTTATAAATTCAAAAAAAAAAAAAAAAAAAAAAAAAAAAAGAAACATATTTCTGATATATTTTTTTTTTCAAATAAATTTATGAAAGACTTGAGATTTTTAACCGTATGACATGTTGACGCAGCATAAATGTTATATTATAATATTATACAAGTATTATAATGCGTTTAAATTTGTATTTGACTTTGGCAGAAAATTAACAGATTAAACGATAAACATTATTTCTGGTTTTGCGAGAAAATTTTTGTTAACCAGTCAGGCGCACATCCATAGGTGTCATGGAGTATCATGACGCCCATCTAAACGAAGAAAGATACAAAAATACATTAAAAAAATTATGTGAAGTTAGTTTAAAGACAATCTCGCCCAATACCGCAAATTTTTCTGACGCACAGAATGTATTTAAAATGGAAATATATAAAACTCGTTCTTTAATTGTCAGCAATCGATCAGCGTTTTTCACTTTTTTTATATATTTTATGCAGCTTCAATTATAACTAATTGCTCCCTTTTAATAATCTTTTTGTGACTGTAGAGTCGCAAAAATCAAACAAAACAGCTACCTTTTTTGAAACTTATCTGAAAGATCTTGCAATCTTGAAACTTTATTCGATTTCTTAGTATCTGAATATAACTTATGAATTTTATACATTTACGAATATATCTCCAAATGTTATTAATTTACGAATATATCTGAAAATTTTATGCATTTACGAATGAAAATATAACTTTGTTATGTGACACGAAACAGAGAATTTAGAATTGTAGCAAACATAAGCTATAAGAATTTATATTATAGTTATGAGCCCCTCACTTTCCGACAAATAGATATGACCCCCACCCCCCGCTCTTTTTTAATAGAAAATTGGATTCGTCCTTGTAACGAGTACTGCAAGAACACCGTATTCGAGAAAAACTAAGGAATTCCATTCTGTGATGCGCACTGCATGGGGTCCAATCGGCCGTCTTCAAAAAGATTTTTGATAAAAGAGAAGAAAGTGAAAACAAATAGGTACTTCGCTTCGAGCCTTTCTCCTTACAAAGCGTGGGAAAAAATGTCACACGGCTTACATTTTGTTTGAATAGTGATTCACTAAAAAAAAGGAAAAAAAAAACATTTTTTTCATTTTTCTTAAATTTTATGAATGAATAATTTCAAGATTGATAACTTTTAAGAGAATTCGAATTCATAAATTGTCGAACAATTTATATAATATTTTTGCATGAACATTTTATGAAAAATTAACAGTGTTACATTTTAAAAATAAATTTGTTTCGGTGTAAATGCCCTCAAATTTATTTGTTTATAATTTAACTCTGTTTATCTTTCATGTTGTAAAGCATAATTATAAAAGTGATTTCTTTTGACAGAAAAAATCTAATCTGTTTATCTAAATTGTTTATAACCCTGAATCAATATTTATGAGTAACATTATGATTTCAAGGTCATGTAATATAGATTTATTTACTTTATAATAATTTTGAATTGATGGTGATTTATTAGTTTTATAATTACTTGGATGTCATTTAAATGAATATTATAGCTATTTAGAAGATTTATAACTGCATATTGTAATCTTTATTTTGATGTTTATTTTATATAATATGTATCATTTTTAAAATGGTCAGTCTTGACTCTGTAACCAAGCAGAGAACATGTAACATGTCCTGACTCTGTAATCAGAGATGCCAATTGTTAAATCATGGCTCTGTTTAATACAGAGTGTATAGTGGAAGTCCTGACTCTGCAACCAAGCAGAGAACACATTTTTTTTTGTATTGGCTCTGTTAAATACGGAGAATTACTATTATGGAACAATTATTAACTTCTAATGATGAATAGAATTTACATACTATTTCAGTTTTATTTAATAAACTATTTATTCTAATTGCTCTCCCATCTCACTTGGATTTTGAAAATTTATTTGTCAGACGAATTTCGGCGCCAACATTTATTTTTGGTGCCTCGTAACCCGCGAAACATTTTTTTGAAAGAATAGTGAGCAGTTTGTCAAAGTGATTTGTGATTAACAAGTGTGATTTATATTTCAACCTGTGATTAGTGTGGAATTATTATTGTGCCATTTGGATTACGACATGCCATCTACATTACCTGGAATTAACAGGTAAGAAAATATTTTTCATTTTCTATGAATGGTTAATGTTTTAAAATAAGAATTATTCTTTATTTAAAATGGAAAATCTTGAAAAGCTGAAAGCAAAACGTTCTGTTGAACGAACGAGTTTCACGAAATTAATTACAAAATTAGAAACATTATTAAATGATGACATTGATAATACGAAAACCGATGAATTATTAGAGCTTCAAGAAATATTTCTCTTAAAAGAAACGGCTTTCCAAAGTTTGAATCGTGATATTGAAGCTCAAATATCCGACTTAAAAGAATATGAAAAGGACATTGCTAATAGTGAAAAGTACACTGACCAATTGATCAGTGCTAAATTTAAAATTAAAAATAGATTAAGAAAATGTAAAAAGGATAATGTTTCTATGATAGCAACTAGTCGTGTAAATTCATTGAATGGTTCTGCTAGTGGAACAGAAACGAGTTCTGCCATGAAATTGCCTAAATTAAATGTTCCAAAATTTTCTGGTGAAATCGAAGAATGGGTCGAATTTTTTAACTGTTTTGAAACATCGATACACCAGAATAAATCACTATCTAAGATAGAAAAATTCGCTTATCTAAAATCCTTGTTATGTAATCGGGCCTATAATGTGGTAGAAGGGTTTCCTTTGACAGAACAAAATTATGATACTTGTATTGATTTATTAAAGGACCGTTTTGGTAAGGTTGATGTTATTATTAATAAACACATGACTAATTTATTAAATATGGAACCAGTTAAAAATTGTTCAAATTTAAATGCATTAAGAAGATTGCATGACATGTGCGAAGTTAATATTAGAAGTTTAAGAAATTTGGGGGTAACATCCAGTTCTTATGGACAATTGCTAAATCCTATTTTGCTAAAGCTATTGCCCCATGAATTAGTGATTGAATATCATAGAAAACGTGATACTAGCAAAGAGTCAGATGTAACCGATCTAATTGCCTTTCTGAAATGTGAAATAGAATGTAGAGAAAAGGCTTTGTCAATGACAAGTTCTAAAAATGATGCATCCTCTTCTTTTGTACATAAAAATAAAACTGAATTTCGTGAAAAGAAAACATCAAATAAATATCAACATGCTAATACCTTAAATGCCAATATTAAAGTTTTTTGTGTATTTTGCAAAGGTAATGATCATTTATCTTCCGAGTGTAAAAATTTAGCTGATGATAAGAAAAGATTAATGTTACGTAAGGAGGGTAGATGTTACAAATGCTTTTTGAAATCGCATTTATCTTCGCAATGCCGCATAAAATTAAAGCCATGTCTAAATTGTAAAAGCACTGAACATAACAAATTATTTTGCTTTAAGAAAAGTTTGAAACCGGAAATTAATGAAAATCAAAATCAAACAGTTGTATCCAATTCTCATTGTAATTTTAGAAATTCTAAGCATGCTGTTTTATTGCAAACATGTTGTGTAACTGCTCAAGGTAATTCTAAATCAAAGGTAGTTCGATTATTACTTGATTCTGCAAGCGAAAAAAGCTTCATAACAAAAGCATTAGCTCGTGAATTAAATTTGCCTGTTTTAAGAAAAGAACATTTAACTGTATTCGCTTTTGGCATGGATCAAGGTCGCGAAGAAGAATATGATGTTTTTAAAATTAAATTGCGAAGTAAAATGAATTATCATCGTTTTATAGATGTTGAGGTGCTAGCTACCGATTTGATAAGTGCAACAACATTGAAGGTTCCCAATTCTGACCCTCTAGTTATAAAATACATTGAAAGTAAAAGATGGAGGTTAGCCGACCCTACGCCCGAGGAATCCGAAGTACAAATTTTACTTGGAGCTGATTATTTCTGGAATGTTCAGAGAGGTGTCATTGAAGAAATTAATGACCATTTATATGTAGCTAATACACTTTTTGGGTACACAATAGTGGGAAAAATAAACTCTAAAGGTAACGAAAGAGTTAATGCTCATCTTGTATCTGTTAATGAAATAGAAAATTTTGATTTGCAAAAGTTTTGGAAACTAGAGTCTTTGGGTATTTGTGATAGTAAAAATGAATTATTTTCACAAAAGGATTTAGATGCTCTTGATTTATTTAATGATAATTTAAATTTTGTAAATGGAAGATATGAAACTAAACTTTTGTGGAAAGTAAATAAAAATGAATTGGAATCCAATTTTGATGTAGCTAAACATAGACTTTGGGGATTAAAATCAAAATTATGCAAAAATGAATGGTTACTTAAGGAATATGAGAAAATATTAAATGAACAATGTGGTTTGAGTATAATTGAAGAATGTGAGTTTAATAAAGATGAAATAAACACGTATTACATGCCTCACAGACCAGTAATAAGGGAAGATAAATCGACAACTAAAGTAAGAATTGTTTTTGATGCGTCATCCAAAGATAAGGGGGCAAAATCGTTAAACGAGTGCTTATTTCCTGGGCCCAATCTAAATCCTAACATATTGGACATTATTTTAAAATTCCGTCTCCACAAAATTGCTTTCTTGGCCGATATAGAAAAGGCATTCTTGCAAATCCAGATACAACAAGAAGATAGAAATTTTTTGAGGTTCCTGTGGTTTGACAATATCACTAGTAACAATCCCATTTTGAAGGTTTTTCGCATGACCCGTGTAACTTTTGGTGTAACAACTTCACCCTTTTTCCTTTCTGCAACCATCAAACATCACATTGAGGGGTATAAAGATTTGTTTGGAAAAATAGTTAATATGCTGGATACTTCCTTATACGTTGATGACCTGTTTCATGGAGCTGATTCAGTAAATGAAGCTTTTGTTTTATCAAACGGTGCAGAGAAGATATTGAGTGAGGCCAATATGAAACTCAGAAAATTTAAAACCAATTCTTCCGATTTAAAATTTTTATGGAAGGAACATGGAATAAACTTTGAGGAAGACACTCTTGAACAAAATCTTTCGAAGGTATTAGGAATTATATGGATAACAGAAAGTGACACCTTGAAAATAGACATACAACCACTTTTGGTAGAATTTGACCATAAAATTATTACCAAACGTATTGTTTTACAAACTGTGGCAAAAATTTATGATCCTATTGGACTCATTTCCCCTTTCGTGATAAGAATTAAATTTTTAATGCAAGAACTCTGGGAACATGGAATTGACTGGGATTCTACATTACCAGATTCTTTACGTGGAAAATTCAGAAAATGGCATAATGAAATAAAAGACTTGGTAAATTTTGAAATTCTTAGAAAATATTTTGTAACTATCCCAAAATTAAATCCTGAAACCGCTCAACTTTTCATATTTTCTGATGCTAGTTTAAAGGGGTATGGGTCAGTGGCTTATTTACGTGATTCTTCTTCTTGTGAAACTTCATTTGTAATAGCAAAGTCGAGAGTAGCGCCTCTCAAGAAAATTACATTGCCACGCATCGAACTTCTTGGAGCACTTACGGCTGCAAGATTAGCGAATTATTTAAAGGAAATATTTAAAATTGTGAATGAAAATATATTTTGTCTAAGTGACTCCCAAATTACCTTGCACTGGATTAAAGGAAGTGCTAACAACTGGAAGCCCTTTGTGGCAAACCGCGTACGCGAAATTCAGGAACTTGTTGCTCCTGTACAATGGAAATTTTGTAAAGGAAAGGAAAATCCTGCAGATGTTCTCTCTCGTGGTTGCTCTGCATCTGAATTGATTAATAACGAGGTATGGTTACATGGTCCTAGCTGGCTGAAGGAAGAATCGTTACCAGTATTTCCCCCTGAAACTCAACCTAATCTACCTGATGAAGAGGTCTTGCAAGAACAACGTAAAACGCTTGTTTGCTCCATATCCCAAAATATTCCAGAATTTGAGCTTTTATTTAAATTTTCATCCTGGTCTAAATTAAAACGAATTACGGCTTGGTGCCTCAGATTCATCAAAAATAGTACATGCCCATCTGAACGAGTCTATGGTTTTTTGACTGTTCCAGAACTTGAAAGGGCAACAAATGCTATTGTGAAATTAATTCAAAACCATGAATTCGGAGACGAACTGAAAATTCTAAAATCCAGAAAGATCCTAAATTCTAAAAGCAAACTCCTTCCTTTACATCCATTTCTTGACGAAAATGATATTCTTCGTGTTGGAGGTAGGCTAAAAAATGCAAACTTGTCTGAATATCAAAAACATCAAATCATTCTCCCTAAAAGGCATCATGTTACAGACTTGATAATAAAGTATTTTCATGAGAAACATCTTCATAGCGGGACTCAATTGACAATTTCAGCAATTCGACAAAAATTTTGGATAATTAATGCTAAAGAAGCTGTGAAAAGAGAAATAAGGAAATGTATGAAATGTTTCCGAAATTCATCACACCTTTCATCTCAGTTGATGGGAAATCTGCCATCAGCACGCGTGACACAAGCTCGAGTATTTTCAAGAGTAGGAGTCGACTTAGCCGGCCCCTTTTTGATCAAACCTCGTAAGGGACGTGGTGTGAAACCCTTTAAACATTATGTTTGTCTGTATGTTTGTTTCGTAACAAAAGCTATCCATCTTGAGTTAGTCACTGATCTTACAACTGAAACCTTTCTAGCCTCATTGAAAAGATTCGTGGCTCGACGTGGAAAACCTCTAGAAATATTTTCCGACAGAGGTACAAATTTTGTAGGGGCAGACCGCGAAATAAAGAGAATGATGTCTCTAATTGCTTGTGATGAAAAATTGCACAAGTATCTTACTGACGAAATGATAGTATGGAAATTCAACCCACCTTCCGCCCCTCACTTTGGAGGCCTTTGGGAAGCGGGAATAAAACAAATGAAAAATCATTTGAAGAGAACAATTGGTGATCAGATTTTAACTTATGAAGAATTTTTGACCTTAATTGCACAAATTGAGTCATGCTTAAATTCAAGACCGCTTGTCGCTGAGTCTTCTGATCCAAATGACTTTACGGCTCTGACGCCAGGACATTTTATTATAGGAGCACCCTTGACCTCCTTACCTGAGCCTGATATCTCCTCTACCTATGTAACTCCTTTGGAACGTTGGAAATTGCTACAAAAGATTTTCCAATGTTTTTGGAAAAGGTGGTCGTCAGACTATCTCTCACAATTGCAGCAACGTACAAAGTGGTTTAGAAGCAACCCGAACTTAAAAATCAATGACTTGGTGTTGATAAAGGAAGAAAACCAGCCCCCATTAAGGTGGAAATTGGGCAGAATAATTGAACTATTTCCTGGGGATGATAATATTGTTCGTGTTGTCAAATTAAAGACTTCTACTGGTGAACTGAAACGCCCTATCACAAAATTGTCTCCTCTTCCGATGGACATTTAATATAATAGAATTTTACTTTATTTTAACTAACTTTATTATTATTATTTTTTTCTATGTCTAATTTTTGTAACTTTCTGAACTATTTTGTATATTAATGTCTTTTTCTATTTTTAGTTGTTCCAGAAACTGTTTTTTATAGAAGTAGTAGGATTTAATTGCATTTCATTTTAGTTATACTTAACATTTAAGGTAATATTTTAATTTTGTATTTAATATTTGATTATTTAGTATGTGATAGTGGAAATTTGGTAAGTTATAATTGTTTGATGAACTTCGTTCATGGAGGCGGAGGATGTTTCGGTGTAAATGCCCTCAAATTTATTTGTTTATAATTTAACTCTGTTTATCTTTCATGTTGTAAAGCATAATTATAAAAGTGATTTCTTTTGACAGAAAAAATCTAATCTGTTTATCTAAATTGTTTATAACCCTGAATCAATATTTATGAGTAACATTATGATTTCAAGGTCATGTAATATAGATTTATTTACTTTATAATAATTTTGAATTGATGGTGATTTATTAGTTTTATAATTACTTGGATGTCATTTAAATGAATATTATAGCTATTTAGAAGATTTATAACTGCATATTGTAATCTTTATTTTGATGTTTATTTTATATAATATGTATCATTTTTAAAATGGTCAGTCTTGACTCTGTAACCAAGCAGAGAACATGTAACATGTCCTGACTCTGTAATCAGAGATGCCAATTGTTAAATCATGGCTCTGTTTAATACAGAGTGTATAGTGGAAGTCCTGACTCTGCAACCAAGCAGAGAACACATTTTTTTTTGTATTGGCTCTGTTAAATACGGAGAATTACTATTATGGAACAATTATTAACTTCTAATGATGAATAGAATTTACATACTATTTCAGTTTTATTTAATAAACTATTTATTCTAATTGCTCTCCCATCTCACTTGGATTTTGAAAATTTATTTGTCAGACGAATTTCGGCGCCAACAAAATTGATGTTTCTTTATTGATATACTTTATCTGTAAACAAAATGTAGAATGTGATCGAACTAACTTTTATAAAATTTATTTGGATTTATTTATTTGTTATACAAGGGGAGTCTGCTCCATAAGATATCGCTTACTCACATCCAGATCCAGAACGATCGAAAAGAAGGTAATTTTTTATGTTTCAAAAACAGTACCTGATTACAGAAAATTGAATGATATTATCAAGAACGTTGGGGATCTTCTGTTATCTTTTTGCCATGTACATGGATATTTTTCAGTTCCCAAGGCCGCATCCACCACTATCATGACACCTGACAGCTGTTTTCGTGATAAAGTAAGATAAGTTTCAAATTTCAAAGTCAGCTTGTAGAAAACAGTTAAGTAAAAACAATGTCGCTTCTTCTCAGATTTTATAATAAAGCTACAGACAATCCTATTCCTTTGGCTCAATGCTATAAGAAATGAATGTGTTGAGGGGAAAAAAAAACCTTCAGTACCGCGCTATTGAAAAACACTGCAATTAGATGTTTATGCTTATATTATATTTTACCTCTAGTTTTAGATATTTTCAGGAGGTGATATAGGATATACATGAATTCTTTTAATGCAACTTCATACATATTGTTCCATATTATTTATAAAATGAAAGTTGTTTATTTTAAATAATAAGCATATATAAATTTTGTAATATGTATTTATCGAATAATAATTTGTACAAACAAAACCTAAACTATTTTTCTATTATTACTAACTATTTTATTTAGTATTAGATGGAAAAATTTAGCAGATATTCTTATTCAGATGATAGTAATTTGTAAAACGTTTTCCTTTTTACTTATAAAAGCAAGACTTCTGAAGAAATTTTTATCGAAATAAAAATTTCGAAACTATTTTAGAGATACAACTGCAGGAAGATGGTCATCAGTGAGCAATTGAAGATTTGATAAATTTATTGCTAAATGAAAAACACTATTGATTAAAACGCATTTAAATAATAATTTTTACATAATTTTACATATAAACTGGACTTTCTAGATTTGACAGAAAGATCAGCTTTGTTGAACGTATTTTTTTTCTTTTTCTTTTATTATCATTTTAAGATAACAAAAGAAATTACACTTTTGTTATTTTTTAGAGTTATTTTCATGTATTCACATGCACAGATGCAATTTGAATATGGTAGACTCACTTATTTATTGTACATTTGTCTTACTTCTATTTATTCCTGTGTGCTTTTCATTTATAAATACTTATTTACATGATTGCACTAATTTAGAGCTTACATAAATTATAGATTTTACACAATTAGGTTTTTTTTTTTTTTTTTTTGCAATAACAGTTATTATAACATATTTATTTTCCTGGTAAATATTTCTGCAGTCTTGAACACCATAAAATTGTTTACGCATTGTAATAAATTTATCAGGCATTACAATAAAGTGTCAAAATTCTGATACAGTGCAAAATATTCATGATTTTACAAAAAAAAAAAAAAAACCTTTTTACATGCTTACATCAAGATTAAATGGTATATAACCCCCCCCCCCCCCCCTTTTATGACGTCTACTTGCATCTAAAAAAGCTCTCAGTATAAAACGCTAATATATTTTAAGTATCTTAATGCAAGAATATATTAAAGCCACATAATTTCAATGAATGGTCACATAATTTTATAAGAAACAGTAATAGTTTTTATAAGAAAGTTTGCGCGGCATTGTAAAATTTACTGAAAAGTTATTTTAGCAGTTAGAGTAGTGTTGTTTAAGATAATATTTAAACGACAAATATTCTTAATCAAAATAAGAATCACTAATAATAATCATCTTCATCTTCCTGAAGTTAAAAACAAATGTTTTAGAATTAATGCAAGCATGTTAAAGCTATGCATAAACACAGATAATATAAATTATTATTCTCGAGGCAAAAGGCCTTTCTTTTTCTTAAAATGGCATAAATTATAATGAATAATTTTTGCCTTATTTAAAAATTAATTATTATTTATCTATATATATATCAGGTGTCAATTCAGGTAAATTTTGGGGTCTCTTTACAGACCCTTCACACGCATACAAAAAAAAAGAATAATAATAATAATAATAGTAATAAAGCCCATCACAAAATTACTTTTAATAAAATAGTTTCTCTCACAAAATTCCTTTTTTATAGCTCGATTCACAAAAATTCAGTTCTATAAAACCACACTCTTCATTAATTATTTTCATTTTATTAGGTTTTGCAAACAAAACAAGTTGTTCAAATTTGACATTTGGATGGCTTAATTTCATCTTTCATTACATTTTTTTTTTTTTTTTTTCACAAAATTATATTACATTTTACAAAAACAACTTTTATTCTTCAGAATATGGATAAAGAAACGAAAAAAAATGCATCGACTTATATATACATGTATATTATTTTAAAAAAACTTAAGAAACATTAAATCGTAAGATATAATTTCTCATTTCATGAAAAAATATCTTTATATATATATATATATATACATATATAACGCGTAATTTTCGTTAAATGGCTGTAACAATTTTTAGTTTAAAAAAAGCTCTTTTAATGGAAAAATCTCTTTACACGTTTAGAGAATTCCTAAAATAAACTTTTTTATCAATACATTTATATCATTTTATACATTTAAAAAACATGTATTAATTATTAATCCATACAGACATTTTAATATAATAAATACATATAGATTTTTTTTTATCTAATAAATACATATAGATTTTTTAATCTAATAAATACATACAGATTTTTTAATCTAATAAATACACACATTATATTAATTTTAGAAAGCTCAACTAATTAAGAAATCAGCGTATATTTAATAGTTTGTTATGCTTTACAATATTCAGCTAATGAAAGTTTTCCATTGAAAAAATCCCTGCAAAACTACCGCTTTTAGGGAAAGTCAGCATGAAAGAAGGACTGATTCTTATCGAAATAGAAAGTAGGAACCACCTGACAACCAAACAACTGGCAAATTGATTGGAGTAGCTACCACCCTTCTGGTAAGTGGGGGTAGGAATGACTTTCCATTTTTGGCCGGCGGCTTCGGTCGTCTGCTTGACCGGCCGTTTAGGCCGTTCTGGTCGCCAGAAGGTTAAATTCACTCTTACTGTATATCAGTAATTAGTACATAGTAAAGTATTATTGTTAAGTACAACTTTTTAACAGGGTAAAATTTTTATTTATTTTTATTTTATTTTTTTTTTTGTAAAATTGTGTTTTTCTAAAAAGTAGACATTAAGCTCACCTGAGCTGTACATTTTTTCCCTTACTTAAAATCGTTTTAATTTCGCTTACTTTTGAGAGCTTAAAGCATTAGCTAGCTTTTTTTATGGGGGAAAAAAAACTTAGAAAAGTGTAGATTTTTTTGTATGTATAACAAGATAATGTGCATCAATGTTATTCTAGTCTAGGCAATAACCATTCCATTCAAAATTGAATTATTAATTTTAAACATTTACAAAATAAGAGAAGTAATTAAAAAAAAAAAAGCTTAAAGTCAAAATCTTTTTAAAACATGCTTTCTTTCAATATATAAAAATGTTTTCGATTTTAAAACTGAACAAAATTGGCTCGGTCATCAAAAAGAAAATTCCTGTAAGCCCATATTGAAAAAGTGCATAATAGAAGGGATCAAATCATGAAACCATACCATTGTTTGGCTTATACTTTGCATCCCAACCATCAGGGGCAAGGGTTGACTGCTGTATCAGTTGATTCAGCTCGCGCTTGAGCTACGGAGAGAGTTTATGGATGCTTACCCATACTGATTGTGTATGAAGCTAAAGAATCCCCTTTCCAGTCTTCTTATTTCAGTGCTATAGGGAGGACTCCATTGTTTGGTGGAAAGGTATCACTAAATGCAACAGCTTTTTGAGCCTGCTTCAAAACTTGCTCATCTAGCAATACTTTTGTTATCAAGTCCTACTAGCTCAGCATCAATTAAGAGACAGACTATTTTCTAACGCTTCATACACTCTAAACTCAAAAATCTTTTGGGTGTAAATAAATGTGCTAAACACGTGGTGTGCTGCAGCATGCTGTGTGGTAAAATTGATCCGGATTATTTAATTGTACAAAATTATTTTCTTCTGGTTGAAAAATCCAAAAAAAAATATATATATATATATTTTATTGCAAATAATATATTTTTTAAATTATTAAATTTCAATAAAAGATCACATAAATCATTGACTTATTTAATGTTTATCTATTGTTAAAATGTTTTAGCGTGTTACATGTATTTGGCAGTTTTTGACGGTTTAAACCAGTTTATGACAGTTTTCGACAGTTTAAACCAGTTTACGACAGTTTAAACCAGTTTTTGACGCTTGTCATGTCAAAAACCACTTTTTGACGTCAAAAACCCAACCCTGGTCTCATTGATACATACCCTTTTCTAATGATTTTCGAATATTTAATAATGACATGAAATAATATGGAAAAAAACCCCACAAAATCTAGAAAAATGCCTCACAGATATGACTGATATTGTAAGAAGTGGAAGGTAAATCCAGTTTTGTAGACTAATTTATATGTATATAAACATCTACCGTACAATTTCATTACATACAAAAACTCACTTAAAAGAAAATCAAGCATTTTTTAACACTTTCCAACAAAGTTGAAAAGTGTTTATGCATTCGTTTTGTCTGTCCGTCTGTAAGCGCTCTAACTCCCGTGATTATACTCGGATCGTTTTGAAATTTTTGTATGTTAGTGACCCCTACCATATAACGAACCCTATTTCAAATGAAGTTTGTAGCACGTTTAGTTCATTTACAGGGACAGTCTAAAGTTTTCCGTTACATTACGGCCTATGGAAAAAAATCATTAAGAATGATTTTTAATGATGTTACATGCTTTCAAACATAATAAAATTGACATGCATTTATCAAAGTCCACTAAAATATGCATTCCGTAGAATATGTGGTACAAAGAATAAATATTATTCATTTACAGGGCCACACAAAAGAATTCCGTCACATAATGATATACGAGTGGAGGGAATTGTTTCCGGCGTATTTTAATTATGTCAAATTATTTCATGTATAATTAAATTGATATACGTCGCTGAGGTTTAATATAACTTATTTCATGTATAATACGAAGTGCATAGGATTTACAGGGACACACAAAAGATTTCAGATACTATATTGTATCCGAAGTACTGTACGGTAGCGATGATTGCTCGAAATGCATTTTTAATTATGTATGCGCTTTTATGTTTCACTATATTTATGCATTGTATATGGTGTGTAAAAATGCTGTAATTCATATACAGGGCTACACAAAAGAATTCGTAATGGTTACTGGGTATGAATGCAAATTGCTTAAAAGGTAGTTTTTAAATGAGTTATGCATTTTTACAATGAACTGCATTTTGTTTACTAAGAAATGTTTGTAGAACATAGATAAAATTATATACAGGGACACGCAAAGAATTGAATACATGGCCGTCTATAAATGATAATTTCTGGAAATGTGATTCCAGTAGTTTTAAGAGTGTTTTACTTTGAATTAAACTTTAGCCAAATAGTGGTGTGTAATAAAGGTACTAGGTTAACTACAGGGTTGATCAAAAGTATACAAGTATGTTTCTATCTATTAGTATAAATTACTGAAAGAGAAATTTCAACCTTTTATTCGTTTTCTTACTAAACTAAATTTCCCCGTTATATAGCATATATATCAACCTACGGATAAAATACAGAGCTGTTAAAAAAAATTGGAATACGTATTTGCTACGGAGGGTAACTGCTGAAATCAGTTTTTGAAATGTTTTATGCGTTTTCTAAAATGTTTACTTAGTTCTCTTATATACCTTATTTCCCTAAATAACGAAGTTTTTTTAAAGCATTCAGGAAGTGTTGGAAAGTGTTTCATAATCTATGCTTACCGCATGATTTTTCTTACTTGTTTTATTTTTAAGAAGGGATATAACTCGGACATCACGGCTTACAGAGCATTGGTAAAATCTTTCTTTTTTTTTCTTAAAAAAAAAAAAATTCTAATAGATTTCTTACAATCAATACCTTTTTAGATTGCCCACTAAAAACTCCTAAAACCATTTTATATAAAATATATCAAATTCAAGTAAAATTTAAAGCATTCAAGTAAAGTTTTCAAAATTATTAAAAGCAATATTTTTGTATTAGCGCCGTACCAGAAGTTAATAATCGAAGCAATTGATAAAGATTTCGCTATTCATAGCAGCCTTTTTGTTTCTGATCATTTCAATGGTTTTAGCTAATAATTAGAATATTTGTCTGTTAAATTTGTGTTTTATTCCTATTATTTATACATTTTTTAATTTATTAATAAAGTTTAAATTTCCCTATGGAATACTAGCCGTAAATAAATACTATACTAATTTAAATTGTTTCATGTGTAAATGGGTTAATCTTTCATAATCGGAAAGAGCAGCGCAATTTTTTATATGTAATTTTCTACCTGTATAGTAATATACTATACATACATTTCCCTTGGTCATATTTCATTCAAAAAATCTGAACAATTTCAAAAACAGAAAACCTTTCGACCTGCATATAATCTATAAATAGAATAACAAATTTTGCCAAAAGCCACTACACATTTCTGCCTATAGTCAATCTTAAAAGATACTTAGGAAAAGACAATTTTTTTTTTCATAATTCAACAAATTTAAAGAATATAACTGTTAAAAATATATATTAAGAATGTTTATTGTATTTCCATTTCTTTGTATTTCTTCTTATTACCAAAATAAATAAATGAAATACATTGCAATACTGTCGCAATTTTGAAACTGAAAATATTAATTTAATATATTAAAAAATAGATGAAGTAATTTCATTATTGGAATTATAAATTGTTTTAGGTATAATTAGTGCCATGCCATTTTTCAAGCACACAATATTATTTTTCGCGTGTGCTGTTCTCTTTTCCGAGTGCGCCGTTCTATTTTTGATTGCTCTGTTAAATTTTTATTTTCTAGGATAAACAATTACTGTGTATACTCTTAATTTTATAAAAATTCTTATCGGTATTTTCTATTTTGAAAGTCATACTAATAAATTATTACGCCATTTTAGCCCCTGGTGTGCTATTTCTTTCTCCCAGCTTATTTTGTGTCGTCTCCAAAAAATAACGTTACGTTGTATAAGCCAGCCGTAGAACAAAGCAGATGTATCATTGTACGATTAAATACTCTACAGCAATTTTTTAAATTTCTAAGCATCGCACATTTTCAATTTTCATACCGTCGTATTGGGGAAAAAAAGTACTTTTAAACGAAATTTGTTTGAAAACTGTATCTCCATTTATTTTTGAAATATTAATTTTTTTGTAGTGTTTAGAGCCATTTGCTTAATATTGGCCACGGAAGTACTTCACTTCTGTATAAAGTAAAGAAAAAATAATTCTAATAGTAATTATATATTTTTGTTGCCATTTTCTCATAACAACCGAAAGAAAATGTAATTAAATACGTGCTATTTCGAAAAAATATAAACAAATGGTTTCTGTTAAAACATGGAGCTATTATAAAATATATTTAATTTTAAGTACCTATATTAATGTTACAAACAAATGGAGGTCTATGAATCATTAGATAGCCGTTCTTTTTGTGGAGTTTCTTTAATGATGGCATCTTTTTGCTGCATTTGTGTATTATTTTGCGATAGTGACCTATGCATGTTTTACTGTAGATGTTTAAGAGTGGATCGTAAATGTGGAATTCTTAAGCGGATGCGAATGACGTCATTTTACATAAAATAAAAGCGTGTGCTTTAACCCCTTTGGGATGTGCGTCTTTTGCAGAATTCTTAATCTTTTATCACCAATTTTTCGAAACAGAAAATCTTGCCTTATTGAGTAGGGAAAAGGCTCGGATTAAATAAGGCAAAATTTACTGGTGAGAATAATCACTGATTCTGAGCACCTTACGTGGAACGTATACCGATCGCTCGTCCGCAAGGGGTTCAGTCTTAAAATTGAGATATGTTTTGTACTATTTATATATACATATATACATTTTTTTTTCATCGGAGGTGACATTACATGCTGAAAAAGTAGAATTCCTGTTCTCCAGTTATTTTTCTGTTTCGTATACAGAAAAAAAATAAATAGATTAATCTTTAAAATGTGTTTATATTTCTCATTATATCAAATGAATGCAAATTATATCAAACAATTATTAAAATTCTTGAAGTTCTTTCCCCCCTCCTCCCCCCAAAAAATCCAGGAAAGCTTTATTAATGCATGTTTAATATTTTGTTACTTTCATTATAGTTTTTGTTTATTCTAGTAGAATTTCTGTCTATCAATAAGAAATATTATATTCCGAAGATCGCCCTGTAAGTAATGACTAATTTGCAGTCGTACAGAATTTTTATATGAATGACCATGTGTATTTGAATAAACGTGTAAAGTATTCTTGTAAATTGTAGAATGAAGAGAAGGAAGAAGAAATTTTTATGTATGGAATGTAAGCTCAAAGTCTGGTTTAGAAATTCAGAGTCCTAGGACAAAACAGAAGCACGGATTCTTATAACAGTTTATCTTACATGATTTGTTTCTATTGCGTGATACAATGTCAAATGTTTTTTAAATATGGCCAAAGAATTATTGTCTAGATGATGACAGGCACAAAAATCTATATTTTTTTAAATACAGATTCTATAGTGCGTAGTTTTTATAGTAACTAAATAAATCTAGAAGCTACGCACAAGTGTTTTCTTTTTATCCAGGTGTCAAAATTGTTAATAGCAACAGGATATTACCCTTTGATGATTTTTTCTGTACGTTATCGCCATTGCGCGTAAACAGTAAATGCCAGACTATGACTTTTTGATGTCCGGGACACAAATATGATTTGAAGCCCTCCGTGCTTACGTTATGTAGTAAGCT
The DNA here is from genome assembly GCA_963932465.1 of Maratus speciosus. Taxonomy (NCBI): domain Eukaryota; kingdom Metazoa; phylum Arthropoda; class Arachnida; order Araneae; family Salticidae; genus Maratus; species Maratus speciosus. Next base: position 189,292,325 of record OZ010796.1, read on the forward strand.
GAAATATTTTTTAAATGTGTATTTTGAATGGTTCTATAAAACTTGAAATTTGCTATTTTGTGGAATATTTGTGGAATTCCACAACTTGTGGAATTTTGTGGAATATTATATGCCCCATTTGCCTATGTCCTAGTCCTGTGACAATTATGACTGGTTATTATTATTTTTTTTGCCTATATTGATATCGTTAAGAGGCTACTGCACTCAAGTGAAAACACCCACTCGCTAATGTTGTTTTTATAGGAGAATTCTATTAAATATCTCACTTGCATTTCAATATTTTCCCGTTTTGTTTTCAGTTTTTTAATATTATTATTATTATTAGGATACTTTGACTTTCGGAACCGGTTTCGAAAGTAAAGGTATCCTCATAAAAAAAAAAAAAAAACCCTCGCAAACAAAAAAAAAAAAGGCATTTGTTGAGATCGACTTCAGCTACCCAATGCAAAAAAAAAATCATTTAAGAATATTGAAATGCAAGCAAGATAATAATTTTAAAAAATTCTCCCTTAGGAATAACATTAGCGACTGAATGTTTCCGCGTAATTGAAGTAGCCTCTTAAAAGTGTGACAGTAACAAATTAATATTAATTTGTTTTCACATCATGCGTTTTTGGAAATGTCATTAGATATTTATATTTTGATTACCATTGCCTCGGAATTTCTTAAACGTAATACTTTCGCAAACTTTATTTTATACCTGTAAAAAAGTTTTTGCCAAGCTAAATTTTCACAGAATGGAAGATTTGACACTCTGATATCAAAAAAACTTTTATGAATTGTTAAAAATACTATATATTTTAGGAAATGCTTAAAAATTTTCATTTTCTGTGATCTTAAAAAATGTTTTTGACCACACTTTTGAAAATTCCAATATTAATACATGTATTCCCATTCAGGTCAATTTTTTTCCTGTTTATAAATTAGATATCTTTGATCATACAGCTAATTGATGTTATCATATTCTTTTGATGGATCGTTTCATGACTGATTTAAGAGATATTTAATTAATTTTATATAAAAAATGCCATTTTTAGATATTATTATTGTATATGTAAATAATAATAATAAAGAAAATCTTCAGTTTTAAAGGAATCTGAATTAAAATATCTGCAACTTTTATAACTGGTGTTGTAAAATTATTTCGTGATTGTGACTGAGCATTTGAGCGTTATAAATGTATAGATATGCAATATTGTTGATATTAGGAATTAAACAAAAAACTTTATAAGGTATATTATGATTATTATCATTTTTAACCTTTGTGAAATTTACATGCATTTTGAAAAATAATAAAAAATTATGACTCCTATTTATTTTTTCTTTAAAAGAAAGGTAAAGAATATATTCTGTAAAGATAAAAGAAAAAAAGTATTCGAGTGTTTGTATTCCAGACACCTTTTAACAATCACTTGCTGTTCACCGTCATTTTAACAGATGTATAACAGACACTCTTTAGTACCCTATCTTTTCATACCCCCTTTATGACATCTGCTGATACTGCTGACATCTGACAAAGAGTTTCTGGTTAGGCCAGTGGGGGATAGTAAAAAAATGTGCAACACTTGAAATTTCACTGAAACGAATAAAAGATACATAGCCATCAGAGCATATGTGTATCCAGGGACCGACTCAGCTACAGGGAGCCCTGGGGCAAGCATCATTCTGGGGGCCCCGCTTCTATCTATCTATAGAATGTTTTTGTGAATAATGTGGAAGTGGCTAGTACTAAACTTCATACATACTGTAAGTACGCATAAATTTTGTACCCGGTTTTGTCTGCTCACGTCTGTATACAGAGTATCACAGAAAATTGTCACATTTTTAAGAAAAAATGCTAGTAGGATAATATAGTAGAAAGAATGATAGATTGGTGGACTCGAGTATTTCTTTGCAAAGTTTTACTTCGCTTATCTACGTACATTATAAGATGTGTAAAAGAAAATCCCATAAATTGGTCTTAATTAATGGTTTTAACTTGCCATGTTACGTGAAAAACGTTAATAAAGTATTTCTTTTGAAAACAATAGAATACTAAGTTTTTATAATAAAATTTCAATCATTAGTTTTCGAATGATTAGTTTGCTTTTTGCATAAGTGGAGGGGGTACTGGAAGCAGAGAAGAGAAGAGGGACCGCAATCCCTTCCTAAATGTCTAAAAATATATGAATTTTGGTCACTTTTGGCTAGTTTTAATCACTTAGCACCTTTTAATGAAAATCCTGATTACTCTCATGGGGGCCCCCCTAAAAAGGGGGACCCGGGGCAACTGCCCCGCATGCCCCTGCATAAGTCAGACCCTGTGTGTACCTGTTCTTGTTCTTACTCCGAGTTTAAAATTCAGTTTTGTTTTTAAAATTATTAAATAATAGAATTTTTTTTATAAATAACATTAAAGTACTGTATAAATTTTTAGATGCATTAACGTTTCTCTTGTTCTAAATATTCTATTGCAGAACATATACCTAATTTCAGAATTTTTTCTTCCTTTAAATATGCATCAATGACAGTTGATTTTATATCACTACCACAAAAATATTTTGTTTTAAGTTTGATATACATTATTCGGGCGTGAATTCCTTTAACACATTTTAGAATATATACAGAAAAGGTGATTTTCCCAATGAAAATAATAACATTACGAAACCTTTTAAATACACTTTTAATTTCATAGAAAAAAACTTTTTAATGTGATTTCTTATCTGAAAAATGCAATATGAGATCGTATTATGTTGGTAAAACGCCAATGATAAACTTTTAAAAATATCAGTATTAAACCAACGATATTTTCTTGTCAACATCAGAAAAAAAATAATAAAAAAGTAATAATAAATATTTTCTCTTAATAACACATAAATGGGTGATATTAACAAAGGAAATTCTGAAATACAAATGACTTCAAATTTTCTTTTTAGTATAAAAAGTTTCGATTGCATTATTCTCAATAAATAATGACGTAAACACCTTCAGAATTTAGCAAGGGAGAAAAAAGAGAAGGGGAGGGCACATAATAATGATAACGGTGAGTGCTGTAAAAGTCTAACATAAATGACGGCGCCTGGTGCGGGGCACCGCCCGTGCCATCCCGGATGCGGCGTTGTGTCCCTCTACTCTAAACCCAGATTTTACACATAACTTGGCCATATTAAAGTAAATTTTCACCAGGCTTGACTTGGATATAAATAAATAAAGTTGAAAGTGAAGTTGAAAATAAAGTAATTTTTGTTTAAATATGACACTGGTTTCTATAAGAAAATTGTAGTGTGCTCTACTATTTTTTTAGGGGGGTGGGGTGGTCACACTATACTGTTAAAGCAAAAATTTCGAGTACAACAACACATCAGCTAGCAACGATCCCTCCCCTGCCCCTCTCCCCAAAGTATGAAAATTTGTTTCACGCCACTTAAAATTTTTCCACAGCTAACTCACCAAATTAAAAAAGGCAACTGTGAACGAAAGACTTGACTAAAAAATCATTCTGTTACAGCTAATGACATGTATTTACTAATTTAAACGCAATTGAATATTTCCCTCAAAGTTTGTTTAAAAAATAATTTTAATTTATTTATGTTCGACATAATTTAAATAATATTAATCAGTTGTTAATTAACCACAAATAAACTTTTGTCAATTATTTACTATTTATCAATTAAAAATATTCACCAATTAATTGCTATTCATTAATTAATAATAGCGTCAATTAAGTACTATTTTATTTATCTATGGCAAATTATTGAGTATAACATTCATAACACTTTTCACTGGAAGCAGATACTCTACTTACCTCCCCCCCCCCCCCCCCCAATACGAAACATCTTTTAACGTTGCGTAAAAAAACATCTTTCTAGAACTAACGCACCGAATTGGCCAAGCAGCTGTATTCAAAAGACTTAGCTAAAGAACCAGTCTGTTATCGCTAATGAAATATATTTATATATTTTAATATTTTAAACAAAATTAAATATTTTTTTAACAAATAAATTTAAATTTAGTGGCGACAATAATTAACTGAAATTTATCAATGTTTAACTAACCGCAATCAATTATTCAAAATTACTTACAATTTACTATTTGTAAATAATAGTCATCAATTAATATTCATTAACTAAAATAGCTTCATTTAAGAACATTAGCAAATGATTAAGCATTAACATCGCTAATCGTAACACTTTCATCTCCATTGCTTAAAATATCCTTTCAAAAAATTGTTATTGTCCTTCAAACGCATCAATAACATTATACACTTTGTCAGGCAATTCATTGAATAATAGAGTAACCACCCAGGACATCTTAGTTCGAGATTAAGTTACTCGGGTTGAGTGTGTAAAATTTCAAAACGAGTAACACCCGAGTTACTCTAAATAATGGTACTGTGCTCCCACAAACTTTTTGTTCTAAAAAATAAAAATTTACTTCGAATGAAATTTTTTTGGTGTTCATATGTATATTTTGCATATCTTAACATTCTATAATAATATTTAAATGATACTAATAAAATTTCGGTGGGTATTCCAAACGTCGGTAAAAAGTTTAGTTATTGACGAGGGCGGGTAGGACGGTATTGGTGTGCGTGTGTGTGTGTGTGTGTGTGGTGGGGGGTGGGGAAGGGGAATTCCAAGATATTGCCGTACTTAAAGACTGGGTTTTTTTTTTTTTTTTTTTAAATCTTCTATAGCCGGCAACAGGAGTTTAAGGCATTTGTCTATAAGTTTAAAATGTTATTTTACTAAGTTTAATTTCACCAGATTTTTATTTCTGAAAGTTAAAATTTTGACGTTAATTTAAACCTTGCAGAAAAATTATAGTGATAACCCTAGGTCATATAGTTTTTGAGAAAAGTGCATTTTCCGTTCCACACAAATTTCGATTTGCAGGTATTCAGCAAAGGTGTTGAGGAGCGCTGGAGGTACCTATCAGAGCAGAAGTATAAAAGCATTGTTGATAATGATTTTTGAAAAAAATCGTCGGTAATTAGCCAAGATATTAACCCTTAAAGGTGTGGACAATTTGGGACATCCATAACTGTATGCACTGTATGTACTATCAGCTTTTAAAGCCTAGATAACAACTTTTAATGATACGTTTGTGTAATACAATGTCCAGCAGCAGTATAAAAGCAATAAACATCAAATTATTAAAAACAGACTAATTTTAATAATAATTAATCACATAAATACTATGGGATTCGCAACTAGTTTGCATTGAGTTTCCTTCATATATAAAAACCTAAGTAATATGCTCTTTGGTGAGTTTAACTGCTTACTTACAGGCCAGATTTTATTTTTAAATGACTAAATTTGCAAAAAGTTCAATTTGAAGGTGAAAAATTCTGTGAAAGGGCAGTTTAAGATACAAATAATTTTGTGAAGGGTCCTGTTTTGGGATAAAATGTTTTGTGAAGGGTCCTGTTTGGGGATAAAAAAATTTGTGAAGGGTCCTGTTTTAAGATAAATTATTTTGTGAAGGGTCCTTTAAAGGACCTAAAATTTTCCTAACATATCTCTGGTTGCAGACACTTGGATAATTTTCTGCTACTGGGTTCGGATGCAGTTGTTGCTCTTACGCTCGTATTCACCAACTACTTCGACCCCGATTTATATCGAAAACCTCGGTCGAACGCTCAAATGGTATGCACCTTTAATTCTGATTGGACGTCTCCTTGATAATGCCCAATCAAATGTTATCGTGAATTTCATTTGATCTTTCGACCGAGGTTTTCTAGGTTGAGGTAGATGGTGAATACGAGCATTAGTCTCCCTTGACCAGGCTGTCTATCAACAAATCCAGTGCTTAGAAAGTGTCTCGAAGCTCTTGATATGACATTTTGAGGGATATTCAAATCTTGGGCGACCTCCATTTGTGTTTAACCTTCCTCGATTCTACAAATTATTATCCACTTTTGACCTTAACTTAAATTATGCCTTTGGGCCATAACTAATAAATACTGATCACACTCAGACACCACATTCCTTTTAACCCCCTGACTGCCGAGCAAAAGGGCAAAATTGTAATGTTTTTTAAAATACTAAAAAATGTGTTTTATCTAACATGATATAAAATTTTGTATTACGTATAGGCATGTAAACCTTGAGAGTATTAATTATAACTTATTTTTTTAAAACTGGATTATATCTGTAGAATTATACTAATGTAATTGGTAATATTAATGTAATTGGCATTGGTTCCAACATTAACTTAGTGAGCATAATTTTTCTCATTATCCTTTAATTTTGATGACCAGTGTACATTTATCCTTTCTTATAGAGATAGAAGTAACGAATAGCGAATTGGCCGATAAACAGAATATAAAGGCAAATTTATTTTAGATCAAATGCTAACTCTAAGTGCATATTGATTATAATATTTTAACTGTTACGTTACACAGGAGAAAGTTTGTTGTTTACAAAATTATTTTGCTGCTTTGATTAGTTACATCAGATTTGTTCTTGAAATCTAGCATGCCATACAATATGCAAAGTGCTTTTTCTTTCTTCACACTTAAAATATTTTTTTCAAATACTTTTATATAAATCGATATTTTTATGTCTATTTTCTTGCTTTAGTCCTTAAAAGACCCTAAAAACCGCATTAAACAGTAATTTATTTTGAAATTAAAAACAATTTTCTGATCCATATGGAATTCCTAAGATTAACTCCCTAAGATAAAATGTAAGATTTGAAGTTATTATTATTTTAAATTTTTATTTATTTTTTTAAGCAAGGATTTATTGAGGACTGATTAAAATTGTGGAACACAGCTTTCTAAAATGCCTATATGAGACTTCCCAGACACTGTGATAATGAGTAATGTTAATGCATTTTTATGAAAATTAAAAGGAAACTAAAATCACGCTGCAAATGATCCTACCAAGAACCTTAAATCACAAAGTGCGTCTTTATCAGCATTGAAAAAAAAAATTACGATTTCTTTTAAAAAAAATTAAAAATAGATTAATTTGACTATTTTTAAATGATATTTTCTTTAATACAATTCAACTTTGTAAATTTAATTTCACATGAAATTAGAAGGTACATGTAAATTTGACAACATAAAGCAAATTTAAGCTTAAAGGCAAAAAAAAAAAAAAAAAAAAAAAAAAAAATCCACTTTGGCACTAACTATGTGGGTTTTTTTTTTTTTTTTTTCCCCTGCAACTTTGACAAAATTTGCATTTTTTTGTGATCCTTTGGCAAAATTTGAGGGGAGGGGGGGGGGGGGGCTGCGATCATCTGATAAAATTTGCAGAGTGGTTGGTTTTTTTTTTTTTTCTGACGAAATTTGAGTTTTAGTTTTTCCATTATTTTTTGACAAAATTAGTATTTTTTTATGTGATTCTTTGACGAAATTCAGGTTTTTTCCTGTGATCCCTGGACGAAATTCATGTTTTTCCGCAATCCTTTGAAAAAATTTGAGTTGTTTTTTTTCTTTTCACAATCCTCTGACGAAATTTTTGTTTTCTGGCAACCATTTGTTGAAATTCACGATATTTTTTATGTCTGAATTTTTGGATTTATAACCAAATTCCCCCCCCCCCTCCCCCCGGAAAATTTAGAACAGAATCACCTCTAATTTAAGCTTATTTACATTTTTTTTTACATTAGGGCAATAGAAATTACAAGAAAAGTTTATTTCCTATGTATTTCAGTTTTTTAAATTATTATTTTTATCTTTTTTTCATATTTTATGTTGTACAACACCATCCTGAAACTAATTTTTTTTATTTTTATTTTGCGTAATCCGTTTCCCCATGTCTTGAATAGTATGTACACAAAATTTGAAGACTTTACACTGAATAGTTTGATATATAGGGAAAGCAGAGTAGGGGTGTTTTAATTGTGGCCACCCGGTATATTAAGAAAAATGAAGTAGGTAATCACAATAATTTTTATTTTTAATAAAGTAAGTTACATTATATTTTTTATTTTAGTTACTTAATAATAGTGTTGAAAAATTTATAAATAAGAACAAGTTTAGCTGCTTGCAATGTTTAGAAGAAAAACAATTCAGCAGGAGGAAATTATACCCTTGCAGTTAATAATTGATGAAGTTCTGGGTGAAGATGAACATTCGAATTTCTGCTTTCATTTGAAGAAATAACTTCCCACCAATCCAGTTGAGAAATTTGGTGAAGCATATTGTGTTATTATAACAGAAGCTCATAAAAAGAATCTGATTTTCCCACAAATCTTTTTATCACAAGAATGAAATTTAAAAAATATTTCTCTTTTACAAATAAAATAATAAGGATTCTTTTCTGTTGAAATCAATTAGTTTATTACAACAAAAATAAAGGCACATTTACCAAACAGAAATAGGATGATCCCAGTACTTGTTTGTGTTGCAAATACACTGGTTTCCAAAAATTAAGGAAAAATCACAAAAAGAGCGATAACTCGTTCAAAAATTAACCTATCCGCATGAAATTTGCGTATGTTGCTAACTAAAAGATACTGAATAAAATTACAAAATGTAAATTAGTGGCGCTGCAATCAAATTGCGTCATCTGTGAGGAGCATAAAAATGCATGCTAGAGAGTACGGCTGCTGGTGTTGCTGTGATTATGAGATAAGAAAACTGAGATAGCCAAATCATTAGTATAATCTCGAGGTATCATTTTTCGCGTAACTGCGATAGAGCTATTGGAAGATTGGAGGTAAGCCAAAGTCACACAGAGGTGGCCAGATGGCTAAATCTGAATCCTTTTGTTGTTCATAGGCTTTGGAAACAATTTCAAACCACTGGTTCGACCTCGAAAATATTTAGCTAAGGATGGGCAACAGCTACAACAAGCACCCATGACCGATATTTGCGGTTTTGTGTACAAAGGAATAGAACAGCAACCCCCTATCATCTTAGAGCCTCCTTTGTTTCAGGCACTGGAAGGTTGATATCAATGTCTACTGTGCGTAGAAGGCTTCATGAAGGTGGTCTTTACGTGATGCGAACAGACATTTGTATGCTGCTCAACTCATGTCACCGGAGGGAATGTTTAAGTTGGGCATGTCAACTTGTCCACTGGATGGCTGATCAATGGAGGCGTGTTCTCTTCACGGATGAGCTCCAGTTTAGCCTTCAAAGCGATAGTAGGCATTGTTTGATTGGAGATAACAGGGAACCCGCCATCGTTCATCAAACATTCGTAAAAGAGATTCGTATGAAGGAGGCAGTGTCTGTGTTTGGGATGGTATCTCTTTGGGCAGACGTACAGACAACCATGTCTTTCCAAGTGGAACTGTGAATGCTCACGTCTATTGAGATGACATTCTTGATGCTTATGTGAGCCCTTATGGCAGTGCAATAGGTAATGATTTCCTGGTACAGGATGATAATGCTAGACCGCACAGGGCTCACATCGTATAAGATTATCTTCAGCATCAAACAATTCAGCGCATGGAATCGCCAGCTCGATCACTGGACTTGAATCCCATCGAGCATGTTTGTGATACTTTAGGAAGATGTGTCGCTTTTCCCAATCCCCTCCTCAGACCCTTGTCACGCTTACAACTGCTCTACAAGAGCAATGGCTTGCACTTCCCAGCGAACTTATCAATCGCATAATTGACAGTATGACACATCGCTGTATGGGCTGTATTGCTTCTGGGTGTGATCATATTCCATATTAAAGGTGCTTTTCCTATACCAAAACTGACACATTTATTTTCTTTATTTTGTAATTGTGTTAATTTCTGAAATACCACAATCGCCTGGTAATTTCTTTTAATGCTATTTTATACCTTACTATGGGTTCTATATTGTGGTTCAGTTTTATTAAAATCTACTTGTAACATTTTGTCTAATCGTTACTTTTGTTGTTTATCCTTAATTTTTGGAAACCAGTGTAGAATGTTTTAAAGTGGATTGATCTGCATCTCTAATCTCTACATTTTTTAAAAAGGTTTTTTAAATGTGTATGTTTGTGCAAGCTTTAACTGGAACTAAAGCTGTAGCAGTAGATTGTACTCAGTTTAAGAGATCTCCAGCATTTCTTTTTAATCTAAAATTGGTTATTTTTTTAATACAGTATTCTCAATTCTACCCCTGTGTTCTTTACATATTCTCATTGTACTGGGTTAGTTTATTATGTTAGATGCATAAACATTCTATTCTAATTAGTGATGCAATGAATAGTGGTTTGGCCGAATAACCGAATACCGAATATTCGGCCAAGTTACAGCCGAATATTCGGCCTATTCGGCCGCCGAATAATGAACTTATTTTTGCCTAAAAACAAAATACAGTATGCACTATATGCACAATTCTTGTATATTTCACAATTAAATTGTATTGTTTTCTTTTAAAAAATTATTTATATACAAATTTTTAATTTTTTAAAGCATTATTTTACTCTGAAAAAATATTCGGCTATGTTCGGCCTAAAAACGGCTTCAACAATATAATTCAGGCCCCTCCAAAAAAATTCTTAGCAAAAGTTCCTCATCAGGTACTGTCTAGTTACATTTTAATAGATATTTTGTGTGCTATTACGTTTTAAAATAATGACAAAATTTTAAAAGTAGTACTAGGAAACATAAGTTTCAGCTTTCAGATGAAATAAAATAAAAAAAAAGAAATCTTAATATCTTAAAAAAAATCACTGATAGAAAGGGTGAAAGGAATATCCTCTAAAATGGTGGAAAGAAATCATTGTAGACTTTATAAAGCTCACAATTAACAAAATTTTTATTTATATTTATTATTATTTTTTTTCTTTGCTGTCAGCAGTGAAGCCTCTATAGAAAGTGCCCCTCAATGTGAAGAAGTAAAAGAAATTAGTAATTTTCTTTCCCAGCCACTACTAGAAAGACAACAGTGTCCTTTGGAGTGGTGGGTGAAAAATTCGGAAGACTTTCCAAACCTTTCACAATTAGCCAAAAAGTACCTTTCTGCATCAGGAAGTACCATATATAGTGAGAGATTATTTTCAGAAGCAGGTAACATTTACAAAAAAAAAAAAAGAAGAAAAAGAAATAGACTATCACCTAAGAATGCTGAATTATTATTATTTCTGCATCACAATTTACGTTTATTGAAAACATTTTAACTGTTTTTTAAGGCACTGCAATGCTATTCTTGAAAAAAATATCTAAAACGTAAATGCATACTAATTAAAAGAATTTAGTATTTACATTTCTTTCATTATTTAATAAGAAATAGTAACAGACTTAAAAAAATCACTTAAATTATATTTAACTATTAAGCGTATTTTACTAAAAAAAAAAAAAAAAAACCCTTAAGTATTGCAACACATACGACTTAAATATGTTATACATATAATACATCTATATCTAATCAATCATATATTTATGTTCTTTATAGGTACAATTCAAAATATTATTGAAAGAAATATTTTCTTATGTAACAAGGGTTAAATGTTAAACTTCCCATTATGATAAAAAAAATTTTAAATTAGCTTGTACAGCTGTATTAAAACAATTTTGAATAGATTAATTTTAAATTTAACAGATTATGTTAGCTTATTACAGACACTTTTTGTACTTACTGATACAGCATAAAATTTTTTAAACATGATTCCTAAATTAGCCTCTTATATAAAAATGGGTACATAAAACCCATTTGGAGTATGAAAGTTAATGGAAAAAAAGTGTTAGTTAATTTAAAAAAAAAAATTTCATTATATATGATAAATATAAATTGTCAAATTAAAAAAGTTATTCTGTGTAAATATAAAAACATTTATTACAGTATTATTCGGCCGAAGCCGAATATTCGGCAGACAGGCCGAATGGGCCGAATATTCGTTGCATCTCTAATTCTAATGCAAACAATTAGGCAAAATTGGATTCAATCTTCCACTTTCTTTATATTTTGAACTAGCTTCAGTATATTTATGTGAAAACCTTTCACTATAGTAACCATTTGTACTTGGTATTCGCTTTTAAATATTTAATTGGTAGAGTGTTTATGGATTAAGATAATAAAAATCAACGTGCTAAAACCACATAAAGTACATTTAAGTAAAGATTAAACGAGGATTTGTCAATTGAAAATTGAGCTTCAGATTAATAAATTAAATTTTAATATGGTAGAAATTTTATTTTGGTTGGGGTATATTACCTTAATTTTAAGGTACAAAGAATCTATACTAATATTATAAAGAAGTAAAGTTTGTTTGTTTGTTAGAGGTAATCTCTGGAGCTACCGAACCGATTTCAAAAGCAATGGTATCAAAATGATGCTGTTAGTCCAACTTAGAACATAGGCTATATTTTATGTCAGTGCCACTACCCCAAAGGGGGTGCAGGAGCAAAAAACAATCTAAAAATGCGATTTTTGCGTTACTGAAGGGTCTAGAAATATGAAATTTGGAATATTAGTTATAAGATATAAATGATGTCTAAGAACAGTTCTTAAACAATTCAAAATTTAAAAAGGGGTAAAAATGCACAGAAAGCGTTCTAAAAAACGTTTTAATGGTAGTTTTTACACAATCTCAGGAAATACAGTGATGGAACAGCATGGACCTCATTTTGGAGCAGCAAAAACGCTCATTTTGGAGCAGCAAAAGCCACTTTGGAGCAGCAAAAATGCTCATTTTGGAGCAGCAAAATGTCATTTTGGTATTCTTTAACAAAATTCGCGTTTTTCCTGCGATTCTTTGACGAAATAAAAGTTTTTTTCTGCGACTCTTTCACAAAATCCGTGTCTTTTTTGCAATCCTTTGACGAAATTTGCATGTTTTTGTGATCTTTTGACCAAATTTGCATATTGTTTGCAATCTTTTGACAAAATTCGCGTGTTATTTGGACCCTTTGTTGAAATCAGTGTGTTTTTTGCTATCTTTTGACGAAATTAGCATGTCTTTCGAAATCTTTTGACGAAATTTGCAGTTTTTTGAGCTCTTTTAACGAAATTCGCTTTTTTTCACAATAGTTTGACCCCATTATGCTCGTTTTTTGATGAAATTTGCTTTCCTTTGATAAAATTCACATTTTTTTGGCGATACTTTGACAAAAATTCATGTGTTTTTTGCGACCTTATGATAAATTTGCGGGTTTTTTTGCAACATTTTAACAAAAGTAGTAGCGAAATTACCAATCCTTTGGTAAAATTCACATTTCTTTCGTGATGCTTTTACGAAATTCGCGTGTTGTTCGCGATCTTTTGACGAAATTTGCGTTTTATTAGCAATCTTTTAACGAAATCGTGTTTTTTTCCGATCTTTTGACCACATTTTGTTTGCTTTTTGACAAAATTCACGGGGTTTTTTTTCGCAATCCTTAGACGAAATTCACGTGTTATTCGCGATCTTTTGACGAAATCCGCGTGTTTTTCACGATCTTTTGACGAAAATCTCATGTTTTTCGCAATCTTTTGACGAAATTTGAGACCTTTTGATGAAATTTGTGGGTTTTTCTCTATCTTTTAAATAAATTAGCGTTTTTTTCACGATTTTTTGACCGTGTTTTGTTTGTTTTTTGACGAAATTAGCGATCCTTTGACAAAAGTCACGTTTTTCTCGCGATCTTTTGACAAAATTCACGTGTTATTAGCGATCTTTTGACGAAATTCGTGTGTTTTTCGAGATCTTTTGACGAAAATCTCGTGTTTTTCGCGATCTTTTGACAAAAATCTCGTGTTTTACGCGATCTTTTGACAAAAATCTCGTGTTTTACGCAATCTTTTGACCAAATTTGAGACCTTTTGATGAGATTTGCGGGTTTTTTTCTCTATCTTTTAAATAAATTAGCGTTTTTTGACGAAATTAGAGATTCTTTGACAAAAGTCACTGTATTCTCGCGATCTTTTTACGAAATTTGCATGTTTTTCGCGATCTTCTAACGAAATTTGTGTTTTATTCGTGATTTTTTTAATGAAATCAAGTTTTCTGCGATCATTTGATCGCTTTTTGACGAAATTAGCGATCTTTTGTTACAATTCACGTTTTTTTCCGATATCATTTGACAAACATCACGTGTTTTTCGGGATCTTTTGGCGAAATTCGAGTGGAAAATAATCGATTTGGCTCAAGATTTATTATCGAATTGGCACAGTTGGGTGCAATTTTGTTGGAAAATGATCGTTTTGGCACAGAAATGCGCAGCATTATCGATTTGGCGCATTTGGAGCAATTGGCGCAGCTGTTCCATCACTGGAAATAGCAAACAGATTTAAAAAATATTTGCGTCAAAATGATGGTGACAACCCTTGCTTCAAGATAGGATATGTTTTATGTCGGTGCTACCACCCCAAAGGGGATGCAGGAGCAAAAAACGTTCTAAATGGTAGTTTTTACACAATCTCAGGAAATACTAAACCAATTTAAAAAATATTGGTGTCAAAATGATGGCGACAACCCTTGTTCCAAGATAGGCTATGTTTTATGTCAATGCCACTACCCCAAAGGGGATGCAGGAGCAAAAAACGTTCTAAAAATGCAATTTATGTGTTACTGAAGGGCCTAGAAATATGAAATTTGAAATATTAGCTACTTATTAGATATAAAGGATTTCTAAGAACAGTTCTTAAACAATTTGAAATTTGGAAGTGGCGAAAATGCACGAAAAGCGTTCTAAATGGTGGTTTCTACACAATCTCAGGAAATACCAAACTGACTTTTAAAAAAATGCTGTCAAAATGACGGTGACAACTCTTACTCCAACATAGGAAATGTTTTATGTCGGTGCCACTACCCGAAAGGGGGTGCAGGAGCAAAAAACGTTCTAAAAATGCGATTTTTGCGTTACTAAAGGGCCTAGAAATATGAAATATTAGCTACTTATTAGATAAAAAGGATTTTTAAGAACAGTTCTTAAACAATTCGAAATTTGAAAGGGGTGAAAATGCACGAAGAGCGTTCTAAATGGTGGTTTCTACACAATCTCAGGAAATATCAAACAGATTTTAAAAATAATGGCGTCAAAATGAGGGTGACAACCCTTGCTCCACCATAGGCTATGTTTTATGTCAGTGCCACTACCCCAAAGGTGGTGCAGGCGAAAAAAGTTCTAAATTGAGGTTTTTGCGTTACGGAAGGGCCTAGAATCGTGAAATTTGGAATGGTAGTTAGTTATAAGATATCAATGATCTCTAAGGACATTTCCTGAAAAAATCAAAATTAAAAGGGGGTCAAAATGCGCAAAAGCGTTGTAAAAAACACTCTAAATTGCGATTTCAGACCTGCCAACTGCTACGAAAAAATCGTAGTTGCTACGATTTGGACCTATAAACTACGATGCTACGAAAATCGGTCTTAAGTGGGCTGATCACTCAGCTTTGGAATTCTCCTCCATAATGTTAAGTCTATGGACTTTTGATGCATTCGTATATTTAAAATATCTTCTCGGGAAATTCATATTTTTGACATCTTTTTCCTGTGTACGCTTCTTAAAGGATGTCTCTTTTTCTCTTAGTTTTCAAAATATTTCTAAAATCGATGCTGAATTTAATATTTTATGTGTTAAAAGCGGGCGAACTGTGAGTAAGATTTTAACACTTCCAATAAAATTAAGTTTATACTTTAGAAATATTTTGAGAACTAAGAAAAAAAGAGACATCTTTTAGGAAGTGCACACAAAAAATAGAAGTTAAAAAAATTAATTTCCATGGGAGATATTTTAAATATACGAATACATCAAATGCCCATAGATTTAACATTACGGAGGAGAACTCCGAATCTGAGTGACCAGCCCTCTTAAACTACTATTTTTTGCAAAAAACACAAATGCATTTTTTTGTTTCTAGTTGCAATTTTTATCCCACGCAGCATATTTTTCAGGAGAAGTTCTGTTCCGAAATTTCAAAGTATTCATTTCCGAAAGTTTAAAAAAATTCGCCATTAGCCCGAAAATTCGGGCATTAAAAAATGCTCATGGGAAAAAAAAATCTGGGCTACTAAACATACTTTTTAACATAAAACTCTCTTTATGCATATTAACCACGAGTGAATCGTGTTTCTGTCAATATTTATAGTACACTAATTCCCTTCCTTACAAACAGGGGTGCCATTTTAAGGATCTCTGGAAGAGAGGGGGGGGGTCAAGGTTTGAAATAGTGTGCAAAATCGCACGAAAAAGGAAAGTCCTGCATAATGAAAAATGGTGTGCAGTATTTCCCCCTGTAAATTCTTCCACAGACCTATGATTCTTCTGCAAGTACATTTTGAAATTTCTTGGAAGTCCGCAATTTTTTTTTCTTGCAGAATAAAGGAATTTCCCCAATTGGGAAAAAATTGTGAATATCGTGAAACGATTGCGGGAAAAAAAATCGCGAATTTCATCAAAATTTACTGCATTGGGATAAGAAATTGGAACCAGGCTCCTTTTACAAATGTCAAAAAATGCTGTGAAATGAGAAGTTCTAAAAATCGTATAAAAATTTTCTGAGGAAAAAAATTACTATATTGAGTTCAAAAACTGAAACCTTATTCCTTTTACGAATATCAAAAGATGGCTGCGAAACACGAAAAACCAACCAACCAACCTGCAGATTAATATTAATTTTGTGTGCTACGATTTCTCATTTTCAAAGGTTGGCAGGTCTGCGATTTCTATGCAATCTCAGGAAGTACTGAACCGATTTCAAATATAATGG
Organism: Maratus speciosus; assembly: GCA_963932465.1. Classification (NCBI taxonomy): domain Eukaryota; kingdom Metazoa; phylum Arthropoda; class Arachnida; order Araneae; family Salticidae; genus Maratus; species Maratus speciosus. Next base: position 189,308,877 of record OZ010796.1, read on the forward strand.
TGTACAAATGAATGTGACAGATCTTGCTCCATGATAGGCTATATTTTATATCTGTTTCCACTACCCCAGAGGAGATGTAGGAGCAAAATGCGCGAAAAGCTTTCTAAATGCCGATTTGTCAGCAATATCTCAGGAAAAATCAAACTGATTTCAAACGTAATGGTAGGAAATTGATGCTGACAGCCTCTGCTCTAACATTGACACTATTTTATGTCGGTATCACTATCACCTAGACGTTGCAAGACAAAAAAGCATGCTAAATTTCGATTTTTGTGATCAGTAGCGGCTAGCAACTTAAAATTAGGCAAGGTACATATTTATTAGATATAAATGATCTTTAAGAATAGTTTCGAAAAAATTGGAAATTTAAAAAGGGGTGAAAAAGCACGAAAGTGTTCCGAAAACGTTGTAAATTGCGATTTCTACTCAATCTCAGGAAATACCAAAGCTATTTCAAAAGCATACCTGCCACCATGTCAATTTTGAAATCCTTACAATTTTTATGACGTATTCTTGGATGCTTAAAAATGCATAACATATGCACATGCAATGAAAAAAGTAATACTTCATAACATTTTCTATGCTATATTCATGTATAATCTTTTTTTTTTCCCAAGATAAAAACGTGAGATATCAAAAGAAAATTTTTTTGTATGGGAAATTCTAAAAAAAAAAAAAAAAAATTCTGAAATTCACAGCAAATTTTCTGAAAGGTTACACAGCCAAAGGATTGGGGAGGAAAGGGGGGGGGGGATTCCCTTCCGGTCTAATTATGAGTTTTTCAAGGCCCTTTGATGAAATTCACGCTTTTTCCATGATCCAGTGAAAAATTCACGTTTTTTTTTCACTATCCTTTGACTAAATTACTGTTTTTTTCGCGATCTTTTGACGAAGTTTGCGTTTTTTTCGCGATCTTTTAACGAAATTTGCGTTTTTTTCGTGATCTTTTGATGAAATTCGCCGTTTTTTCGCGATCTTTTGATGAAATTTGTGTTATTTTTGTGATCTTTTAACGAAATTTGCGTTTTTTCGCGATCTTTTGACGAAATTTGCGTTTTTTCGCTATCTTTTGACGAAATTTGCATTTTTTCCGCGATCTTTTGATAAAATTAGCGTTTTTTTCGCAATTTTTTGATAAAAGCGTTTTTTCTGCTATCTTTGACGAAATAAACATTTTTCTCGCAATCTTTGACGAAATTCGCAATTTTCTCGTGATCTTTTGACGAAATTCCCATTTTTTTACGAGATCTTTGACAAAATTCGCGTGTTTTTTACGTGAACCTTGACAATATTCGCGTTTTTTTACGAGATCTTTGACGAAATTAGCTTTGTTTCAAAGATTTTTGATCGAAATTAGCGTTTTTACGCGTTTTCTGACAAAATTTGCGTTCTTTTCACGATCCCTTGACGAAATTAGTGTTCTTTCCTCGCGATCTTTGATGAAATTCGAGTTCTTTTCACGATTCTTTGCCGAAATTAGTGTTTCTCCTGCGATTTTTGACAAAATTCGCGTTCTTTTCACGATCTTTCGACAAAAATAGTGTTTTTCTGCGCAATTTTTAACGAAATATGCGTTTTTTTTTCGCGATTCTTTGACAAAATTTGCTTTTTTTCAAATATCTTTGATAAAATTCTTTTTTCCCCGCGATCTTTGACGATATTCGCGCTTTTTCTCGCGAACTTTGATGAAATTCACGTTCATTTCCCGATCCTTTGAACAAATTCACGTTTTATCCCCACGATTTTTGACAAAATTCGCGTACTTTTCACAATCCCTTGTCGAAATTAGTGTTTTTTCCCGCGATCTTTGACGAAATTAGAGGGTTTTTTCTTTTAAATTAGGGCTTTATCAAGATTCTTTGAGAAAATTGGCGTTTTTTTGCGATCCTTTGACAAAAGTAGTGTTTTTGAACGGATCTTTGATGAAATTAGCGTTTTTTCAAGCAATCTTTGACGAAAGTAGCGTTTTTTCACGCGATCTTTGACAAAATTCGCATTTTTCAGCGATTGTTTTTCCCGCGCGCAAAACTGTACAATCGTACTGTTCATCCGTACAACCGTACAATTAGAACAAAATCCGTACAAGTTGACAGCTATGCAAAAGTAATGGTTGCAAATCAATGGTGACAGTCCCTGCTATAACATAGGTTATATTTTATGTTGCTGTCACTACTATCTGAAGGTTGCAAAAGCAAAACATGTTCTAATTTGCGTTTTTTGCACAACTGAGAGGTCTAACACATTGAAATATGGTATGGTATTTACTTACAAGATACAACTGCTTTCTAAGAACAGTCGAAAGAAAATTCAAAATTTAAAAAAATGTAGTGAGCAAAAAGCGTTATAAATTACAATTTTTAAGCAAGCTTATAAAATACCAAACTGATTAAAAAAATAATAATGACAAATTGTTGGTGATAGAACCTGCTCAAAAATAGGCTATATTTTATGTCTGTGCCACTACCACCAGAGGGTTGCAGGAGCTAAAAAAATTCTAAATTGTGATTTCTGTGATACTGAAAAGGCTAGAAACTTTAAATATTTCATGGTAGTTACTTATAAAATATAAATGCCCTCAAAGGACTGTCCAAAATAAATTTGAATTAAAAAGGAGTGAAGGGGAGGAGAGGTGCGAAAAGCGTTCTAAATTACGATTTCTATGCAATTTCAGAGAATATAAACTGATTATAAAAGTAATAATAGTTTCGAATCAAAGGTAACAGTCTCTGATCCTGCACAGGCTATATTTTATGCCGATGATTCTACCACTTGGGGTTCACAGGAACAACAAACGTTCTAAAATAGGCCTTTAAAAGCTTTCTAAATTACGTTTCTGTGGAATATTAGGAAATAACAAACCAATTTCAAAATTAATGTTGGCAAATTAATGGTGACAGTTCCTATTTCAACATAGCCCTTTATGTTGAGAGAGGTGGTAGGACTTGGAATTTGGATATTTTAAGATGTAAGAAGATGGTTTCTAAAAAATTCAAAACTTGCTCAAGTTTCAAAATATTTTCTAAATTATCATTTTTTTAGTTTTATTTCGTTTTATTAATTTAAGTCTCATTTCTGCCTAATTTAGTGTAACAATGATGTTTAGTCAAACTGTGTTTTAAATAGTAATTTTTGAATTATTCCTAAAAGTAATAAGTACCTTTTAATAAAATAAAATATTACCTTTTAATAAAATAAAAATTTAGTTAGTACTTTTTAATAAAAGTTAGACATATCAATATCACATGACATATTTCAAATATTACGCGAGCAAAGCCGCGGGGTTTGCTAGTATTCTATATTTTTAAAAATACAGTTAAATATAGATATTATAAAAACACTAAATTGTTAGATGATAATAAATAGTGAAATTTTCACATTAGGCCACATGCCAGCATTCAATCATCAAAGATTTCAAGTCATGCATGTATTTATTTATATAAGTACATGTATTCTTATTTTTATGGAACGTATGATGTGATCCCAAGCACAATTGCTAAACATTTTCCCCCAAACAAAAAGTATTTGTTAATAGTAAAGAACTTCATAATTCACAAATGATATATGGCTAATACTAAAAATTCAGAATACCCTCAATAAATATAAAATAAAAGCTTACATGTTTTATGACAAATGCTAAATATCGGATAATTGACCACTTACAGGTACAACAGGTACAGCATGTCCATCAAATCGAGCACTGGCATCATATGTAGCTGCAGCTGGTACATACACAGCTCCAGGTCTAGGAGAATGGACTTGAGTTAACTGTGGCAAATATGTTGGTGGAACACCAAATGCAGTGATATTTGGAGCAACCTATACAAAGAAAAATAAATCTAAATCAAAACTTAGAAATATTAACAAGAGTCATACCAACCCAACATAGCATACTTAAAAAATTAGACCAAATTTCATTAAGTTATATGCTCTTATACGCTGAATAACTTTCAGCTTTTCAAAAAATATAAACAGTTTATTACATTTAACATTCTTTTATATAAAGAGACAAAAACTAAGTTTTTGGTACTGATGATGTTAATGCCTTCTTACAAGGACAGTTTATCTTTTCTACAATTTTTTTTTAATTTTAAAAAATATGGTTCGGATGATGAACTCATTGAATTTCAATGTTCAACTAAAAGTATATTTTGCAAAAAAAGAAAAAACACATTAAAATTTTTAAAAGTTTTAAGAAAATTTTATTTTTTAAAAATCCTTACTAATCCCCCTATGAGCTGCGCTCGTCAACCCCCATTCAGACACCGCAAACTCTAAAAGCACACTAATTTAATCGGCTTTAAAAATTTTCGGGAGAATTAATTATAATTAAAAAAAAAAAAAAAAAAAAAAAAACAGTGGTGATCTCCCTGTTAACAAGTTGTTTTCGTCTTTGATTAAATCAGGTCAGTGAAATATGTGAAAATAAGCTCAGATAAAATGAATTAAGTAAACAGAGTCTGTCTCCCAGAAATTTTTAACTACGCTATAAGAAAGTTTTTTAAAATGCATTGTTTTAAATCAGACGTAATTTCCACCAAAGTTTTCTTTCTCTTTTTAATATTCACGTGAAAATACTTTTTAAGTTTTCTGAATTAAAATAAATGCTTTACAAGAAAAGAATCATGTCATGTTCATAAAGAACAAACCATTCTACATTTAGTGCCCTTGGCAAAACTGTTTAATTGCCATCATTCATAAATTATAAAATTGAAAGTAGAATATGCTTTTAAAAAAATTTAATCTTGTGAATAGGAGGCAATAATCATCCATCTAAATGCAAGGAGCTTAAATGTTTCTTATTGGTTGAATGTAAAGCTGAAAAAAAAAAAAAAAAAAAAAAAAAATGATGCAATGGTTTCTAAATGTCAATATGTGACAGACTATTTTTATTTCTGTAGAATAAATTGATTCATGAAGTTTGAAAATGTGTTTTTATTTCTTTGAATTTCCTTGGAAAGTTTTTTTTTTTTTTTCACCATCAATTCAAATTGAAAATAATCTATTTTTCAATTTGAATGAGAAAATGTAATGTTGAATCTAGGCCAATTTAGCAGCGTGCAGAACCCAGCAGCCCTTTTTAATTATTTTATGCACTCGGTGACGTTAACTGGGACGTGCTTTTTTGAATGATTTCTTTTTCTTTTTTCCAAAATCAAAAGTAAAATTTATGTAAGTTATTTCTTTGCGTCATTGTATCCAAACTAAGCGAAATATATGCAAATGGATATTATGACGTAAAGAAATCACTTACATAAATTTTACTTTTGATTTTGGATTGTGTGGTACAAAAGATAAATCAATTTATTCATATAAATACATTACAGTGCATTGTACAGGTTCAGTGAAAGTGGTATTTTTAACAGTGTACTGGAAAATTAAAAGTTTTGGTTAGATGTGTAAATATATTTAGCCAAATCAAAAATAATTAAAATTGAATTTTAAAACAAATTGTTTAAGGCTACATCAAGACGTCACTTAAATTTTGATATCATATCTTTTAAAACTCATATTTTGAATTTATGAAAAATGTGAATAACGCATCAATGAATAAATTTTTATACATCCTTTTAAATTTAACGTAATTCTTATGCATGCGATTATGAATAAAACAAAAATAAAATGATAAAATAAATATAGCGTCACTTAAAATTTGATATCATTATTTTTAAGTTCCACATTTAAAATTCTTATAGCAATAAAATAAAGTGCTGCGTCACAAACTTTTAACCCGTTAAGGGTTTTTTTAATTGATAGTTTTACAAATATTCTATACTTTTTAATAGTTTTTAATTTACAACGTTTGCACTTATACAAACATAACTAAAATAAAGTTAAATTACCCACACAAATCAAGTAATCTAGTTAAGCATTTTCAGTAAAAAATTTACTTTCTTTTTAATATAAATGATTTTTTCTAATAAATTAATAAACAAGAAAATAAAGCATGCATCAAACAGAGATTACAAAACATTTTCCAACATTTCTGGAATATTACAACGGAACTTCACTGTTTAAAATGGTGAAACCAGATTTCAGCAATTATCGTCTATAGCTGGAAAAGTATTCAAATTCTTTTGTGCATCACTGAATATAATCTCTGTATAAGATCTGTATATACACTACATAGTGTGCTAAAATTTAGTACATATTTATTAATTTAGAAACATAATTCTTTAGTAATTTTCACCAATAGACAGAAATGCACTTGATTAATAATTTTATACAGTCATGTATATTAGCTACATATTATTATACAATCCTCATATTAAACTAAAATTTAATTCAGGAAAATAATGCACTACAGAACTGAAAATGTACTTTCAGAAATTACTATCCATAGAGAACAATGTATAATGTATATGGTGCTTTGCATTGCCCTAAATTTATTTACATACATTACTTATACTGTATTTGCAACTACTGATTCTAAAATAATGATTCACAGAATTCCGTAAATATATAATTAAAATGAAATCACATGTGTGAAACCCAAAAGAAAAGAAAATACTGAAATCCTTTGTTCGTATTGAATACTTTTGTTATTGTACTACTGTATATTGTTCTACATTTCAGAAGAAACTCCAGAATTTCTGGAGATGCATCTCTATGGTAGTGGTATCTTTTGTTTAAAAAAGTATTAATGTTTACCATTTCAAAAACATTTTCTTAAGGTCATTTTCTTATTTTCTACATTTCTAAACTTCTATCTACATGGAATGAATGCAGAAGAAAAATGAATATTTACGATTTAAAAAAATATTTTCTGGAAGCCATTTTCCTATTTTTCCATTTTTAGGTGAGTTTGTAATTATATAAATACGTAGCACCTATAGTTGTCATTTGGTCCGTCTGTCTGCATATAACAGAGCAAAAATTACCCAACCGAATGGTCTGAAATTTTAAATTTTTAAATTTAAATTTTCTTGCAAAATTTTATAGTCATTTCAAATGTTATGAAAATTGGACATACAGTTTAATTACAGGGACAATCGAAAGTTTTCCGTTACATTACGGCCAATGGGAAAAAATTATTGCACGTGCATTTTAATGATGTTACATCCTTCCGAATGGTCTGGAATTTTAAATATATAATTGTTGCAAAATTTTGTGGACTAATTTCCAATTTTATAAAAATTGGATGTATAGTTTAATTACAGGGACAATCAAAATTTTCCGTTACATTACGGCTTATGGGAAAAATTAATTCAAGGGCATTTTAATGATGTTACAGCCCTTTGAACAGCATGAAAAATTGATATGCACTTATGAAGTGCACTAAAATATACATTCAGTACAATATGCGGTGCAAAAAATATTTATAAAACTAGTTATAGTACGAACGCACATCATTTGCCACGTTTGACGAGCAATTTCCAACTTGTTTCTTCTGTTTGAAATTGCCATCTACGTGGCCCAAATAGAATTACAAAATACCCATTTATAGTTTTTTTTTTCCTCAACAGCACCACAAAAAAAAAAAATAAATAAATAAAAATAAATATTTACCAATTGAAAAAAAAAAAAAAAATTCTGTATAGTCGTTTTTATTCCAAATTTTTCTGCAATTTAGATCGTATCAGACAAGTATTTTTTTTTCTCCCCTTAGTGCCTTGGAGATACTTCATGCTTTAAGAAACTTATGCCCTGCTTTTTTGCATGGGAATTCTTTTCCAATACGTGAATACAGTATGGTGAATGTTGAAAAAAATCAAAATTTAAATGAATTCAACACCAACTTTAGGTATATTTCAGATGCTAGATTAATCTGGGCCCAGGCAATGTTGCAGGGTGGAGATCAACTAGTACATGAAATAAAATACTTACACTCACTGTGCCATATGGAAGGTGATGTTGCAATGGTGCTGCATAAGAAGCTGTGAAAAATATATATATATATATATATATATATATATATATATATACATAAGATGAAATAAATAGTAAAATACATTAAGAAATAAAAATCATTTGCACGTGTAACACTAAAATGTCATTAAAATTTAAAAGAGGCCTAAAATCATTAATTTCTATTACTAAGGGAATCTTAAAATTTTTAATAAATTTAAATTTGCATTATGGGTATAAAACAGGGTTGCCGGCTTTTAGCCAGGCCAAAAAAAGCCGGCCGGCTTCTTTTGGTTTTAGCCGCTTAAAAAAAGCCGGCTTTTATTTTTCAAAAAGGTGGTTTATAGATAATTCATATAAACTTTGGATTAATTTATTTTTAATACACTTATAAATATTTTCTATGAAAAAAATATTAACTTCTATTAAATTTTGTCAAATAAATAAGACCTTATAACTGCTAGAATGCAACTGTGAAAGCATTATGTCTGAAAAAAAATTATGAATATTCAGAAGAATACATTAAATTAAGACTCTAAAGTATTGGTTTGGAATTCTTTATCATGGCTCTACACATACCACACATTTTAAAGTTTATATGAAAGAATAAGAAAATGTCACACATTAAAATAGAAGGGTCATTCCATGTCAAATCAACACACCTATTTTACCTCACCATCTCAGATTTTAATGAACTGTGGCACATAGTTAGTACTTATATAGACTAAGAAAAATACCAATTTTTTTCAAAATATATCTATCCGTTTTAAAAATATGGTTATGTAAACTTTTCAAAAATTGTCAAAAAATGGCAGTTTGACAAATTTTCAAATCATCACAGGGTCTCTCCTAATTAAGATAGGAAGGTGAAAAAAGTGTAATATTGCAGCATTTTGTATGGACTTTAATATGATATGCAACATGATACAGGTTTCAGAAAAAAAATTTCAAAATTTAAATTTAAATTTTAAAATTTAAATTGTGAAAAAAACGTTTTTTTTAAAAATTTCAAAAAATTAGAGAAAGTAAGTTATATTATTGCAAAACATTACAGAAAGTTTCAAAATGGGACAACAATGGGTTCATAGAAAAAATAATTTTTTAAAAATGGGCTTTTTCATCAATTTCAAGTATGATGCGAAAAATCCATGAAAATTTTACTTTTAATGTATGTCACAGGACAGAATTTGAAAAAAAAAAAAAAAAGAATGTAAATTCAAAATTTTGATTTTATTTTAAAATTTCAAATGTGAAAAAAATTTTTGATTTTATTTTTTTTCTTCAAAAAAATATAGAAAATAAGTTGTAAAATGAGACAACAATGTATTCATAGGGGGAAAAAAAATTAAGTGTGATTTTTTTTTAAATACAAACAATCATAGAAAATATGTTGTATTATTGTAAAATAGTATACAATGTTTGAAAATGGGAGAACAGATCCATATTAAAAATAACTTTAAATGAGCATATTTTACTAAATTGGGGTTATATAGAATAAAAGAAAAAGAAAAAACTCATAAAACAAGAAACTCAAAATTAATATTTAATCTGCTATAAATGATGATATAGGAAAGCAGAAAACAATGTTTTTATTAAATAAAATTGTTCAGTTGCTAGGTAATCCTAATGTATAATTTATGTTTTCATATAAAATTCTGCAAAATAATACTTTCACACCTTCCTATCTTAATTAGAAGGGATTTTTTGGTAACCACTCTCTGTCTGTAGGTCTGGCCTGTCTCAAACTGTCAAGGGTTTGTTATCTATTGACTACTTGAGATAAGACAGATCAAAGGTCAGCCATGGGTATCACCAGTCAACAGCACTGCAATCAGTATAATCTTGGAATCAGTTCTGTTTGGATGTAGAATGAAGAATATTAGTATATTGATCAGTTTTGGTTTCAGAATATAGGAATATTCTTTTTCATTTAAAATAGTGTTCTTTCTTTTTTATGTGAATGAGTTTTCACAAAGTTTCTAAAGTTTTTCAGGATATTTTATGCAAGAACTTTTTAAAACTTTGTGTTTCTTAGTTTAAAGATTAAATTCTGTTTTGTAATGTGGATTCTTTTAAAAGTACATTTTCAACTGCAGTTTATTTGATTCTGTGAGAAGAATTTAATAGAGGTCCGATTGAAATAAGAAATGGCACAATGTCAGTTTTCAAATGTTACTTGTTTCAATCCATTTAAGAAAAGTAATCACACCATAAGGGATAAGAAAAAGTTAAGAAAGGTTACAAATTGGATATGTGATTTGTATCCTGATTTGCCCAAACATGCAAAAGTTTGTGATTACTGCCGGAAAGAATTAGCAAAGTTAAAAGATCAGAGCACTTCTACTCATCAAGAAGAAGAAATTTCAGATTCAGAAGATCCTAGCTTTTCTGCTGAATCACATGTGATCGCAACATTAAATTCTTCACTATATGAATTAGGAGAGTCCCCTATCGATAGGAAAAAAATTAAATCAAAACAATATGCAAGTAAAAAAGTTAAAACAATAGACTCAGCCCTAAAAAGAAATTTGTTTGTATCAGCAAAAGAGTCTTCAGAAAGTGATAATGCTGAAGATTTAGATAAAACAGTTTTGCAAAATCTTATAGAGAATTTTTCAAATACAACAAGTAGGACAAAAAAACTTATGATATTGACTTGCCTACCGGAAAGTTGGGGTATCAGAAAAATCATGCGTGAGTTTAACGCACCTAACTATATGGTACGTCAATCAAAAAAACTGTTGAAAGAAAAAGGAATATTGGAAACCCCAAATTCTAAGCCAGGTAAAAATCTTTCTACTGAGATAGTTAACACGGTCACTTTATTTTATGAAAGTGATGAGATAAGCAGATCAATGCCCGGAATTAAAGATTGTATCAGTATCACTGACCAAAGTGGAAACAAAGTAAAAGTTTATAAAAGGCTCATTTTATGCAATCTAAAAGAGGCTCATGTACTATTCAAAGAAAAGTTTCCAGACTTAAAAATTAGTTTTTCTAAGTTTGCAGAGCTCCGTCCAAAGCGTTGCATTTTGGCTGGGTCAAAAGGTACACACACAGTTTGTGTTTGCACGACTCACCAAAATGTCAAGTTAATGATAGAAAACGTTAAAATGGGTGCAATTACCAATGCCGAATTGCCAACTTACAAACATTGCATATCAAAAATGTTGTGCAATCCACCGTCAATAGACTGCAACATGTCTGAATGCTCATCTTGCCCTGGTGATTTTGAAATACGGAATATTTTAGAGAAATCATTCGAGGATAATTTAATAGAAAAAGTCACATTTAGACAGTGGGTTTCTGTAGATCGCTGCAATTTAGAGACTCTGCAGAAATCATCAGCAGAATTTATTGAATATTTTTGTGACAAACTGTCAACCTTGGTTAGACACGATTTCATTGCAAGACAGCAATCATCTTTTATGAATCAAGTAAAAGAAAATTTGAAAGAATCAGAATTTGCTGTTGTGCTTGATTTTTCTGAAAATTACAGCATGGTTATTCAAGATGAAGCTCAAAGTTACCACTGGGCTAATGAACAAGCCACAATTCATCCGTTTGTAGTGTACTACAAAAGGGAAAATACAGTTGAGCACTTAAACTATGTTGTAATTTCAGACTGTTTGGAGCATAATACTGTTGCTGTGTACACCTTCCAAAAGAAATTCATTAAATTTCTCGAAAATAAATTTCAAAAAGCCCCAACAAAGATTTTCTATTTTTCAGATGGATGTGCTGCCCAGTATAAAAATAAGAAAAATTTCTCCAACCTATGTTTTCATAAAGAAGATTTTAATATTGAAGCTGAATGGCACTTTTCAGCCACAGCTCATGGGAAAGGGCCTTGTGATGGACTGGGTGGCACAATTAAGAGACAGGCAGCAAGAGCTAGCTTACAGCGACCTTATGAAAATCGAATAGTAACACCTCTTCAATTACATAAATGGGCCGAATCCAATTTTTCTTCAAAAATAACCTTTGCATTTTCAACACAGGAAGATTACATTAATTCAGAAATATTTTTAAAAGATAGGTTCAACAAAGCAGTTACCATTAAAGGAACACAGCAATATCATGCTTTCATTCCGGATAAATTAAATACATCAGACATATTTGTTAAATCATTTTCTGATTCTTCAAAATCATTTAAAGTAATAGTTTCAAAATCTGATGATAAACTATCATTATCAGATTGCAATGGATATATCACCGCTGCATATGACAAGCATTGGTGGCTTGCATATATCCTGGATAAAGATGAAGAACTTGATGAGCTTAAGGTCACATTTTTACATCCACATGGGCCATCTTCATCATTTTCTTATCCTAGCAAGCCAGATGTTCTATGGGTGCCACTTATGGATGTTTTATGTTCTGTTGAGCCTCTAACACCAACTGGGAGAACTTATGTTTTAACTAAAAAAAGACATTTTGAAATCCAACAATTCATTGTCCAAAGTAATTCAATAACAAGAATTGTTAAAGGATTTGCATTGGTAAGGTTTTGTGTTATTTAACAATTTGACAATTTTGTACACCGTTATTTGAACTGACTGTAGTGTATCATATTGTATTATACATTTATCATATTACATTATGCATCATACTTTTTTTTATATTATATACTATTATACTTAAAATTGATGAAACTTTTTAAACACTATTTTTCCTATGAACCCATTGTTGTCCTATTTTCAAATTTCAAAATTATTGTAAAACTGTATATACTGTTTTACAATAATATTACTCATTTTTTAAATTATTTGAAACAAAAAAAAAGTTTTTAAGTCTTTATATTTGAACTATTTTAGTATATAATTGTATTATATTGTATCATATTACATTGCATCATATTGTATTGTACTGTATCACTTGAAATTGATGAAAAATCCAATTTTTAAAAAATTATTTTTTCTATGAACCCATTGTTGTCCCATTTTGAAACTTTCTGTAATGTTTTACAATAATATAATTTACTTTTCCTAATTTTTTTAAATTTTTTAAAAAAACGTTTTTTTTACAATTTAAATTTTAAAATTTAAATTGAAATTTTGAAATTTTTTTTTTCTAAAACCTGTATTATGTTGCATATCATATTAAAGTCCATACAAAATGCTGCAATATGACACTTCTTTCACCTTCCTATCTTAATTAGGAGGGACCCTATGATGATTTGAAAATTTGTCAAACTGCCATTTTTTGACAATTTTTGAAAAGTTTACATAGCCATATTTTCAAAACGGATAGATATATTTTGAAAAAATTTGGTATTTTTCTTAGTCTATATATGTACTAACTATGTGCCATCGTTCATTAAAATCTGAGATGGTGAGGTAAAATTTTTTCAAAAAGTGTGTTGATTTGACATGGAATGACCCAGAAACATTCTTACATCTGATATTTACTTTTAAAATTGATTAAAGCTAAATAGCTTATATGTATTTAATAACTGAAATTATCTTATATAATACTTGAGCAATAATAAGTAAATAAGCAATCATTATATAAAAAATACTTATAAAAATAATATATGTAAAAAGTCTTTCTGCTACTAAGCTGTTATGTAACTTATTCCAGATATGTCCATATGGACAGATTAAAATAGTAGAATGAACAATGTTGAAAGAGAAATTAGAAAGGATATAACATTTGAGGAAATTTTAGTACATGTAAGTGCATAAAATAAAGAGAACAAATAAAAAAAAATTCTCCAAATTAAACTTGTTGAATTAGAATTTTGAAAAGCTACTTACTATTTAAAATAGTGCATATAAATTAATGCATATGTTATTCATAATACTGCTTTAATAGAGAAAAATGATGTTTTTATTAAATGACTTCATGTGCAATTTTAAATAAATGTTTATGAGAAATAAAATAATACTTGTATTATTAATATCCCTTAAAATTAGTTAATAAAATATATAACTAAGCAACCATTGTCCCTTTTAATTATATAAAGCAATAAAAATTTAAAAAAAAGATTGTTAAGGTCAGTGTAAACCTGTAAACCAGACAAAGCAATTGGTATGACCTTTTATTCCAATATTAATGTCTTCATTATTGATAAATATTGGGTTATATTGATTTCTACCTCAACTTTCTTTTTGTCTTTAAAACAAATTAAAAAACACATAAAAATGTGTCATATATAATTAAAATGCGTCATTGTATAAAAGCCAATTTTGGCCAAAAAAGGCCAATTTTGGCCAAAAAAAGCCGTTTAAAACCAATAAAAGCCACCGGCGTGGCTTTTTTTAATTTTAGCCGGCTTTTTTGCAACCCTGGTATAAAATGTTGAATTATCTTTGCAGTAATATGACAGAAAGGCATGATAAAATCAATAAATTATAAGTGCTAAGGATTTTCTCAATTTCAATTACCAGGTAAATAGGTGGGAGCTGATGATGGCAGATAAGCTGGGGAAGTATAAGCTGAAGCTGGATAAGCAGAATATGGAGTAGCCATGGTTACTTGATGTCCAGGAGCACCAGGGACCCCAATATATGCAGTGAGGGCAGTTGGAGCACTTGCCCCTACTGCAGAGTAATCTAAAAAAAAAATTAAAAAAAAAATAAACTATATAACACCAAGAAAGAGTGGTAGTATTAAAAAATATATACAAGTCATAAAATGTTATACAGAAAATCAATGAAAAATTTTTTTTAATTAACAAAGCAATTCTTTTGTTAAATTTTACTTCAAGTAGCATGCCTACACATTAATATACAGTAAACTCCCGACTATCCGGCCTAATGTGGCAGAAGGGTAGGCCGGATAACGAAAAAGCCGGAGTTCTGTAAATGTTTACTCCTTTCCTCCCTCCCTTCGCCAGGATATTAGAAATACATGTTACACACATTTTAAGATAAATTTCTATTATACAATACATAAAGTTTTAGAATAAGCAAAACATTAACGTAAAACTAATTCACAAAAAATGAGTAAATCTTATTTTAGTGTTTATTAATAAATGATTGCACAAATATGCAAATTTATGTATAAGATAAAAGAGTCAAGATTTACTGTTTTTAGTTTTTTAAAAAGCGTTTAGTGTTTTTTGCTAGTGGTGTACCGAGTAGTACTTTGGCTGAGTAGCCGAGTACCGAGTACTCGGCCACTAACTACTCGGCCGAGTACCGAATACCGAGTAGTTGTGTAATAAGAAGAAAAAAAACACTGATGTGCACATAATGTGAGCTTGTGTGTACATATATATAATATACATATATAATATAGTATATATAAAAATTAACTAATTTAAGTTGAAATTTATTTGTACACTTTTTAAAGACAATTTTTGACAATTCAAAACAGTAGCAAAAAAAGAAGATTTGACACATAACAAGTACAATTATTAACCAATATAAAATTAAAACATTCTTCAACCCTCAATTTATTCTGATACCTGAAATCTGTCTATGAAAAATAAAAATGTTCCTATTGGTTACTATAACAATTCATTGAATGATGCAAAACATTTCATATTTATTTTGTAACTGTACCTTATTTTCTTTTGATTAAAAATAAAAAGAGAGGTACAAAAAGAGATACAGGCTTTCTTAACAGAAGACTTATGTAAAACTGACACTCCATTTGCATGGTTGGGGGGGGGGCTTTTCCGATTATGTACAACCTTGCAAAAAAATTCTTATGTGCACCTTTAACCACTGTTATTCTGAACGTATATTTTCAGAGGCAGGCCAAATTTACAGTAGTAAAAGAAATGCTCTGTTTACTGATAATGTAGAATATTTGGTGTTTTTGCACCATAATTTGAAATATAATAAATTTAATTATTAATTTTTTATTGCATTTTCAGTTTCTTTATCCAAAATAAGTCTTTTCTGTTTCCTATATATTTAAAAAAAACTTATTTTTATTTGTACTAGGGGCTCTGCCCCCTACGAGCTACGCTCGTCAACCCCCGTTCAGACACCGCAGACTCTAACAGCACCCTAATTTGATCGGCTTTAAAAAGATTTCAGAAGATTGAATTATAATTTGAATCTGACAATTATAATCTGACGTAATTTTCACCAAACTTTTCTTTCTCTTTTTAATATTCACGCAAAAATACTTTAGTTAGAAATGAAGTATTATGATCATCTTAATATATCAAATAAATGTCTCGAGCAATTTTTAAATTTAAACTGTTTTGCAATATTATTTTTTGTTAATTTTACGTAATAAGTGTAACGTGATGTAAATTCTCCTATTTAAGACTTCTAACGCATGTTAATGAATTTATTATTTTACAATATTCTTTCTCTCTTAAAATTCATGTGTAAATAGTTTTTATGACGTAATTTTCAACGAATTCCTGCTTTTTATGTTTTCTATTTATAATAGTCACGTGTAAAATAAATTTTTAATTTGAAACAAACATTATTGTTTGCGCTGTTTATACACTTGGCAACAGTTTAAATTAATACAATTTTCTAAAATAAGTAAAAGGTTATCTCTCGAAATGCTGAAAATTTGAATTTAAAATAGAAATAAAACCTCAAAAAAGGAGTCAAATTAAAAAACTAAATACAGTCTGCACACCGGAAAATTCTGACACATAAAATGATCTAAAAATGAAATGATTAAATTCCTATGTACAGTTTTGCTCCTATAAAACTTTTTTAATGGAATGATTTTGTCCAACTTTGGCATTAAAATAATTCTTCGATTTGAAAACTGTCTGCATCAGCGTGTTTATCAAACATTTCTCTATAATACTACCGATTTTAATATTTTTATATGCAACAGTTTTGTTAATATTAATGAAGAAAGGTCATGCTTAAGCATTCAAATTGGATGCCGATCTGCCGGGAATATCTACTCAGATTTTCATTGGTCCATTTCCATATCAAAACTTTTTTTTATATATAGAGGGATAAATGTGAAACTAAATTTTAATCTGGAATTATTTTATGAGAGTTTTTGTTCTCAACTTTTTATATATTTTGTAGCCATATTGTTAAATACCAAGTAAATAATTTTATGAATTATTGCATATATTATACATTGATATTCGAATAACTTTTTACAGATCAGTTATAAGTTCATATGCTTAAAAAATTAAATTCTTACAACTACTCGGTATCGGCCGAGTACTCAGCAAATTGGCCGAGTATGCCGAGTACCGAGTATTTACCGAGTACTCGGTACGGCTCTATTTTTTGCTTCTCTCTGTTAGCCCTCTTCCGTGAAGCAATGTCCCGTCATTTACGCAAGCAGATGATATCAGTTGGTGGCGCTTCCTCCTGCTGACTAATGTACTGCAGTGCTGTCTCAATCGTCTTGAACACTTCCGAATGTGGGATGAGATTTTTCCTGTAATCCTCCTTCTGTTTGTCTTCTGTTACTTCTCCCTCTGACACCATTTCTACAATATCGTTGTCAGTTAATTCATTAACTTCATTGCGTGCCATCCATTCTGTAATGTCCTCTGCATTGACATCGTCAGAGCCCGACATATTTTTCAGCAACGAAAGAAGTTTGTGGTTCTCATCTTCCACTTAAGTTTTCCACACGGGTTTATGTACTATGGTACAAAGAATATTTCAAGACCTTGCAATTACTATATTTCGTATTCTCAGCTATTGCATTTGCAAGTGCTAGTAGTACTTTCAACATTTTACCAGGCCGGATAGTATGGAGGGCCGGATAGTCGGGAATTTACTGTATACTTGTTTTGTGGTTAATCTATTTGCTATTTTGGATTTAATATATAAAATTTAGCATGTTTTTTGGCACTCAGCTATATTGAATTGTTTATAAAGCAGTTCTGAAATTCAAACTGGCTACTTTCTGACACATTTAAATTCAGTTTTCACTTAAAATTGGTAGGTTCTTTTATTCAGAAACTGTAATTGTGCATTTTTTCTATTTTCCAGTAAAGACCAGAAATCTTCCTGAAAATGCCGTCAAAATTGCATTTTGAACTGAAATTACAGCCAAGCCAGAAAAAAAAAAAAAACAGTCTTTATGGGATAACAATTGCTTACAACTGAAGATAATAAAAAATTTATACAAATCTCTTCAATAGTTATCCCAGCAAGTATCAAGATTCTAGTTTAAAAATGACTCAAAAAGTATCACATGTACATTGCGGGATGAGGGAATATTTTTTATATTTTTTTATAATCTATAGATTTTCAGAAAGTTAAAACGGGACTCAAATGTATTGGACAAATCTCAAATCCAACAAATAAGCTATCTTAAAAGAGAAGATTATATTATAACTGGACGATATTCCTAGGATTATTGGAAGACTAAAGGATCATAAAAACAATATGCCATTATTAAAATAATAAAACTTTGTAAAAAATCACCATAAAATAAAATAATACACAGGACGCGTTTCGAGCTCAAAAACATAACAGCTCGTCATCAGTTACAACAAACACGTGTCCACAAGCGAACAAGGTAAAAAATGAACTGAAATATGCGTATTTCGTCAAAGAATTGTGGTGAATTTCACCAATCTTCACAGAAAAACGGCAACATCGTTAAAGGCAAACGAAAAAAAACACGCTAATTTTATCAAAGAATTGCAGAAAAAAACACTAATTTTGCCAAAGGATTGCAGAAACAACGCAAATTCAGTCAAAAAATTGCAGGAAAAAAACAAATTTCGTCAATGGATTGCAGAAAAAAAAAAAGAATTTTATGAAAGCATAGCAAAGAAATCTCATATTTCGTCAAATCATCGCGAAAAAAACAACATTCATAAAACGATCGCTATACAACCTGAATTTTGTCAGAGGATCGAGGAAAAAAACCCACGATTTTCGTCTAAAGATTGCCAGAAAAATGCGAAATACGCCAAAGGATGACGACTAAAGACGGCGAAAATTAGTCACCAAAGCAAAAGATTTAGTCGCCACATGGCGACAGTGAATCTGCACCTATCAATCAGGAATTGGATCAGATTCATTTTTACACCGCGCAATTTTCCCCGGAAACTCTTCAGGCTTTGCGTGAACATTAGTGAGCGGTACGTTACGCAAATTTTGATCTGTCCTTTGATTCGTGTATTGGTAGATCGTCTATATCCGAGCCCTTAAATGTAAATAGGGGAGAGCGGGGTACCTTTGATTAACGTAAATATTTTCCAGTACTTTTCGGTTATCCGGGTGCCAGTGTTATATATACATATTTATGTGCATACATCTATGTAAATATACATATATATACATATACACATATTGTATATATACACACACACATATATATATATATATGTAAATATACCATGGTAACAGAAAGTTCGAGACGGGAGACGGGCGTCGCAGATTTTCTTTTCTCTGTTGCAGATTCTTTTTCATCGAACTTTTATTTTGCTTCGTATTATGTTTAGCTCTTTATTACTTAATACAAAAAGTTAAGACTATTATTAATAAAAATTTATAAAATGCCTAAAAATGCTACAGGTAAGTGATTGATTAATTAATTAATGCTTCATTTATAAAAATATTTTACCTGCAGATTATTTTTTGCCCCTGAATTATCTGTTGCAGACACTTTGAGAAATTTCTGCTACTGGGTATGTATATATACAATATATGTATCAGGGTTGGGTTTAAGCCGTCAAAAACCAGTTTTTGACGTGACATAGGTTTAAACCGCGTTTTAAGCGGATTTAACCGTCAAAAACACCAATATTTAAATATGGTCAGGACAACAACAACAAAAAAATGCTGTTATAGCAAGATACAACACTGCTTTTATTTAATGATTGTGCACTTTAGTTTTAGCATTTATTTTACTGTAATCAAATATTAAATTATAATTTATTTCTTTGTTTATGACTAAATTGCCAAATTTTTTATATGTATTTTTATTGTGGCTTTTCAGCATACTTGGTTGCATTTCTTATTTAAAAAACAATATATATATATATAGAGAGAGAGACAAACGTTTTGTAATAATAAGCCATTATATAACAAACGAAATCAATCATGATAGTTTAATATAATATTGAAAAAACTGGAATATAATAACTATTAATTAAAAAACAATTTTTAAAGAAATTCCTTAATGGTGTCCATTACTGGCACATCTGCCCTATATACAGTCTTTAACAGAAATATTTTCTCTGCAGCCTTTTCTTTTACAAACGCAGAACAATAAAAATAACATTTATTTTACAAATGAGAAAAGAATGAAATGTTAGGATAAAATGATAAAATATGATATTTTAATCCTTTTATCCCAATATTAATTTTTGTTAGTGACTGACAATCACCTCTTACTGATGAAATTATCTTATTTGTGGAATTTCTCCTCAAATTGGGGACAAATGAATAATTCGGCATACCAATAAGGAAAAAATCTGCTTAACTTAGTTTGAAACCTGTTCCAAAGTGAAAGTATCCTAATAACAAAAATAACTGCAAGCAAAATCAAAAATTTAAAAATCGGTGTTTGTAGAGATCGACATTAATTATCCAATGCAAAAAACATTTAAAAATATTGAAATATTAAACAAAATTTCTATCATAGAATTGACGTTATTGAGTGGGGGTTTTCATTTCTACTTTGAAAAAAATCATTTAAAAGTATGAAATTTCGAACAAGATATTAAAAAAAAAAAATTTCTCCTGTAGGATTAACATTAGCAGGCGGGTGTTTTAACTTTAGTGAAGGCAGCTCCTTAAACAACCCCATCCATAAGAACATAATAGGGGGAAAGCAAGAAAAATTGGTTTTGTTGCAATAGCAATACTGTTTTGTAATAGAAGGGAATCTTTGAATTTGCTCTATCTTAAGGAAAGTAAATACCCTCATTAGATACCAATTGAGATAGATTACTCTGTGCTTCTAGCCATGAAAAAATCTAAACAATTTATTTATCTCTGCAAAATTTAGACTAAACCTATCTAGTTTTAATGATTACAAATAATTAAGGATTTATTAACTGTTCATCTTAAAAGCATACATTAATGATAAACTAAATCATTAAATAACAGTTAGGTAATTTTTATTCACAAATAATAATAAAAAAAAATCATACAGCAATCAATTTGCAGTTTACCATATCCTATGCAAATAGGTTTCAAGAATGTATTTCTGCAGTTTATACCCCACAGTTTTAATGTATTTATGCAGTTTTACTTAGAATTTATTGTTTAAAGCCCATATAACTCTGCTAAATAATTCTTTTGGTGTGATTTTTATTAAAACTAGGTTTTTGACACTTTTTGACATTTTTGACAGAAAGGTTTTTGACATGACGGTTTTAACCATGGTTAAAATCGGTTTAAACCGTCGCATGTCAAAAACTTGCCAACCCTGATATGTATATATAACATTGGCGCCCGGCTAACCGAAAAGTACCTATTTTCCTTTAAATAAATTATATTTTTTAAATATATATACGGCAGCACAGTACTACTGCTTCAATGTAACAAGAACACAAAGCTTTACTATTTTGCATGCACACAACTGTCTAAGCAAGATATGTATATTTTGCTTTCTTGAATCTAAACTTAAAATAAAGTTGTAAGCTTTTTGTTGATAATCTTGTATCCCTAAAATCAGACTTGGTAAAAAACCGGGGTTTTTTTTGGTTTAAACCGGATTTTTTTAAACAGATTTTCCTATTACATATACATGCATATTTATCAGGGTTCGCAAAAACCCGGGTTTTTTTGAAAAAACCCAACCCACATGGGTTTTTTCATGAAAAACCCAATTTTCCCCGGGGAAAATTGGGTTTTTTCAAAAGTACAATATATACGATATTACGTTCTTGTATACTGCATTATTTATATATTATATATACTATACATAAAACAATACATTGTTCCCTTAAATGCAATATAATTGTAATGCTATTTTACAAGTTATAAATTGTATAAATTATATGAATTTAAATCAATTAAGTGTCAGTGTTTCTCACAAATTAGTTTTAAATATAATAGAAGATATAAAATTGTTAATTTGCTTTAAAATCAAATAATGAATAGAATAGTAATATTTAAAATATATAAGTAGGAAGAAAAAAAAAGGGATAAACTAGTTGGATGTGGCAATCCCAAAACTTTCTTCTATCTCATACATGTTAATAATTCAAAATTCGTTATCACAGCGCCACATCTATGCCCATCACAAGGATTGTAAAATATAGGTTCGTTGAATTGGATGCATTTAACAAGGAGATGTAAGTATCACATTATTTCAAACAAATCATTGAATTTTGGAACCCACCCTCTTAGATGTCCGCAAGCAAAATTTTCAACCCAAACAGTATAAAACCAACACCTGTTGTTCAGTTTACATACAAGTCTAATAAGGATCTATTTGCATGAAAATGAAACAGAATATTAAGTTTGATTAAATTACGTGCATTAGTTTTTGAGATATAGATTTTGCAAAAATCGTAAAAAATTCAGCATACGCACACTACCTGCTATTAGGTGCAATTTACACCTAAACCTAATCGGTAACAGCTTACATCAACGTCTAACTGAATCTGAAGTTTGATGAAAATCCATGCATTAATTCTTGCGATATTGCGGAAATCATACAAAATACAGCACAACAGAGCCACTGTTGGGTTATATTCACCAATAACTAATCAGCACCAGTTTATATCAAGGTCTAACTGAATCTAAATTTTTATTCAATTCCGGACATTAGTTCTTAAGAAAAGAGTTATTGCTGAAATCATGAAAAAAATGCAGCAAAACAGTGCTTAGGGTAGTTCTACGCAAATAGGCCATTTTCATCATAGTGACGAAGAAAAAATAAATCATGTCAGAAGTTTCTAATTTTTTGTAACAAGGCACTAGAAAAGATACTTATTGGCAAAAAAATAGCCGTCAGGCTTAATATTAAGAAATTCTACAATTTTTAGATTTTTAACACTAGAAGCGCCGGAAATTTCACTCAAGTTTTATATTTTAAAAAATGTACACCGGAATTTTTATTTAAAGCTTTTTAAATTATCTATTTAACTTATTTTTGCACGATATATACATTTAATTCTTTTTTAAAGAAATTTCTGGTTCACATGGAATTATACATATTGAAATTCTTTTTGGTTTCCTTACCGACTTTTCTTTACTTCTACATAATAAATAATATTTTATACACCGATTTGTTTAAAAATATGCTTCTATTTTCATCAAAAGAATTAAATTTTCAATAAAAATATCTTTTCTACAAGTTTTTAAAAGTAATAGAACAATTCTCTCCCATAAGAATCATTCCCTCACATGAGGGAATGACTAGTGAGGGAATGATAAAATGTACAATTTTAACTTTTAAAATTTGTATGCATAAAACAAAAGAAAAAAACAATATATGTTCTCAAACTATTCCTTCAAGGAAAACTAAAACACCCATTAATACATTTTTAGAAAATAAATTATTTTTACAAATTTAAATGAGGGAATGATAACATCATCTTAACATTTGCCCAATCTGCATATTAAATTATTCCTTACACACTAAATTATTTCTCCAGGATGGCTGAAAATTGCTTTACAGACAATTAAGATTCATGCGCTCAGCAAATGAACAATGTTTTCTGTCTACAGTAGTACCACCTATCACAAATGTCCAGAATTACTAATGAGTGAGGGAATGATCTGAAATATGAGTTGCAAACATTTTTGACAAATAAAAGTTGCATGTGCAGACCAAAAAAATAATGTAATACATAGAAATAATACTTTATGTGTTCATATTAAAAGCCAGAAGTCAGACAAAATAAATATAAATATTTCAGTAAGAAATGATATTTTTTATATTTTTGGGTGGTAGTAGTTGCATGTGAGGGAATGATATTTTATAGGTTTAAAAATTTATTTTAAATATATATTTTAATTAATGCTTCAATTTTATGAGCTAATATGATAAAGCCATGTCTAAACTACATGATAAAAAAAATCATTAGGTTTTTCTGTAGAAAAAAAATTTAAATATCCTCTGGTTTCATCATTATGGCCTATTTGCGTAGAATCACCCGCTACCTGTTGGGCGATATACACCAAAACTTGATAAGCAACAACTTACCTTGTAACTGAATCTGAAGTTTGATAAAAATCCGTGCATTAGTTCTTGAAATAAAGCTATTGCAAAAATTGAGATAAATGCAGCACAGCAACACCACCTTTTGGGCAATATACACCAAAAACTAATCAGCATCAGTTTACATCAAGGTCTAACTAAATCTAAAGTTTTGTGAAATTCTATGCATTAGTTCTTGAGATAGCGCACCCACAAAATTTTTGTCACATACAGACAGATGTTTTCTAAAAAACATCAAATTGTCTTCAGGAGATTTTTAAAATGTATAAGTCCTAAACCAACTTCGTGAAAAATGTCCAAGCCGGGAATCGAACCCGGGCTCCTAGAATAGATCTCCAGTGCTCTACCACTAAGCCGATTCACCAATGCTGGGTTCATTTGCGTCTCATGTTTCGCCACTAGATTGTGTGCTCATGGAGACTTTTTCATCTTGTGCTGCGATTGAAGCCTTACCGACTTATATAAGTGAGAGATGCCAAGCTGGGCATCATCCTTGTGGCTTAGTGGTAGAGCATTGGAGATCTATTCCAAGGGCCCGGGTTCGATTCCCGACTTGGACATTTTTCACGAAGTTGGTTTACGACTTGTTAGCAAAGTGATTATTCACGTCTTTAATATTCAATAATTTCAAGTGTAATTTCACTGCTGAAAAGTAGTTGAAAAATTAATTAAAAATTATGTATAAGTCCATTGTAAACTGGAAGTCGAAATTTTTCACAAATTAAATACTTTCTTGTAACGATAGAAGATAGTAAAAATATGTATATTTTATTTTCATGAATATAATTCATTTGAATTTTTTATATAAAGATGATATGCCTTTATAATTATGTACTATGTATGTTGCCTACTATGTTCTATTTTAGTATAGTATTTCAATGTGCTAAAATACATTTTTATTTTACCTCGGGTGTTAATCTAATGGCTTTTATACATTTTTTTTTTCAAAATTAACTGAAATGACTTAAATTCATTAAATGTATATAGTTAAAATTTTAAATATTTCTGAAAATTGAAAAAACCCACATTATGGGTTTTTCAGCGGGCTTTTTCAAGTGGGCCCATTCTGAAAAAACCCACCGGGTTTTTTCGAACTGGGCCCAGCTTTGCGAACCCTGATATTTATTGATAAAAATAAACATTGTTGGATATATAAATAATATAACTTCATTTAAAAATAATTTAAATTAAATAATTACAGCAGGGGCGTAGCTACAAAAAAATTTTCGGGGGGAGGGGGGGGGGGGGGGGGGGGAGAGAAATTCCAAAATTTCACAACATGAAATAATTTGCTCTATTTTCCAACTAAAATTATATGTTCAATGTGTGTTGATAATGACACTTATACGCAGAAAAAAAAATATCCAAAGAAAATTGCTGAAACTAAAAACATAAAAATTATAATTGGTTTATTTAATGATAGTTTTTGTCTTCAATTGTGTACCAGTCATAATCGTACTTCATATGAAACTAGTCTCATATTTTTAGATTTTTGAGAAGGGAACTAAGTTTTGGAGGAAATGTATTAGAGACACTGTTGATGGGCAACAGTAGAGAAATTCAGGTCTTGTAGATGTATGATATTTTCGTAGCACAGAGAAGCATAATGAGAAATTGAATCTGGTTGCTGTTTGTATTTCTTTTGAAAGTTTAACTATTTTACTATTACAGAACAGAAAGGTAGTCAGCAAAACAATAAAAAATTATTACTTTTTTCTTTTTTTACTTTTTATTTTGAAAAAAAGAAAGTGTTTCAAAAATCTATAATTTCCCAAGTTCACATATATTTGGGGGGGGGGGGGGACTCCCCCCATACCACCCCCATCGCGACGCCCCTGAATTACAGTAATTATGTAGAAAATTGAAATAATTTAAACATTTTTAGTAAAAGCTATGTCTTATGTTCCATGAATAAAATGCTCTACACAGTGAAACATTGATACCTTGAAAATCATAATTAACAATCTTTTGATTACTATAGTACTAAAAATATATGGTGTAGTTTCATAAATACAATATACTTCCCATGGCTATTCAAAATAATTTCTTTGAAATATTTGCAATCTGAGATATCTGATTTTTCTGTTAGAACACTACATGAACAATTATTAACTTTTATTGAAAGTAAAGCTTTTTATAAAGAATTCCTGGAATGATTTGAATTTAGCAGTAGAGTCTTTATACGTTTCAAGAAGTAATGGGCGATTCTCCCAAAAGTGAACCATACCCTCAAAAAATAAACTATAAAATTTTTCATTTTTATTCATGGCTAATTAAAGTACATAGTCTGAAGTATTTAATTCATGTATTTTTTTTATTTTTACATGGTTTGTTTCTATATGTTCATGAAAGTCAAAATTGATGTTTACAATATTGAAAAATGCATGCATTCTTACATCTATACTTCGTTAATCTGTATAAACAAATATACTTCACTTTTATTAAATTTTTGGCTTGTCAAAGTAGCTGCAGGTATATTTCTATTTAATTTAATAAAAAATTACTTTTAATTTTTTCAAATTGTAGTTTGTAATTTAAGATACTTTAAAGTGATGTCCCATGCATCAAATTAAAACTGCATTAAGTTTTACTAGAAGTAGTAATATTTATTTTAGATGGAGAACACTTCTGATTTACTTTATACTTTTAAAAAGAAAAAGATATGCATTGTTAGAATAAATTCATTTTAATAATTTTTCACATTAAGCATTTTAAATTTGTCCCGTGCATCACACACCCTTGTCCTGTGCATCATTTATGTTAAATTTTGTTTTTTTTTTTTTTTTTTTTTTTTTAAGAGTAATTTAGAAATTTTAAAGCATTACATATTTTTATGAAAAATAATAAAAAAAAAAAATGGTTTGAAAAAATACAAAAATGATGGTTTCGATAAAAAAAAAAAAAAAAAAAAAATCATCATCATGTTCTTTAACATAAATCTGCAAAACTGTAATAGAGAGATGGTCCATTATTTGGCCTACATTTCATTCCGTGGAATATTTCTCTCTTCAACTAATAAAACATTTATTATTGATATTAAAATCTTTACAGGGTTATAAAAATCAGAAGCAGAATGTACAATTTGAGAAATTTGCTAGCTCATAACTTGTTGATGAAAAAGGGATTTTGCTCTTCCACCTATTTTATCTACGTCACTTTCCCATGTGAACTAGCAAAGTATTTCCAGATAAAAGTTTCCTAATATTTCCAGCTAAGTTCTTGTGAGAAAAGAGCCATAAATTTATTATTGAATTCAGATGATGGATCATCTGTCCAAATCAATTTTTGTTTTCATCTGAAAAGGGGTTCCAGACCAGGGTTACCGACTTTTAGCCAGGCCAAAAAAAAAAGCCGGCCGGTTTTTTTTTTGTTTTATTTAGCCACTTAAAAAAAGCCGGTTTTTATTTTTAAAAGTTGGTTTACAGCTAATTCGTTTTAAATTTAGATCAACTAATTTTAAGTACACTTATAAATATTTTTCTACTAAAAAAATTATAAATTTCCAGGTCTTGAATTTCAGGGCGGGATGGCGGGATTCGCGCCCAAAATTTTGAAATCCCGCCCCAAATAATATCGTGGGCGGGAGACTCCCGTCCAAAAAATTTCACCATTTTCCTGAAAATTTTGCATTTTGAAATTACGATCAACTCCCGCGAACGCCTTACGAATTTCCCGATATTTTCGCACGACCGATTGACACATTTTGCGGTTTTTTTTACTGCGAACGATCGTTGAAATTCACGAGTTTTTCATGCGAACGATAGACAAATTTCATTATTTTTTTCTCGAGATAGGTTGACAATTGTCCGCGACCGATTGGCGAATTCAGGGGTGATTCTGTTACGAATTTTCCAAAAATTTAAGGCATTAGGTTCCAAAAAGTGTGAAAAATCAGTCATCAGTTCAACAGAAAAATATCGTGAATTTTGACCAAATGATCACCTAAAAAATCAATTTTGTCAATCGTTCGAGGAAAAAATCGCCAATTTTGTTGCAAAGGATTGCGAATAAAACACAAATTTTGTCAAAGGATCGCGAAAAAAATGCGCAATTCGTCAAAAGATTGCGGGAAAATGCGAACTTCGACAAAGTAACGCGAAAAAAAAAAGTGCATTTCGTCAAAAGATCGCGAAAAAAAAACACTCATTTCGTCAAAGAATCGCGAATTTCGTCCAGGGATCACAAAAAAACCCCGCGAATTTCGTCAAAGGATCGCGGAAAAACGGCAAATTTCATCAAAAGATCATAAAAAACGGAAATTTCGTCAAAAGGGCACGAAAAAACACATAGCTAGTGCTGGGAGTGATTCCCCCCCCTTCATCTGCTCTGTTGTAACCTTTCAGAAAATTTGCTGTCAGTTTCAGAATTTTTTTTTTTTTAACTCAGAATCATCCCTGCTTTCTTACTTTTTTAAATAAAAAAAACATTTTGCATCATTATTCTGAGTTGTTGATTTAAATTGCTTCAATGTTATTCTGTCATGCCTGTATTAATACAGACATGACAAAATAATTAATGCAAATCTTTAAAAAGCACGTAAAATAACAGTGGGTTTCATATTTTTTTCTCCCTCCCAAATAGCTCAACTCCCCTCCATTTATAAATGCTGATAGGGAGACTCCCCTCCTATGAAAAATTGAATTTCAAGCCCTGAATTTCTATTAAATTTTGTCAAATAAATAAGTCTTTATAAATGTTAGAAGGCATTATATGTCTGAAAAAAAAAAGTTATAAATATTGAAAAAGATATAAGTTAGACTCCAAACTGGTGTTTTGAAATTCTATATTACATAGCTCCACAGCAATAGTTATCCCAATAGTTATTAGTCCCAGCAATTATTATAATTATTTCAAAAGATAGTGGAAAAAACGCGAATTTCGACAAAGGATCTCGAAAGAAAAAAGCTAATTTCGTCAAACGATCGCTGAAAAAACGCGAATTTCATCAAAGGATCGAGAGAAAACGCGTATTTCTTCAAAAGATCACGGAAAAAACGCGAGTTTCGTCAAAGGATCGTGGAGAAAACGCGAATTTCGTCAAAGGATCGCGGAGAAACGCAAATTTCCTCAAAGGATCTCGGAAAAAAATGCGAATTTTGTCAGAAGATCGAGGGAAAAAAAGCGAAAAGATCGAGAAAAAAGCGAATTTCGTCAAAAGATCGAGAAAAAACGCAAATTTCGTCAAAAGATTGAGAAAGAAGCACAAATTTCGTCAAAGGATCGAGGAAAAAACGCAAATTTCGTCCAAGGATCGAGGAAAAAACGCGAATTACATCAAAAGATCGCGGAAAAAATGTGAAGTAAAAAATACGGTAATTTCATCAAAGTGTTGCGGAAAAACAAGCAACAGTCTGTTCAGAAAAAAGAACACACAAATATCTATGTTTATTATTATAGGCACGGTATTTAATCTGAAATAATATACTAGACTAACTTAAAAAAATGGTTTAACCTGAACCCAACTTGTAGGAATCTACACTCAGCCTGAAATCGAACATAATCAAAAACAGAGTTTACTCGACCTGCAACAAAAATAATTAGCGCCAGGAGAGGATTTCCCAATCCCTCCCCCTCCCCTCTTGTATCCTTTTAGAAAATTTGCTGTGAATTTCACATTTTTTTTTTATACTCAGAATCAGCCGTGAATTTCACGGTGACTTTTGACAGACTGACAAAATTCACAGTTTTATCCCGCAACCAATCGACGAATTTCAAGACGTTCTTTTGTTGATCGGTCGAGGAAATTCAAGATTTTTTTCCTATGCCTGATTGGCATATTTCACGATATTTTTTTCTGTGACAGAAAAAGGAAAATATCGAAAAGTATAAACGAAAAAAAAAAAGGACAGTAAGTAAGTCTCACCGGGCACTGCACTCTGCCAAATTGGTCTAGATTCAATATTAAACAAAAATAAGATTAGAAAGACTACAAAGATCTCGTGGTGCATATGAAAGAAAAATTCCGAGCTCCTAAACATATTTAGAAACACCAAAACTAGTTGATCCTGCAATTCACAGAAATTAGGACTTGACAACTTAAAGTTAACCTACATTTCTCGTGTAATAGAAGAAATGAATCAACAGTTTCCATTTCAAACTTTGGACTGTTTAAAATTTGAATGCATTAGCTAAGCTAGTCCAATCAAGAAAATACCAGGGACTCAGGTTTTGACTATAATTCCATTAAGTATATAATAAAACAATTTCGTTCAGAAATGGATACTGTTGATGCCACCACCGAATATACATTGTTCAAGTTCATGCAAGTAGTTAAAAGTGAAGGCACGTCAGATATTGCAAAGTGTTCTGAAAATTTTTTAAGAGAACATAACCATACATTTCCAAATTTTCAATAACTTCCAAAGTTATAAATGTTGTGCTTGTGCTGTCTGTCACAAGTTTACCTTGTGAAAGAGGATTCAGGGCCCAAAATCGAATAAAATCTAAATTCAGAATTTCATTTAATAACTACATTGTTAAGGACCCATGAGACTTGGTTATAACTTGGAAAATAGACTGTATAAAAAGCTCGACTTTCTTCCTTAAAACATTTTGCACAATTATTCTGAGTTGTTGATTTTAAATTGCTTCAGTGGTACTTTGTCATGTCTGTATTAACGCAATTCTTTAAAAGGCACGTAAAATAACTGTGGGTTTTAAAGATTTTTCTTCTCCCTCCCAAATAGTGCAACTCCCTTCCATTTATAAATGTTGGTAGGGAGACTCCCTCCCAGAGAAAAATTGAATTTCAAGCCCTGATCGCATATAAAAAAAATTAAGACTCAAATTCAAATTGACTACTTTTTGACACAAACTCAATTTTCTTCCCAAACCTAACAAATTAGCAGGTGCTCTTTTGAAAAAGCTGTTTTCGTTTTCGTTAAAGGCAAAAGGTTTTTCAGAAAAATCTGTCAAAGTTGGTGTTTTGAGCAAAATTTCCGGGACGCGTCAGCGCAGGAAAGGAAAAAACTGTTGCCCTGGGGACAAGAATTGCTTATAACTCCAGATATAAATCATTTATTGCAAAATGAAAAAATTGTCCGATTACACATCACTTCAATAATCGTCCCTGCAACCATCATGATGTGTTTAAAAATAAGTCAAAAATTTTCGCGTTGTTGAACAGGAGAATTTTTTTTTTTTAGAGCTGGTTTAAATTTTTAAAAATCTAATGAAAAAAATGTCTTGAGCGCACTTTTCCTCGCATCTTTCTTATAAAATCTCGCATGCC
This sequence comes from Maratus speciosus, assembly GCA_963932465.1. Taxonomy (NCBI): domain Eukaryota; kingdom Metazoa; phylum Arthropoda; class Arachnida; order Araneae; family Salticidae; genus Maratus; species Maratus speciosus. Next base: position 189,339,991 of record OZ010796.1, read on the forward strand.
TATGTTTTTTTGCAAGTAAGATGAGCTAGTTCAAAACAATAATAATAGTTCCATGCGCAAGCGAGGGTATTGGAAATGTTCTTTTTAATTCTGTTCTAAACTGCTCTACTCAACAAGCGCAAAACGTTTTTACACATTTACAAATTCATTTTTTAACTGAAAGGTATAAAATTAGAAAGCCTGGCTATGGAAGCGATTTGCAATTGAACTGTTTCTTCCATTTTTTGATCAATCAATTATTGCAATTTTGATCACGTGACAAACACGTTTTTCGCTCGCTCTTGGGTGCTTTTTCTTCCTTCGCGAGGAAATTCGATTCAAAACGCACACTTTGACAATTTTTTCTGAAAGATCTATTGCGTTTGCAAAAAAGAAGCTCAATTACATAGTTTCTGAACAACAACATCAGCTAGTTTCATGCATTTTCGAACACCCTTAAATAAGGCATTTTTAAAAAACAGAAATGGAATACAAAAAATTCTAATACCAAACTTCTGATGTAATCACTAGACCAAAAATTATTCAGAAATTTTTAGTATTAACGTTATTATCTGTTCATTTGCATGAATGAACCACTTTTGTTATAGGATAAAACATTTTGCGCTTTATACGAACGATCAGTACATACTGCAAATCATTAAACGTTCCTGCAAAGACAAATTTCCTTTTATAGAAATAAGAGAAAATATTATAGGTGAAAACTGGGAAATTGAGTTAGTAGCCAGTGGCCGGTAGACTCAGTTTCATTAGTGGCCACTATAATGTTTCAAACTTTCTTGGCATCTAGATAAACTATAATCGTTGTATGTATACATATTTTCTATAAATCAGAGTTTTATACCAGCCAACTATTCATGATAAAAATAGGGACACAGTTGAAATTCAAGAAAATTACTTTAAAACTACAAAATTGTTATCATACTAATTTTTTTAGAATATATTTTTGGATTATTTGTAAATGTTCATGAACACAATTATCAATCAGATTACTGTTACTTTCTTTACATAAAAAGTTAGTAACTAAATCAAAATTCCAACAACTAGATGTATACAAAAAAAAAAAAAAAAAAAAATCAAAGAAAACATAATAAAATGTTATTGCGATTTTATTTAATAATTAAATCTGTTATTAACATACCATATACATTACATACAGTTGAAATCTAAGCTGGTGAGTGTATTTCGCAGGATTAAACAGTATCTCTTGCAGAAAAATAATCTAACTGATCAAACACATTGAAGATATTGTTATATCCTTACCCTTTAGGGTCCAATTTTATTTTCAATTTTGAGAACAAAATTACTTTTATTTTAATAATCTTAATCGTAGCTATCCAAATAGATTTACTGATATGATAATAGGTTAAGAGTTTTTGGAGATGTTTGGAAAATCTCGTATTACAAGAGGGTTTAACAGATATTACAACTTTATAATGTTTTTTGTGTTTTACCACACGATTCATTCAGAAAAGTAAAATATATTTAAAATTTAAAGAGTGAAATATATGTATAAAATAAATTACTAAATGTCCAAACATAAATGAACACATAAGAAAAGCATAGCCATATACTATCATTACACTATGTGTAGATAGTAACAAAAGTAATTTTTAAGACAAAATAATACTTGATGAAAAGACATGTACTATTAGTAGTAACCAGGCCCGAAAGGGTTAAAATCCACTTGCATTTGCATCCAGTGAAAAAAAAAAAGAATAAATTATTTGAAATACATGTGGAATCAAAGCTGATGAATATATTTTGCATAAAACTATATTTCTTGAAAAAATAATCCAACTGAAGAGAGAGCATGGCGAAAAACTGAAAATACAGCTAAATCGCTGCAATCTGCTTGCATCCGGTACGAAATTGCACATTGAAAAAAGTCCTTCCGGCCAGTGCCGGGAGGAAGAGGTAGCTTTCAAATTCCTTATTTTAAAAAAGCCAACTTATATTATTCAAACACACGAAGCTCAGTTTAGTGGAAACCGAATATAGGAGATTCAATTCAATACTAATTTTTATCAATACTAAATCATTATGAATGAGAATTTCGCGAAATTAGTCAGCTTTATCTAAGCTGCTTTTATTTAAAGTAACTTATATTTGGCTGAGATGTTGATGTATACTATCCACATGCCTTCTTATATGGAAATAGGCGAATACGTGTGTTATCGTGTGACAAATACAAGATCGTTTCAAAATGTTAGCCATACTAGAAATTCAAAGTGCTATAATTCAACCTAGTGATGGGCGATTCTGGAAAATTTGAGAATCGATTAAAATCGACATCGAATAAAACAGAATCGATCGCAATAAGAATCGATTCCCAAATTCTAGAATCGATACTTGAATCGATATTTCGATGTTCACAGATTCACGCAGATAAGCTGAAAAATAGTAATTCCAAAACGTAGTGAATCAACAGGGCCGTAACGACTATCTCTCACCACTCACCCCCATTTATGGGGGCCCTAGACAATGTTAGGGGCCCAAAAGTAAGCTACTACAGACCTTTGAGTAGAATAATAAGGTTTTTTAACTTTTAAAATTATTATTTTTAAGATGTAATTTTGATAAATAATTTGTATTATATTTAAATTTAGCTTTAAAAAAGATCTCGATGAGATAAAAAAAAAGAACGAATTGATTTTTTTTTTCATCCTGAAAAGATGTACTTTTTACTCTAACTCTTCTTTCCTTCAACCAAACAGATGGGGACTTACTTCCTATAAACATCATTCTTCTTAAAAATGCGCAGATGAGCGAAATTTTGAAGACTCTAAATTTATTTAAAAAGTTAAACGGTTTTTCAGTCTTTTTAGGGCCTCCTATAAGCGTGGGGGAAATGCAAATATTGCAAATCTTCTTTTAAAATAGCTGTGATGATGTAATTATCCCCCAATTAATAATCAAAATTCTCCTTTTAATAATATATTTAACTAAAATTTCTTTCCCTTTTTAAAATATATATCTCATTATCATTATCTCATTTACAGTTTATAAATATCTTTCTTTTTAATGTTTACCAAGTTTTCAGCTGTTAAGAAAAAAAATATGTTCTCATCCTTGAGCCATTAACAATGAAATAAGATACTTTTCTCTGGTTAACAAATAAATAAAAGTATATTCCTTGATTATATGTTTTTTCTTTTTTTTTTCCCCAGCAGTAATCTAAAAACTATAAACAGTTATTGACTCATTCGCTGACATGCAGAGTGCACTCACTGAAACAATAATAAATAAAAAAGAAAAGTATCGAGTTAAACTGATGGCATTGAGCTCACAGTCTATTCATACTAATTGTATTTTATACTCTTACTTCAAAGAATGCCTTTCGAAAAATAAATTAAGGGGGAATCAGCCCCCTCCCCGTCACATCTCTATACTTAAACAATAAGCCTCCAATCTCATCAGGAAAGCGCTTTATGAGAATAAAGTGGTTACCAAATTTGAAGCAAATCAGATAGAAAAACCCATATATCTAAATTAAGGGGGGTTAGCCCCTGTTCCTCCCTTTATACTTAAACAATGAACCTCCAAATTTAATCAGGGAAGCGTCTTATCAGAATTAACTGGTATATCAAAATTGAAGCAAATCTGATAATTCTGCATGAAAAACCCATTTATTTAAGTGGGAGGAATAGCCCCCGTACCCCCCCCCCTCCTTTATGCTTAACCAATGAGCCCCCAAAACTAATCAGGGAAGCGCTTTATGAGAATGAACCTAGAAAAAAAAATTGAAGCAAATCAGATATTTATATTGAGAGTTATCGCGTTACGTATGTACGTACATACATGCATACAGAAACTGCGGGCACATTAGCTCTCAGGCTTAGATAGCCTGTGAGCTAAAAAGAAAAGTGCCCAGTTAAACTGATGGCATTGAGATCACAGGCTATTCACACTAACTGTATATTATGCTGCTCTTATTTCAAAGAATAATGGCCCTCGAAAAATAAACTAAGGGGCGGGGGGGGGGGGGAAATTGCCCCTCCCTGTTTCCCCTCTTTATACTTAACCAATGACCCTCTAAATGTCATCAGGGAAGCTCCTTATCGAAATAAATCGGTATACCAAATTTGAAGCAAATCGGATAGAAAAACCCATTTATCTAAATTAAGGGGTATTAGCCCCCTGTTTCCCCCCTTTATATTTAACCAATGAACTTCCAAATCTAATTAGGGAAGCGCCTTATCAGAATAAACTGGTATACCAAATTTGAAGTAAATCGGATAGCAAAACCCATCTATCTAAATTAGGGAGGGTATTATCCCCTCGTCCCCCTCTCCCCCTTTAGACTATAACAATGAACCTTCAAATATAATCAGAGAAACTCGTTATCAAAATTAACCTGTATACCAAAATTTGAAGAAAATCTGAAAATTCTGCATGAAAAACCCATTTATGTAAGTTAAGGGGGGGGGGGGGGATTAGCCCGCGTTCCCCCCTTTATACTTAACCAATGAACCCCCAAAAACTAATCAGGGAAGCGCCTTAGCAGAATGAACATAGAAAAAAAATTGAAGGAAAACGGATATTTCGTTACGTACATACATACATACATACAAAACCGACGGGCACATTAGATCTCAGGCTTTGATAGCCTGTGAGCTAAAAAGTGCCAAGTGCGTGTAACTAGGGGGGGGGGGGGGGGGACAGAAAATAAAAGAGGACATTAAAGGCTTTCCAACAATATGTTACACGAGATGGTTTGGGAGAAACAATAAATATGCCCCCGGAGGACAGGTAAGTCTCAAACGGTGGGAGGGGTGACCTCAAATGTATCTTTGGTCAAGGTTTCAAAATGTAAATTTATAATAAAATAGAACTAGAATTGCGCATTTTTAAAATAGCATGCATATTTTGAACGGCCCTGTAAATTAAGATTGGCAAGGAAGGGGGGGGGGGGGGGGCGGAAAGGATTAGAAGGGACGAACTTGAAAAATACAACATAATAAACTAGTAACCCGAATAACTAGTCTTCTAAACAAAAGTATAACGATTTAACCTAGTATTGAATTCAGGGGGTGAACCGGGGGAACATTGGAATGTCCCTCCCGAAAGTTTTGAGATTTTATGCTTTTTAATGGACAAATGTGCATCCCCCCCCCCCTTACGGAACTCTAAAATCTCCCCCTCCTCCCGACCAGAGCAGTCAAGAAATCAACTCGCCATTCAACACTGAACCTAGAAAGAAAAAAAAAAGGCTGTTATACAAAATTTTACAGCAACTCTGCTACTAAAACTGTAAAATTGGAGGAATCTATTCAACCCGAATCGTGGATCATGCGCGATGCGATTTGAAGTAAATCAAAAAATATTGATTTCACCCGCATCTAAAAATCGGCATCGAACCTGAACTGAATCGATTCGCCCGAATCTAAAGAATTGAAGTAAATCAAAAAATAGCAATTCTGGCCGCATCTAAAAAGATCGACATCGGCATCGAATCTAAACTGAATCGATTCGCCATTTCTGATCTTAATTTACGGGAAGAATCGATGCGTTCACTTTTTCTTGCTTTCTTTTATCTTTAGAAAAAGAAAGCGTTGGATTCGTGAAAAATTTCGACTTCCGGTTTTCGAAGGATTTATAGTTTTAGAAGATCTTGTCTAGAATACGATTTGACTATTTTTATACATTGTCTGTCTGTCAGTCTGTCTATTTGTTTGTCTCAGACAAAAAAATTGTGGGCGGTCTATTTCAAGAACTAATGCATGGAATTTGTTGAAACTTTAGATTCAATTAAACTTTCATATAAATTTGTGCTGATTACTTTTTGATGTAAATCTACCGGCAGGTGGCGCTGCTATGCTGCATTTTTCCCGATTTTCACAATAGCTCTATCTCAAGAACTAATGCACGGATTTTCATCAAACTTTTGAAGTTAGACGTTGGCATAAATTGTTGCATGTTAGATTTCGGTGTAAATCGCCCAACAGGGGGCGTTGTTATGCAGATTTTATCAGCAGTGTTGAATTCAGACAATTTTCTCCGGGAGAGATTTCTGCGGATCCAGAGAGGGACAGTTCAGAGGGGAAGGGGATTACAGTTTTGTACATTAAGCATAAAATCTTAAACCTTTTGGGGGTAGATTTGAATGTTGCACGTTGGGGGGGGGGGGGGGGCATGTCCCTACGGGCTACCTCCGGAATTCAACACGTTTTTCTGGATTTAAACGATTGTAGGGATCATATCTCAAGAACTAATGATCGGAATTTCATCAAACTTAATATTCTGTCTTAAGAGGTTTTCATGTAAATAATATAACAGGTTGTGCTGTCATGCTGCTTCTTTTTAGCAGTGTTGAATTCAGACATTTTTCTCCGGGAGGGGCTTATATGGTTCAGGAGAGGGATATTCTATAGTTTCGGGGGGGGGGGGGGGGTTGTCCACCCTTACCAGCCCCTGAATTTAACACTGTTTTTCAGAATTTACACAGTATTAGCGATAATATCTCAAGAAGTAATGACTGGAATTTCATCAAACTTAATATTATGTGTCATTGACATAAGTTGTTCCCGAGTTTTTCGTGTTAATCATGTAACAGGCTGCGCTGCTATGCTGTTTTTTTGCATGATATTCGTGATAGCCCATATCTCAAAACTAATGCACGGAATTTAATCAAACTTCATATTCTGTTACACTGATAAATAAATCCTTATTAGGCTTGTGTGTATACTGCCCAACAGCTTTTATGTTCTTTGAATTGGGATTTTCCGTTGCGGACATCTAGATTAATATCAGACGAACGTCTTTTTGCACGCTTTTTTTTCACTCTTACACTGTCCCTACACATGCTAGCGAAGGTGTAGGGATGGCGTAAGAGCGAAAAAAGCGTGCAAAAAAGACGTTCGTCTGACATTAGCCTAAGAGGGTGTAGGCCGAAATTCAATGATTTGTTAGGAAAATGCAATGCTTATATTTTCTTTTAAAATGCACATACTTCAACGAACCCATGCTTTTTTAATCCTCCTGATGCGCATAGGTTGTCATTTAAATTTGACACTGTGATAGCGAATTTTGAAGTTTTAACATTTATGAGGCAGATGAAAGTTTTGGGATTGGCACATCCAACTACTTTATCTTCAATTTTTTAAGGAAAATGAAAATGATATTACCTTATTTTGTCTTAGAGACATCAATTAAAAAATTCATAGTATCGATTAAATCGAGTTGACCATAGTATCGATTAAATCGATTAAAAAAATCGAAATCGCCCATCACTAATTCAACCATTTTTTAAGATATAAACAAAAAAAACAAATTTTCAGAAACAAAATCTGCTCCGGAATCTTTGTATCAAGGCCAAACACATAAAAAATCTTTTTCATTTTCCAATTTTTTAAATTTTAAATTTAATTTTTTTTAAATGGCAACCCTTTTGAAACAAGATGGCGAATGAAGCTGGCCAACGAACTCGGTCGAGACATTGGTATGTACTATGTACAGACCAAGTAACATCCAAATCGGTTCATAAATACGCTTATTATCGCTTGACAAAAATCAGGTCATTTTAAAATGTCAGCCACAATAGAAATTCAAAATGCTATAACTCAGCCATTTTTCTAGATATAGACGAAATTAAAAACTGTTCCGAAATCTTTGTATTTAGGTCAAACACATACGAAAAAAATCTTTTTCATTTTCCAATATTTTGGTATCTCATTTTAAATTTAAAATTTTTTAAATGGCTGCCATTTTGAAACAAGATGGCGGATGAAGCTGGCCAACGAACTCGGTCGAGATATTTGTATGTACTATGTACAAACCAAGGTACATCCAAATCGGTTCATAAATACGCCTGTTATCACGTGACAAATATCAGGACATTTCAAAATGTCAGCCACGCTAGAAATTCAAAATGCTATAACTCAGCCATTTTTTAAGATATAGACGAAACAAAAACTGCTCCCTAATCTTTGTATCAAGGTCAAATATATAAGAAAAAAATATTTTTTCAATTTTCTGGTACCACATTTCAAATTTAAATTTTTCTTAAAAATTTAAATGGCTGCCATTTTTAAACAAGATGGCGGAAGCTGGCCAACGAACTCGGTCGAGACATTGGTATGTACTATGTACAAACGAAGTTACACCCAAATCGGTTCATAAATATGCCTTTTATCGCGTGACAAAATTCAGGACGTTTCAAAATGTCAGCCACGCTAGAAATTCAAAATGCTATAACTCAGCCATTTTTTAAGATATAGACGAAAGAAAAACTGCTCCGGAATCTTTGTATAAAGGTCAAATACATAAGAAAAAAATATTTTTCCATTTTCAATTTTTTGGTACCACATTTCAAATTAAAAATTTTTTTAAAAATTTTAAATGGCCGCCATTTTGAAACAAAATGGCGGATGAAGCTGGCCAGCGAACTCGGTCGAGACATTGGTATGTACTATGTGCATACCGAATTACATCCAAATCGGTTCATAAATTCGAGAGTTACAGTATGACAAAGGTCAGATATATATATATATATATATATATATATGGATATATATATATATATATATCAATTTTGAACGGAGGGTGGTTTCGGAGTCTGGGGGTCATGATCGATGAAAATATACCAAAATTTTTTTAAATCGCTTTCCTCCGAACGGCTGCTTTTTGTAATGAAAGCTACCTAACATAAAATCTCAAATCTTCCGGACATTCCATTGCCCCCCCCCCCCTCCCCCCTGAATTCAACAATGTTTTTCTATCTTTACAAGAAGAAAGTACTGGATTCGAGAAAATTTTCGAATTCCAGTTTTCGGTGAATTTACATGTTTTAGGGGTCAAACATTCCAAAAAACATGTTTTTACAAAATGTCTGTCTGTATGGGACACAAATCTTGCGGCCGCTTTATCTCAAACTAATGCACGGAATATAATAAAAATTTATATTCAGTTAGTCGATGATATAAATTGATGCTGATTAGTTTTTGGTGTAAATTGTTCAACAGGTGGCGCTGCTATGCTGCATTTTTCGCAATAGTTCTATCTCAAGAACTAAAGCACAGATTTCCATCAAACCTCAGATTCGGTTAATCCTTAACATGAGTTGATGCTGTTTACATCTTGGTGTGAATCGTCCACAGGTGGTGCTGCTATGCTGCATTTTTCACGATTTCCGCAATAGCTCTATTGCAAGAATTAATGCACGAATTTTCATCAAACTTCAGATTCAGTTTTTCCCGGCCCATGGCGTGAACTAAACTAAGGAAATGTAAGTAGTTTGCGTTGGGCCTGGAGTAAGATGATTATCATTCGAGACCGGGTTCAAAATTTCAGCCCAATTTATAAATATGGATCAGACAATATTACTCCCGTGTTATTTATGTCTAATAATAAACTATTTTTAATCTAATATTTTCTTTAATATAGTTTTGCTATGTAACGCTTTAAATTAAAGAACTTAAATTCGGAATTTCAACAATATTGACTGACACCAGAATATTCAAACGAATTTCTTAGAAAGTAAAAACTTGCTATTTTTCACTTTCATTACAAAAGCAAAGTTTTATTAAAATATTCTTGGTGCGATTTGTCTGTTTTGGAATTAAAATTAGGTGGCTAGACCCTCCAGCCACCGCCCTTGAAACTGTTAATTATTATTTCACAAATTTACAGTTACATTGCTAATGCATTTAACTAGCCAAAGGCCAAATTATGGGATAATTCTGGGGGGAAATATTTCCGTTCATGCATTTTAGTTGAACCCTAGCAATCCAAACCAAATTTTGAAAAAAAGGGAAGCATGCAGACCTGCCAACCTTTGAAAATGAGAAATCGTAGCACACAAAATTTAAATTAATCTGGAGGTTGGTTGGTTGGTTTTTCGTGTTACACAGCCATCTTTTGACATTCGTTAAAGGAATAAGGTTTCAGTCTTTCAACTCAATATAGTAAATTTTTTCCTTTGAAAATTTTTAGAGTTTCTTTTCGTTTCGCAGCGTCTTTTTTTTTTTTAACATTTGTAACAGGAGCCTGGTTCCAATTTTTTAGCCCAGTGCAGGAAATTTAGAAGAAATTCGGAATTTTCCCCTGCGATCATTTCAGGATATTCATAATTTTTCCGCAATCGTAATTCACATTTTTCTATCACGATTCTTTGTTGAAATCCGCACTTTTTACCATGAACTTTTGACGAAATTCGCATTTTTTACCACGATCCTTTGTCGAATTTTGTGTTTTTTTCTGCGATCCTTTTGATGAAATTAGTGTTTTCTTTCTGCGATCTTTTGGTGAAAATTTGCGTTTTCTTACTGATCTTTCGATGAAATTTGCATTTTCTTACTGATCTTTCGATGAAATTTGCATTTTCTTACTGATCTTTCGATGAAATTTGCATTTTCTTACTGATCTGTCGATGAAATTTGCATTTTCTTACTGATTTTTTGATGAAATTCGCATTTTCTTTCTGCGATATTTTGACAAAATTCACACCATTGAAACACAAAATCTCAAATCTTCCAGGGGGAGGGGACATTCCCTGCCCCCGGGCCACCCCCTGAAATCAAGACTACGTTTTTACCATGATCCTTTGAAGAAATTTATTTTTTTCTGCGACCAATTGGCAAAATTGATTTTTTTATAACGGTCATTTGTCGAAATTCGGGGGAATTTATCGCAAATCGTGCGATTTTGCTCACTATTCTATTTCAAACCTTGCCCCCCAAAGAATCCCCTTCCTCCTTTCCAGAAATTCTTAAAATGGCACCTTGTTTCTAAGGAAGCGAATTCCTGGATAAATATTTACAGAAACACGATTCACTCGTGGTTAATATACATAAAGAGAGTGTTTTATGTTAAGAAGTTTGTTTTGCAGCCCAGATTTTTTTTTTTTTTTTCATGAGCATTTTTTAATGTCCGAATTTTCGGACTAATAGCCAATTTTTTAAAACTTTCGGAAATGAATACTTTGAAATTTTAGAAATTTCGCAACAGAATCACTCCTGGAAAATATGCTGTGAGGGATAAAAATCGCAACTAGAAACAAAAAAATGCGTTTGTGTTTTTTGCAAAAAATCGTTGTTTAAGACCGATTTTTGTAGCATCGTAGTTGATAGGTCCAAATCGTAGCAACTACGATTTTTTCGTAGCAGTTGGCAGGTCTGAGCATGGTAAATAAAATCTAATTAAAAAGAAAAAAAAAAGTATTTAGAATTTAAAATTTATGCTATATTTTCGCGTGTACATTTTATTTACATAATATATCTGTTTCGACTTACCAATTTAAATTTTAGCATGTATATTTTATTTACTTAATGCTGTTCTCAAATTCAAACTGGCTAATTTCTGACACATTTTTTAATTTATTTTTAGGGTTCCATACTTAAAAAGTAAAAACGGAACCATTATAAGATTACTCCTGTGTCTGTCTGTTTGTCTGTCACAGCCATTTTACTCGTAAACTACGGAACGTGGGAAGTTCAAATTGGGGGAAGTAATAAAGACTATTGACCCACATATTTACAGATTATTAAATACATTCACAAATATATTTAGGAAAAATGTAGAGGGCTAATTAAGTTGCTTAAAAAAAATATTTTTTTTTTTACTATATTTTAAATGTATTTTTGGACTCAAAAATACATTTCTTTTGATTTTAGTTATTATATTTTCAGAGATATCGTCGAAAAAGTGGTGCAAAAATATGCCCCCCCCCCCCCCCTTCCATCTATTTCCAAATCTACTGAAACTAAAATTATGAAAAAATTACAGGTAGTAGACATTAATTTAAACCTTATGACACACACATTTACAGATTATTATACATTCACAAATATATTTAGGAAAAATGTAGAGGGCTAATTAAGTTACTTAAAAAAATATTTTTTCTTTTCTTTGTATATCGTGTGAATGCTTTCGTAAAGCTGGACTCAAAAATACATTTCTTTTGATTTTAGGTATTATATTTTCAGAGATATCGTCGAAAAAGTGGTGCAAAAATATACCCCTTCCATCTATTTCCAAATCTACTGAAACTAAAATTATGAAAAAATTACAGGTAGTAGACGTTAATTTAAACGTTGCAGGAAAAATATAAGCGATTACCCTAGGTCACATAGTTTTTGAGAAAAGTGGATTTTTCCGTTACACACAAATTTTGATTTGCAGGCATTCAGCAAAAGGTATTGAGAAGCGCTGGAGTACCTATCGTAGCAGAAGTATAAAAGAATTGATGATGATTTTCGAAAAAAAATCATCAGTAATTAGCTGAGAACGAGGGGTGGCGTATTCTGTGTACCATCAGTTCTTAAAGTCTAGATAACAACTTTGGATTATATATTTGTTTAATACATACCCAGTAGCAGTATAAAAGCAATAAAAGCCAAATTGTTAAAAACAGACTGAATCGCATAAATTACTATGGCATTCGCGACTAGTTTGCATTGAGGGGATCTTTCAATAAGCATCCCGTGTCTTACAAAGTTAATTAAAAACCTATCTGGAAAAAGGCGGCACGGACCAAGTCGGCATTGCAACTTCGCGACCTCCTTTTGAAGCACGCTTAGCACAATGCCAAGTTAAAACTTTGAACAAGGATTTTGTTTTAGCTGCACTTTAAAAAGAAAAGATTATTACTGCACTGAATTTAGTTTTATGAAATGCCAAATGAAGTTTAAATATGAACTACTTTTATTGTCAGTACCGAATTAAGATTATTAAAAAAAAAGTGCCCAGTTAAACTGATGGCATTGAGCTCACAGGTTATTCACACTAATTGTATATTATATACTATTATTTCAAAGAATAATGCCCTCAAAAAATAAATGAAGGAGGATTAGTCCCCGTTATACTTAACCAATGAACTTACAAATCTAATCAGGGAACCTCCTTAACATAATAAACCGGTATACCAAATTTGAAGCAAATCAGATAATTCTGCATGAAAAAACCTTATCGCTAAATTAATAGGGGGTCTAACACACCCCCCCCCCTTTATACTTAACTAATGAATCTCCAAATCTAATCAGGAAAGCTCTTTATCAGAATGAACATAGAAAAAAAAAAAAGTAAATTGGATAATTCTGCATGAAAATCCATTTATCTAAATTAAGGGGAGGGGACTTGCCCCCCTTTCCCCCTTTTATACTTAAGCAACAAACTTCCAAATCATAATTGAAGTACTATTTTCTTTTTTGGTAAAGGCAAAAAAAAAAAAAAAAAAAAAAAAAACCGACAAGTCTGTCAACCGAATTTCTTGTCGTGACAGAGAAGCGCAAGAAAAGAAAAAAACTGTCACTCTGAGACAACAATCGCTTATACCTAAAGATGCAGTTATTCATTCATCGGAAAATGAAAAATCTGCCCGATTACAAATCATTTCAATAATCATCCCTACAAGTATCTAGCTTTAATGTTTATAAATGAGTCAGAAAATGTGGCAAGAATTTTCGCGTTGTTCAGCAAAGGAATTTTTTTTTTTTTTTTTTTTTGAGAACTTTAAATTAATAAACTAATAAAAATATCCGAAAAATGCCTTGAGCACACGTTTTGCTGACACATTTCTTATAAAATCTCGTATTTCTATGTGTATTTTTATAAGTTAGAAAATGAACTAGTTCAAAATAATAATAATAATTCCGTGCGCAAGCGAGGATATCAGATCGGAAATGTTCTTGCAACCCTTTTTTTTAAACCTCCAATATTCTATTCCTTGCAGGCAACAATTAAAATGTCATCCCTAAAAAACAAAGATACGTTATATATAAGTCAGCCGTAAAACGAAGCAGATGTATCATTGTACCGTTCAATACTGATAATCTCTACTACTTTTTTTTTTTTTTTTTTAAATTCTAAACATCGCACATTTTCAATTTTTACAACTTCGTATAGGAAAGAAAAGTAACTGCAATTTATTTGAAAACTGCATCATAATTTATTTTTGAGATAATATTTTTGTAGTTTTTGATGACATTTCTGTAATGGTGGCAACTGAAGTACTCCATTTCTGTAAAAAAAGGAAAATAGTAGATTACCATATCTTTTTGTTGCCATTTTCTCATAACAACTGAAAAAAAAGTAATTAAAATGAGTGCTATTTTGAAAAAATATAAGAAAGATTATTTTTTTCTCATCGGGGGTGGCACTAAATTCTGAAAAAGCAGAATTCCTGCATTTTTTTTTTTTTCTTTTAAGCAGGAACGCTATCTAACAATTATGTTACCAAACTTCTCATGTAATCAATACTCCCGAAATTTTCAGATTTGAAGTTGCCTGTTCATTAGTTTATTTGCATACAATGAATGAACAATATTTGTTATATATTGATTGAATGAAACATTTAGTGTTTTATAAGAACAGATACTGGATATATTTTTTAGACAAATCAGAGCCGAGTAAATGTTGTTTTAACTTGTCAAAACGAGGTTTATCAGTGAAAGTTGCGTACTATCTGAATCTCCAGTAAAATGATCGCTTTTCAAGGAGGGACAAATTTCATTTCATAGAAGGAAGAGATGTCCACAAATGCCTCGTCCCTTTCCTATCCCTTTCAAAGGAAGGTCAACAGGTCAATCGTCGTCTTTCTAGTCGAAAAAAGCACTTCTCCTAGCTGGTCTAAACGGAAGCTTCTAGGTTTACTGTATTTTTGGGAAATATTCTCAGTATGGCATTTTATGCCAAGAATAAAATAGCATTACGAAAAAACTAAAAGGCTTCTTGGAGGATATTTTATATAATATTGTCTAAAATATATCACTTATTAAATTTACAAGAAAAATAATGATAATAATTTACAAGAAAATATACAAAAATGATAAAATATATTGCTTTGTACTCGTTTTATTCATAGTACAGGACATCTAATGCCATCTGGTGATGTCTACTGCAGACTTGTATAAAAACAAAAACTTTCCGCGCACATATAAATCTTAGGTCAAAAATTTTCCGCAAATTAATTTAATGTTTAATAAAATTACGTGTTATGTTATTTTGACGATATGAACTTAAAATCATAGTTCAAGATAATTGTTATTTAAATTAAAAAATAATATTAATTAAAGAATAATTATTTTTATTTAAAAATAATAAAGCAAAAATCAATGATAGGAAGGCGAATTCTTTTCAATTATTTTGTCAATGCATTTAGAAACAACCCAATCCTTAATATTGTGATCGCTTCGCACAAAATACCAGTCACTTTTATAACACTACGAAATTATTCGATTTAACAGCCATTGCCAGGCTAAATTGTCACTGCAGCCGCCGATGGAAGACCGATCGGCGACAAGTTTTAGTTTGCGGAAAATAGAAATAAAAGGGTCGGATGTCACAACAATGTTTTGAGTCTTTAAACGTTGAATTGTGGATAAACAATATATAAATCGTATATAAAATTGGTGAATATTTTAAATTTTTGGTATTAAAAAAAGTTACAAAAACAAAATATACGTTTTTCTTTTCGTAACTTTTTTCCGCAAAGTCTGGAATTTTTTGGAAAATTTTCCGTGCACGGCATTTGCGTCTATATTATATAACTCTGGTCTACTGGAACCAAAGAAAAAAAATTTTAAAAATAGATTTAAAAAAATAGGCTATATATTTCATTTATAAAATTAAACTACGCTGAAGAAATAAGTTATATCAATCCCCCCAAAAAATTTTAAAGAAATTGGTTCAATAGCAAATGTGCAGGTGCGATTTGAAAAATGTAACATGGGCAGCATAGAGCAAAATATAACTGACAGTTACCCTTAAATCAATTTAAAGCCAATGGCTAAATCGCGATTTCCGATGTTAGCTTAAATCGATTTAAGACCAATGGTTAAATCGGATTTTCGATGTAAGCTTTAAATCGATTGAAGGCCCAAGCCTAATTATCTCTATCACCATTTTTAAAAAACAAATTGCTTAACCTACATTTCCTAGACACAGGCAGACCTGCCAACCTTTGAAAATGAGAAATCGTAGCAGATAAAATTAAAATTAATCTGGAGGTTGGTTGGTTATTTTTCGTGTTTCGCAGTCATCTTTTGACATTAGTAAAAGGAATAAGGTTTCAAGTCTTTGAACTCAATACAGTGAATTTTTTCTTGAGAAAATTTTTATACAATTTTTAAGAGTTTCTTCTCGTTTCGAAGCGTTTTTTTTTTTTTTTTTAAACATTTGTAAAAGGATCCTGGTTCCAGTTTTTTAGCCCAGTGCAGTAAATTTTGATGAAATTTGCAATTTTTTTCCCGCGATCATTTCAGGATATTCGCAATTTTTTTTCCGCACAATCGTAATTCACATTTCTTTAATCACGATCCTTTGCTGAAATACTCACTTTTTACCACGAACTTTTGACGAAATTTCCATTTTTTACCGTGATCTTTCTGTGAAATTTGTGTTTTCTTACTGATCTTTCAATGAAATTTGCATTTTCTTACCGATCTTTTGACGAAATTCGCATTTTCTTTCTGTGATATTTTACAAAATTCACGGTTTTACCACGATCCTTTGACGAAATTTATTTTCTCCTGCGACCAATTGACGAAACTGATTTTTTTTTACACGATCATTTGTCGAAATTCGCGATAGTTTATCGCAATCGATCGGCAAAATTTTCGATGTCTTTTCTCGACCAATTAACAAAATTCACTGCTCGTTTCCGCATCCTTTTGACGAAATTTGCAATTTCTTTCTGAACTCTTAACGGAATTAGCGATTTTATTCGGCAACCAATTGAAGATAATCACTATTTGTTTCTGAGATCTTTGACGAAATACCCGATATTTTTTTACACAATCATTTGAAGAAATTCTCATTTTTTTCCGCGATCGATTCACGAATTAATTTGGAGAAATTCCATATAAGAAAAAAAAATCGTGGACTTCCAAGAAATTTCAAAATATATTCGCAAAACAATAATAGGTCTGTGGAAGAATTTGCAGAGGGAAATACTGCAAAGCATTTTTTCCTTATGCAGGACTTTCCTTTTCAGTGTGCAAATCGTGAGATTTTGCACACTATTTCAAACCTTGTCTCTCAAAGAACACACCCCCCCCCCCTCCAAAAATTCTTAAAAGGGCATGCATCTCTGTTTCTAAGGAAGGGAATTCCTGTATAAATATTTACAAAAACACGATTCAATCGTGGTTAATAGACATAGAGAGGGTTTTATGTTAAGAAGTTTGTTTTGCAGTCTAGATTTTTTTCTCATGAACATTTTTTAATGTCCGAATTTTCAGACTAAAGAAAATTTTTTAAAACTTTCGGAAAGGAATACTTTGAAACTTTGTAAATTTCGAAACAGAATCACTCCTGAAAAATATGCTGCGTGGGATAAAAATCGCAACTAGAAACAAAAATTGCGTTTGTGTTTTTTGCAAAAAATCGTAGTTTAAGACCCATTTTCGTAGTATCGTAGTTTATAGGTCCAAACCGTAGCAACTACGATTTTTTCGTAGCAGTTGGCAGGTCTACAGGTCTAGTTCCGACCTGGCGAGAGTATGCAGAACAAAATGTACGTCTGATGAAAAAATTAATCCCAGGCTCACACACAATGTAACTGTCCGATGCCAATCTCTACGCTGGACATGTTATATTCCTGTACTGATGTTGTCAAGAGCTAAAATTGGCCCATGTAGCACTTCTCGCCTCAGTCATGTCCATTGAAAATTGTTCATATTCAGGGTTCGTTGATATATATCAATCAGGATTTGTAAATATCATGATATTTTCGAAAATATCAAAAATATCCGATATTTTGATATATATCCGATATTTTCGATATATATCCGATATTTTCAAAGCAGCCAACTTACCGCTGATAATAAATGTTTTCGAGCATAATATAGATTAGAAACTAAAATATATTGCACTTAACATGAAAACTTAATAAAAGAATAATATAAAAATGCATTTTTCTTTTTCTTTTTGTTCTAAGACCAAGTATAAAAAAATCAGACATTTTCAAAACAAAATTTTAAATACAAAAAAAGTTTTTTTAATTGAAAAATTTTAATATAAATGTAAGTATAAAATGTTTTATTTCATATTTCCTAACATGCTGTATAGTTCAAACTCAACTGAACCAAAACTTGAAAAAAGATTCTTTTCTAATGAAGCTGTATATAATTGCTTATTTAAATTAGTCAGTTTATCTTTCAGTGGTTGTTCTGAATTAATTATGTCCCACATAATTATTAGTTCAACATTAAAAAAAAAAATTCTTCAAATCTAAAGTTTGAAAAATATATATGTTTTCTTTTTTGGCTAAAAAAGTCACATCCAGAAGAGACAAGTTCTTTATCTACAGATTCACAGTCAATAACAGTTGAAAATTTATTTCATTTACACTGAAATATTACAAATTACGACTGAAAATATCAAAAATATCTTGCGCGCATTCATATTTTGAAAATAAATATCAAATGCAGAAAATATGAAACATCTTGATATTTTGAAAATAAATATTGGATATATATCAACGAACCCTGGCTGTATATAAATGATTATCAAAATTACATTTTATCTTTCAATGGCTGTTCTAAATTGACTGTCTAATATAATTATTAGTTCTACATTTAAAAATAAAAGTTTGAAACATAAAGCTTGGAAAAGATTCGTTTTCTTCTTTTCCTAAAAAAGTCACTGCCAGAAGCAAAAGTTCATTATCTACAGAATGACACAGTCAATAACAGGTGAAAATTTCATTTACACTTGGTTTGAATGGGAAAAATATCAAAATTACCTTCCACGGTGATATTTTAAAAATAAATATAGTACAGAACCATTTATCCGGAATTATTGGGGTCAGATGTATTCCGGATAACTGGTTTTTCCGGTTAACTGGTTGTGCATTAAAGCAGCATCCATTTGATAAGTTTTGTGGAATATGTGTGGTTGTGGCATTATTTCTGATTTTAAATTATTAGATTACTTTGATTAAAAATCAATGCAAGAAAGATCAAAGGTTAACCAGAGTTTAAAAGAAGATAATTTATGGCCCTTAGGAACAAAAATTCTTCTGTTTCCTCTGCATAAAAATTAAAACATCTAAAATACAACAAAAATATGTTTTCTTTTCAAATACTAGATGTTGTCATCAAATTATACAATTTTTTCAAGCAAAGCCTATGTCAAACTGGCAGTGTATGACACCTTTTTCTGCAAAGATTCTGAAATCAGTCTATCAGAAATATCATTCCGGATAACTGGTTTCCGGATAAATGGTTCCATACTGTATCAATATACAAACTATCAAACATCTTAATATTTTGAAAATAAATGTAAAGAATTTGAAAATATCAAAAATATCAAAAATCTTGATATTTTAAAAATAAATATCGGATATATATCAAGATATATATCATGATATATATCCATTGATATATATCAACGAACCCTGATTGAGTATATCTCTCAATACGCCTCCCGTGTCTTTAAGTTAATTAAAAGTCTTTCTGGAAAATAGCGGCATGGACCAAGGCGGTATAGCTTTTAGGTAGCTTTCATTATAAAAAGCTACCTATTGCAGCCGTTCGGAGGAAAACAATTCCGAAAAATTTTGGTATATTTTCACCAATCATGATCCCTAGACCCCGAAACCACCCTCCGTTCAAAATTGATATATATATATATATATGTATCTAATCTTTGTCATACTGTAACTCTCGTATTTATGAACCGATTTGGATAAAATTTCGTGTGTACATAGCACATACCAATGTCTTGACCGAGTTTGTTGGCCAGCTTCATCCGCCATCTTGTTTCAAAATGGCGGCCATATAAAAAAATTTAAAATGAGGCACAAAAAAATTAGACATTGAAAAATATTTTTTTGTTATGTGTTTGGGCTTGATACAAAGATTCTGGAGCATTTTTAGTTTTGTCTATATCTTAAAAAATGGCTGAATTATAGCACTTTGAATTTCTAGCATGGCTGACATTTTGAAACGATCTGATTTTTGTCACGCGATAATACACGTATTTATGAACCTATTTGGATGTGACAAGGCATGTGCATAGTACATAGCAATGTCTCAACCGAGTTCATTGGCCAGTTTCATACACCATCTTGTTTCAAAATGTCGGCCATTTAAAATTAAAAGAAAAAATTTAAATTTAAAATGAAGTACAAAAAAAATTATAAATCGAAAAAGATTTTTTTCTTATGTGCTTGATACAAAAATTCCGGAGCATTTTTTGTTTCGTCTATATCTTAAAAAACGGTTGAGTTATAGCACTTTGAAATTCTAGTGTGGCTGACATTTTGAAATTATCTGATTTTTGTCACGGGATAACACGCATATTTATGAACGAATTTGGATATAACTTGGTGTGTACATAGTACATACCAGTGTCTCAACCGAATACGTTGGCCAACATCATCCGCCATCTTGTTTCAAAATGGCAGCCATTAATTTTTCTTTTCTATTTTAATTTAAAATGAGGTACAAAAAAATTAGAAATTGAAAAAGATTTTTTTCTTATGTATTTGACCTTGATACAAAGATTCTGGAGCATTTTTCATTTCTTGTATATTTTAAAAAATGGCTGAGTTATAGGATTTTGAATTTCTAGCATGGCTGACATTTTGAAACGATCTGATTTTTGTCATGCGATAACACGCGTATTTATGAACCAATTAGGATGTGACAAGGCATGTGCATAGTACACAGCAATCTCCTGGCCAAGTTCGTTTGCTAACTTCATCCGCCATCTTGTTTCAAAATGGCGGCCATTTAAAAATTAAAAAAAATAATTAATTTAAAATGAGGTACAAAAAATTAGAAATTGAAAAAGATTTTTTTCTTATGTGTTTCAGCTTGTTACAAAGATTCCGGATCATTTTTTGTTTTGCCTTTATCTAAAAAAAAGGTCGAGATATAGCAGTTTGAATTTCAAATGTGTGTGGCATTTTGAAAAATCTGATTTTTTGCCTGCAACAGCACTCGTATATATCAACCGATTTAGATATGAGTAAGCATGTGCACAGGAATTACTAAGGTCTCAACCAAGTTCATTGGTGAGCTTTGTTGCACCCATTATGTTGTTTTAAATGGCGGACGATCACCGATAATTCAAGTTAATATAATTATTAATATAATTTGGAATATCACCGAATTTGGCGACAAAACATAAATCACTTTAATAAAACCAGCTTTGATAACGCTGACTAATTTGGCGAAATTCTCATTCATATTCAATATTGACAAAAATTAGTATTTAATCTTCTATAATCGGGTTCCACTAATTTGAGCTCCGTGTGTTTGAATAATATAAGCTGGCTTTTAAAAAATAAGGAATATGAAAGCTACCTCTTCCTCCCAGCACTGGCCAGAAGGACTTTTTGCAACATCCTTTCAAAAGCACAGTTAGCAAAAAGCCAAGTTTAAACTTTGAACAAGGGTTTAGTTTTAACTACACTGTAAAAAGAAAAGATTATTACATTTAGTTTTATGAAATGCCCAATGAAATTTAAATATGCACTAACTTTATTGTCAGTTACGAATTAAGTTCATCATAAACAGATTGGGATAAGATTTAAATATTAAGAGTTCTGCAGAATAGCAATATTTGATATTATTCAGGCTTCATATCTCTTTGAACTTTTACGGTATACCCATTCATACTTTTCTAGTATATATACAACTATAGCAAAACCCGACATGTATAGTTTTTTTTTTTACAAATTTTTATTTTTGTTTTATTAATGATTTTTTTATTAATACAGTTAATTCATATGTTTATTGTAGGGAACCCTCTGAGCGCGAGTAATACTTGCACTTAGCCTTTTTTTTTTTTTTTTTCAACATGAGTTAAGGGAGGTGGGGAGGGTTAGATAACTGATCATTTACTTGTACTCAAAAGTAATAAAATAGGAAAGAGTTTTAAAAAAAATAATTACTAAACATTTCAACATTGTGTGCTGGGGGAACAAAGTTTTCTGAGGTTTAGTTTCAGATTTTAGATTATGGAAATCCAGCCAACTTTGCATGAGCAAAGTCAATTTATTTTTTACAGCAAGTTATTTATTGTTAATGCAAAGAAAAGGATTACAACAAAAAAGAAAAAAAAATGGTTTTAAAATTTTAAATATTGTGTACTAGTTAGAACAAAAGGAAGAGGGGGAAGGTGAGAAAACGTTTAGGGGAATTTATGGTCCAAAAACAACTAAATAAAAACATCTGAAATTGACATCTTTCATAATGCTTTATGGCTACAATCAATGCAAAAGAAGTTTTGATCATTGCCAAAACAACAATCGTGGCTTGGGTTATTATATACATACATAATTTGTCAAAATAAAAGTAGTATATTTTGCTTCGTTAATTAAAAAATATATATATTCGTTGACAAATTTTCCTAAACTTTTTTAAAAACAAATATTTATTTATTTATATACAATAGCAAAATAAGTGAAAGTGGCACAAAATTGAAACTGTGGCATAAATTGGCAACAGTTGTGTTTAGTTATATTCTCTCTTAATATTGAATGAACTACAGATTATTTTACTGCCTAGTTAAAATATGGGATTTTTTTTTTACTTAAGAGTTTTAAAAAGTTTTAGAACCCCCCACCCCCCCTGAGTGTGTTTGGGGGGAGAAAAAAAAGAGAAAAGCAGGCATTTGTGATATAAGTATTTAAATTATTTATTACTAATTTATTGTTGTCATAAAGTAATAAATTGAGTAGAATTTTTTTTTAATTAAAAAGTTTGAAGATTTTATAGAACTCTTATCTATGTAATTTTTTTAATGGCTCAAAGTAGTTAGGTCACTGTATTTATGATATGTAGATAGTAATTTATAATTTAATTATGTAAATAATTTCATAAGCAAATTTTTAAATATTCGGTTTTCATTTTTTAAATTTTTATTTATTTTCAAATACAAATACCAAATACAAATACCAAATTCGAATTTAGTTCGAATTACTTCTACTACTATTTATTATTTTGAATACAAATACCAAAGTGTAATATGACAGGGTGAAACGATACATTCTTGCAAATATTGTAAGTGAAATCTTCAAAATATTTTTCTCTTCAGCAGTGGATACTAGGAGAATTTCGGTCTTTTTTTTAGAAGCTAGAGATAAATATTTATGCCCTTTATATCTGTTTATAATTGCAAATTTGTTATTTACACCCAACCACTGGCAGAAATCTGCAAAAGCCACATTTATTCTTCAAACATATCAATCACTGTACCACTGTGGCAGAAAGATACGAGTTCTGTTTTTCAGAAATTCTGGGAAAGGCCTTCGAAGAGAAAGTGTGGGTAGACATTACTGCATATGGTTCTGCGTCAATTCGTCATGCACAATTCCTCGCAGCGTTAATTCATCGTGGTATCAATTCGCCGTAGCGAAATTTTTTTTAAAGGCGATCATGATTTTTTTTTTTTCAAGCATAGCAAATTATAACTAATATGTTACAGGCTGGTTTTAAATACAAGTATATTTTTTATAATTATTATTTATTACATAGGGTGTTTTTTTTAATTGCTTTTGTCCAAAAATATCAATCATTAAAATGGAGCAGAGTTTTTTTTATATGTGATTTTTGTGAAATTCCCAATCACGAATATGTAAGTTTAATGAATAATGCAACTCATTTCTAACTTAAATTAGTGATAAAACTGATATAGTTTCGATGACCAGAGTAAATAATGAATAAAACTCTAGAAAAATAGTAACAAAAAGAATATATGTATGTATATTGGCATGTGCGTACGGAAGCAGGACATTTCGGTCCTGATGCCATTGGGGGGAGGGGGGAGGGATCTGTTGATTTGTTATAGAAATGTCCCATATTTTAGTGTATCACAAGTATAACGTCCTGATAAATTAAAATAATTAAACTCAAGTTATAATTATCGCAAAACATTTACATTCTGTCTGGTAAACGTAATTTTTATAAAGGAAGGACATTATTGGTTTTTTAACCGAAGCCCCCTAAATTTTAGTATAGCATAAATATAGGGATGTAAAAACAGACATGCTTATCCTAACTGTAGCACTCCATGCAAATTTCGTATGGTAGAAGTAATCATTTTCAGAAGGGTGAGAAAAGGGGCTCTGTAATTTTTTAAAGCACCCCACATTTTAGTGTATCATAAATATAGAGTCCTAGTAGCTTAAACCACTTATAATCCGACAAGTAATTATCGTATAATAATCATATATTGTATGGAAAAAGTAATCTTTAAAAATGAGGGACTTTACTGGTCTTTTTAACTGAAGCTCCCCAAATTTCCATAAAGTGCGGATATAAGGGCATGGAACCACAAACACTTATAACTCAGATTCAAAGTGCCGAAGTGCTCACAAATTTCATATGTTAAATGTACGTAATCATTTTATGGGGCGCAGAGCTCTGTGGCTTTTTTATAGAAGGTCCTCATATTTTAGTCTTTTATAAATATAAGGTCCTGACAATTCAAAACTTACAAGTTGAGATTTAATTTTTGTCGCCTGGTTTTGCACATATTTAATTGTATATAATTGGACACTATATGATAAATAATGAAAAAAAAAATCTGCAAATATTTTTACAAATCTTTATTTCACCCTATTTAACAACACATCAATTTTATAAGCGTGGCATTTTATATTCTTAAAAAAGTGCAATTCTTAACATGGAATTTTTATGATGAATTATTACCTTTTAAATTGTGTATCAAAGCAGGATAAAACTTTATTTTATTTTAATAATTATTTTATATCTATATTTCAAAATGTAACAAAATGAAAATGAAGTTTGCATTAATAATGTACTGGCAGTTAACAATGAAACGTTTTGTCTATCTGAAAAGTTACTTAAATAGATACTTTTTTTCTTTCCTTTGATCAACTTCTCTTATACTTTTTAAACAACAGCTAAATTTTGAAAGGAAAAATAACTGTTATTATAAAGAAAATTTTAATAAATAAAATTATCTTTTGCAATTTCTGTGGGACTTTTTGAAAATCACTTCTCAATATTCTCTAACACATTTCAGAAGTGATCCTAATATATGTGCTAAATTTATTCAGGATGACATTTCAGTTACTTCTGAAATTAAGATAGCAGAATAATAAAAGTCAAAGACATGAAGAAATGCTGTTCTTTTCAAAACGTTCATATTTCTTCACCGAATGAAAACAATTATGTAGGGGGTCCATGTATGAACTAGTGGGAAAAAAAGGCTATTGTATGAAATAAGGGATTAGTATAAAGATGATCAATTGTTAAACTGAACGTTGACAACTGGTTGGCATGCAGAATTTTCGCTATGAAGGGGATAATAGTGTTTAGCTGGTAATTTGTTAGTTTTCAAATTACGTACCAACATCAACACCAAAAATGCTTTAAAAAGTATTGGCACTGGGTTTCGATTTGTTATTTGTTCGATATCGGACAGTATTTTATTGAATGAATAATATCATCTTAGTGAATGAAAAGGGTACAACTAAACTAAATTATATGGAGTTTACACTTATAATGAAATATAAAGAAAGGAGCAAAACAAAACTTCGAATAATAATAATAATTATGACATTAAATAAAACAAATAAAAAATAATAACTTTATAACAAGTAAAAACAGTTTATTAAAAACTTAAAATTCTACTTTTATATTGCTAAATACAAAAATACTCAAAAGTTATTATAAAAAATTAAATGTATGTATTAATAACAATTCAAAATTATTTCAATTATTAATTGTTTATATGACAAATTTATCAATTACTTGTTTAAAAACTATCACATGAACTATATAACAGTTATTAGAGGTAGAGATGCAACGAATATTCGGCTGAAGCTAAATATTCGGCCTATCTGCCGAATATTCGGCTTCGGCCGAATAGTACTGTAATAAATGTTTTTATATTTACACAGTATAACTTTTTAATTTGACAATTTATATTCATCATGTATAATGAAAATTTTATTTGAAATTAACTAACATTTTTTTTTCCCATTAACTTTCATACTGCGAATGGATTTTATCTACCCATTTTTATATAAGAGGCTAATTTAGGAATCATGTTAAAAAATTTTTATGCGGTATCAGTAAGCACAAAAAGTATCTGTAATAAGCTAACATTAAATCTATTCAAAATTGTTTTAACACAGCTATACAAGCTAATTCAATTTTTTTTTTTTTTTTTTTTTTTATCATAATGGGAAGTTTAACATTTATCCCTTGTTAAATAAAAATATATTTCTTTCAATAATATTTTGAATTATACCTATAGAACATAAATATATGATTGATTAGATACAGATGTTTAAGATATTCAAGTCATATGTTGCAATACTTAAGGGTTTTTTTTTTTTTTTTTTAGTAAAATACGCTTAAAAGTTAAATATAATTTAAGTGATTTTTTTAAGTGTGTTAGTATTTCTTATTAAATAATGAAAGAAATGTAAATACTAAATTTTTTTAATTAGTATGCATATGCATTAACGTTTTAGATATTTTTTCAAGAATAGCATTGTAATGTTTATATTTGCCTTAAAAAACAGTTAAAATGTTTCAATAAACGTACATTGTGATGCAGAAATAATAATTCAGCATTCTCGGGTGATTGCCTTTTTTTTTTTTTTTTTTTTTTTCCCCGTAAATGTTACCTGCTTTTGAAAATAATCTCTTACTATATATGGTACTTTCTGGTGCAGAAAGGTACTTTTTGGCTAATCGTGAAAGGTTTGGAAAGTCTTCCGAATTTTTCGCCCACCACTCCAAAACTGTTGTCTTTCTAGCAGTGGCTGGGAAAGAAAATTACTAATTTCTTTTCCTTCTTCACATTGAGGGGCACTTTCTATAGAGGCTTCACTGCTGACAGCAAAGAAAAAAAAATAATAAAGAT
Organism: Maratus speciosus; assembly: GCA_963932465.1. Lineage (NCBI taxonomy): Eukaryota > Metazoa > Arthropoda > Arachnida > Araneae > Salticidae > Maratus > Maratus speciosus. The sequence continues at coordinate 189,366,781 of OZ010796.1, forward strand.
GAAAAAAAATTTTGTTAATTGTGAGCTTTATAAAGTCTACAATGATTTCTTTCCACTATTTTAGAGGATATTCCTTTCACCCTTTCTATCAGTGGTTTTTCTTAAGATATTAAGATTTCTTATTTTTTATTTTATCTGAAAGCTGAAACTTATGTTTCCTAGTACTTTTAAAATTTTGTCATTATTTTAAAATGTAACAACAACACACATATCTATTAAAATGTAACTAGACAGTACCTGATGAGGAACTTTTGCTAAGAATTTTTTTGGGGGGGGCTGAATTATATTATTGAGGCAATTTTTAGGCCGAACATAGCCGAATATTTTTTCAAAGTAAAATAATGCTTTAAAAAATTAAAAATTTGTATATAAATAATTTTTTAAAAGAAAATAATACATTTTAATTGTGAAATATACAAGAATTGTGCACATAGTGCATACTATATTTTGTTTTTAGGCAAAAATAAGTTCATTATTCGGCGGCCGAATAGGCCGAATATTCGGCTATAACTTGGCCGAATATTCGGTATTCGGTTTTTCGGCCAAACCACTATTCGTTGCATCACTAATTAGAGGGTAAATGCAAATATATATATTTTTTTCAGTTATATCTGAGAACTATTACGTTTCATATTAACTTCATTATGATGTATAAAAATATTGCAGCATCGCAGAAAAGAATTTGATTACAACAGCAGCATTGCTTATATTAACTGAAATACTTATTTTAGAGAATTTTTTATGATCAGTTATAAAATTGGAGTACTTTAAATAGAGTTGTCTAAAAACTTCAAGTAACCTGCAATATCCGAAGATTTCTATTACATAAGTAAGTTAAATAAAGAATAAATAATATAATAATAATATTTCTTTGTAATAATATATGAAATGATAAAAGCTAAGCCCCTTTTTAAAATCCCCTTTTTTGTCCCTTTTTAAAATTTAAATTTAGAAATTAAAATTAAAACTTTTAAAAGGCTTTTGTAATTGTGCCTCAGTTGAGTGAATGCATCTGCCCCTGTTAAATTAACTTTCCTGCATTGCAGCTTATAACTTTCGAAGATCGTTTTGGCACATCTCATAAGAGTATTTTTGCTGAATAAGTGCAATTCGTAAGTCTTGCTGCATTCGATCGGCCAAACTCAAACCACAGCCTTTATCCCGGGCAGTCAATCATTCAGCTAACGACCAATTATAATTTAAATACGCCTCCTTTGACTTCAACGGCCCCTAGCAGGAATAATGCGAAATACAGCATATTTATACCGATGCACAGGTCCCTGGACAGAGCTTTTTACCATCAAAAGAATGCACTAACTCCACGACACTCGGCTCTCTTAAGTATCGCTTTGCGGTGCACATAATTCCCAAGCCCGATGTCCATAAAGTAAAGTAGCAGCTCTCAAGCCAAAAGGGGCCTGTTTTCTCAAAAGGATGTAACAAAGGAACAATAAATCAGGTCCCCGGAAAAACTGTGTCTTTATTGGAACAACTACTGTCTTAATCTGACTTTGAGCTCCCGGATACCACTCACGGCCTGCGACTACCTAAATACGCTAGAAGTTCCAAAGGTTCGCTCAGAAATCGGCACGCACGCGTCCGCGGTTCGCGCCCCTGCCCCCAGCGGTCAGGCCTTGACCGACGCCACGACAGAAGATCCATAACTGGAGTAGCGGCGAATTCGTTACATTGAAAAGTCGGCTGGACACTGCATTTACGCGGGACAAATCCCAAAATCCCAGCGAAAAATCCGTAAAGATCCCAGCGCGAGGTGTGTAACAAATTCCTAAAACAGTTGTGAAATATCATGTTTACGGCGAAATGACATCCCAGAAAATTGTGAAGAAAAGTCCTTAAAAAAGAAAATCATGCAACTTTTAATTATTTTATCTTTAATTATTTTATCTGACGATCAGTAAAGTCAAACGTAATCTCATTCAGAGAAAAGAACGAAACAGTCGTTCCCTAGCAATTAATTAAAAAGAAAAAAATCTGGTCATTCAAAAAAAAAAAAAAAAAAAAAAGAACGGGAAAAACATTCATTTGCTTATCAATCAAGAAGAAAAAAGATCTGTTACGGAATATCATTTCTTTCTCCAGCCAACAAGCCTGAAACAATCTTTTCAAGGAAGAAAAAAATCTGTTTCTTAAAACAAATTCTTTCCCAACCAAAAGACGATTAAAACTTTTATAGATATTCTTTTCAAGCAAGAAAGAAAGAAAAACAAAAAGAGCATGCTATCAGCTGAGAAATTGGATCAAGTTCGCCTTCCAGGTCAAAATGAAGAAGCGTGTTGAAAAACGATTTTTCTACCGGCAGATAACTCACTGATTTGTGTTAAGAAAAAAAGAAAATGATTTCTTTTTTTTTTTATGCAGGGAGTAAATTTAATCCTGGAAATTTTTATGAAGATATACTTTTTTTTTTGTGTGTGTGTATATGTGTGTCCAGCTATGTGTGCTTATGGAATTGTTTGTGAAGGTAAGATCATTTAATCTATTCTTGAATTAAAAAAGAGAAAAAGAAAAGATAGTTTTAAAAGGTAATTTTTTTAATTGTTTGTCATTTTAATAGCAAAAAATAGAATAAGACAACGTTTATTTTATTTATTTTTTGTTATAAAAGAGAGTAATTTTCTGAAATTTAGACAGTAGTTAAATCTTTGGAATTTTGAAATTTTAGTTCAAAGTTCGTTTTTTTTTATCTCAATTTGGGTTGATGGGTTGATTGTTGACGGCCAATTATCTACACGAGGGATATGGGCCCCAGGGGGAGTGCCTTCCATGGAGGTCTTTCTAAGGGAACCTAATCCGTATTAACGCATGGAAATCCACGGTTCGAAGAAAACCACGAAAACTCCGAACGATTAGGCCGACGGGCGCGATTGGGTTCGAACCCAGCACCTCCCGTCTACCAGCTTCGAGAGCAGAACCTCTCAGCCACTGGTGGGGCTAATCTCAATTTGGAAAAAAAAAAAAAAATGATGTGTCAAATTTGAATTTCATTTAGATTTAAGCCCATTTTTTACAAATATTGTGTTGCAATTTTTGAAAAATTTTATATATTTTTATTTTTATGTGTTTAAATTGTGCCTTATATTTTTGTGTAATCCTGTGATATTTTGTATTTCAACATGAGTACCCCAACCTCTGCCAACGAAGTGAATGACTTAGAAAATAAGTCAAGTGACTCTGGAAATGAGAAAAATCCGCTCCTGAATAACGATAAGAGTGCAGATCTTAACCCTGAAGAGAAAGATAGTCAGAAGTCTGGGGTTGCCATACAGACACATAATGTAACAACATTAGGTGAACAGACCCTGTCAGCTCAAGCTGGGTCTGGTCACAGCTCAGTAACCGCTAGCCCGAAAATGTCCATAGAACCTGATATCATTGCGTTTTTGCCAGCAGCAAAGATGGATTGGACAGCTTGGCTGGCCTATTTTGAGAGTGTTTGTATAGACCAGGAAAAAGACGACTTCTGGAAAATTAGGCACATACAGAAATACTTAAAAGACAGTGCACTTACGTTGTACATTAATAATTGTCTGAATGTGCTACATTGGTCCGAATTTGTCACTTTGTTCAATGAACATTACGAAATTCCCGACACTCTTTCGTTAACTGATTTTTCCCGTATTAGATACAAAATTGGAGAGGACCCGAACGAATACTATCAGAAAAAGACTAAAATAGGGAGAACCTTAAGGTTAGACCAGAAACTTATCCTGGAAAGGCTAACGGAGGGCTTGCCATTAGAAATGCAAAAGTTAATTATTGCAAGCAACCCCTCCACTACACATTCATGGCATGAATTAGTATTCAGAATTTGCAAACTGCAACTGGACAGAAAAGGAAATGAGAGCAAAGTTGACGCAAGCCCACAAAACCCCAATCAATACCGACAATGGCGACCATTTCGACCCCCATATGAGACAGGACAGAATTTTAACAGACAATGGAACTACAGAGTTCCCTATCAAACACCCAACATTTGACCTTTTGCAGCGTTCGAAATCCTTGGTGGTCCGCTGGTCCGAGACCACTAAAAATTCAATCGGACCACTAATTTAAAAAATTTAGTGGTCCGAAGGACCAGTAACTAACAGTAACTTTTTCCCCTTTCTGACAGGTAAACGTAAATTTTTCCATCCCTGAGAAAACTGCAACTAAACATTACAATAAGCATAAAATTTGCATAAAAACTTAGTTAAAATAAATAGACGGAAATAAAAAACATAATAATTTCAGTTTTTGTTTATGTACTATTTATTTAATTTTTAGCAAATTATAATTTTACATTTTATTATGCCAAAAATTTTGGATAACTGAAAGGAAGTTTGGTTTATATTCTCGGAGGAGGAGGGGGGGGGGGGGTCACTCAAAAGGTTAAGGTACTTATATAATTTTATGTAGCAGTCCAGTGACGATGTCTGCAGACCAGTAAACTCTGATGTTTACTGGTCCTTGGGATCAGTGATTTTTTTTTTAAATCAATTCTACCGCAGAAAATAGTCAGGGTTGCAAAATCGCTAAAAAAATGTCGGTCATAACAAAAAAGATGACAGACGATCAAGGGAGAATATGCAAGGGATATACAAAAACTCATTCAATTTCATTATAAAAATTAACATAAGGTTAACAGATGATAAGATTAAAAATTCAAAACAATATTCTTGTATTTAATAACATTTGTTATAATACTTGTCCCCAAGCAGCATTAGCGATAAATACAAAATATTATTTTGTCTTCAAAAGCATCGGTAAATTAGAAAAATTTTGGTTAAAAAGACCTATTCAATCTATCTTTTAACATGCTTTTACAAACAAAATACCAAAGTTCTCCAAAATGTTATTTAGGAAAAAAGAGAGAGATGGGGAGGGGGGAGAAATTTGTAAAAAGCAAATAGCATAAAATTTTATAATGATAATGATTCTGAGATTCATATAAATATTAAAATTGATCTAAGCCCAATAAAAAACAATGATGTTTTCAAAACAAAATACAAAAATTTTCCAAACGTTATTTCTAAAAAAAGAGAGGGGAAAGGGAATTTGTAAAAAGCAAATAGTAAAAAAATGAACAAAAAATTTTGTGCATGCATGTGGCAGTAAGTAAAAAATACTGCATGTATGAGCACTGCATGCCCATAAAGCAAAAATTCAAAACAATATTCTTGTATTTAATAACATTTGTTAATGCTTGTCCCCAAGCAGCATTAGCGATAAATACAAAATATTATTTTGTCTTCAAAAACATTGGTAAATTAGAAAAATTTTGGTTTAAAAAAAAAAAAAAAAATCTATTCAATATGTCTTTTAACATTCCGATGAAGCAAGTAACTTTTTTCCCTCTCTGACAGGTAAACTTAAATTTTCCCATCCCTGACAAAAACCGCAACCAAACATTACAATAAGCATAAAAACTTAGTCAGTTAAAATAAATAAACGGGAATAAAATACATAATTAATAATTTCAGTTTTTGATAATGTACTACTTATATAATTTTTATCAAATTATAATTTTACATTTTATTATGCCGAAAATTTTGGGTAACTGAAAGGAAATTTGGTTTATATTCTCGGAGGAGGAGAGGGGGGGGGGGGGCACTCAAAGGGTTAAAGGTACTTAATAGAATTTTATGTAGGGGCCAGTGACGATGTCTGCGGACCAGTAAACTCTGATGTTTACTGGTCCTTGGGACCAGTGACTTTTTTTTAATCATTTCTACCGCTGTTTTGCATCTAACCAAACACGAAATCCTCAAAATACATTTAGACCGACGTCAAATGTTCAACAGAGACCGAATGTACATCACCAGACCACTTTGCCACCCTCCCCATGCAAAGTTTGTCTTAATATAGGAATACCAAATGCGTATCATTGGGTGGAATACTGCCCTTTTCGACAACAAGTCTTTGCAGTTCCAAACCCTAGTCCCAATATGAACTTTGCGCACCCCAACCCAGATCAGAGAGCTAATGAGTCATCCGAAAATATATCTAGTAATCAATGACGGTTTCTTATGTCCGGACATATACAAAAAGAAAAAGCTAGCTATAAACAATCACATAGAAATTGTCAAAAAATTACTGATGTAAAAAGTGAGGACTCATTACCTTGTTTGATCGATACAGGGAGTTCAATCAGTGTGATTCCTGGTCATTTAGCCCACAAACTTAACCTAAAAATATGTAACGTTCAGCAGAGTATATCAGTCACCCAAACACAAGGTGTTGTAGCTTTGAAAGAAAAATGCCTTGTTAGTTTGAAATTAGGACGTATCTCTAAGAATGTTGAACTTTTTATAATTAATAATCACTTATCTTATGCTTTGATTGGGCTACCCCACTGTAAACTGTTTAAATTGAATATTGACTGTGTTAAAATGCAAATCACGCAAGAGAAAAAGAAAGTACCTCTCATGGACAATATTTCAACAAATTCATCCCATCATACCTTACATTTATCAGAAACATATACTAACCAGCCAGAAATGGAAAATACAATTGAAAATGCAGAGATATTCGAAGAAAATTTTCAGCCGGAGTTGTTCGAGACCACTGAACATGTGCCAAATGTTCAGACTGTCAAGGAAGAATTACCTGCTCTTCTAGCCAAATAAGTCTGTATTTTTGCTAAAGATAAATTTGATGTAGGCTGTGTAAACATTGAACCCCAGAGAATACAATTAACATCAGACCTCCCCGTTTCTTTAAGAGCATATCGCACTTCCCCTAAGGAAGAAGAGGAAATTAAAGAACAAATTCAAAATTTATTGCGAGCCGGTATCATTAAAGAAAGCTATTCCCCTTATTCATCACCCGTAACTTTGGTGTATAAACGTGAAGGGAAGAAAACCCGGTTATGTATTGACTTTCGAAAATTGAATGCCATTACAAAAACAGATGCAGAACCCTTACCTAGAATAGACACCCTGTTAGATAAATTGGCACATGATAAAGTTTTTTCCACTCTTGATTTGGCCAGTGGATATTGGCACATTCCTATCCACCCTCGAGACACTGAGAAGCTAGCATTTGCCACTACCTTAGGGTTATATGAGTGGAATCATTTACCCTTCGGATGGAAAAACGCCCCTGCTTGGTTTAACCGTACCCTCAGAAGAATCCTTAATAAATACAAAATTGACTTTGCCTGTAGTTACTTTGATTATGTTATTGTATTCTCCCAAAATGAAGAACATTTGTGTCATTTAGAGACCTTATTTAATATCTGTGTCCAAGAAAACCTTAAACTGAAATTGTCAAAGTGTAATTTTGTTAAATCCAAAATTAATTTCCTAGGATATGAAGTCTTGAATGGTTGTATCACACCTGACAACCCTAATATAGAGACAATTAAGAAATTAACACCACCTATGAATGTAAAGGAATTACAACGTTTTTTGGGATCTATAAATGTTTATCACAAATTTATCCCAAAATATGCTAACATTCGATACCCTCTCAACAATTTGTTGAAGAAAAATGTCCCCTATGTATGGGACCAAAATTGTCAAAATTCTTTCGAAAAGTTAAAAAGTGCTTTAATTGAAAAACCTATATTAAAGTTGTTTGATCCCAAAACACCTTGTCATTTGTTTGTAGATGCATCAAGTCATGGAGTAGGATGTGTTGTGAAACAAGTTGATGAAAAAGGAACATCACATCCTATAGCATATCACTCTAGAAATCTTCGCGATTATGAAAAAAATTATGCAATTACTGAGTTAGAATGTTTGGCGATTGTGGATGCTTTAGATAAATTTTATCATTATTTACACGGTCAAAAATTTGTCATACATACAGACCATGCAGCACTTACCTGGCTCAAAAGTGTTAAAAATTTAAGAAGACGTCTTTTCCGCTGGTCCCTAAAAGTGTGTAGCCCAACCCCCCAGCGACATAGAATGATGGTGACAGTTTAAAAGTACTGTTAGAATTTTTTTTTTTTTTTTTTATAACTATATTATGATGATTTTGTAACACATGAAGGGGTCCTCCGCTCCGTGGCCACCCATCTTTAGCCGGACTGTTTTCCCAGATTCTCTTTCCAGGTTGAACAGAGAATCTGGCAAAACTGCTTCGCTTCCCCTCTGTAGGTGAATGTTGATTGCCCACCTTCCTTTTTCGGTCGTGCTAGAGGCACATTTTTTGCGATGATATTCACCTCAGAGTATTAAAACCCATGTCACACTGACACTGGGCATGGTGAAAATTATAGCAAATGCATATTTATAATTTTTTAGCTATAGTTTTCCTTTTCTTTTTAAAGACAACTTAGTTTGTTTTTCATAAAGATAACCCTTGGCTGCATCAAAGAAGTAGTAAAGTCCCTACCGAAACAGAAAGGTAGAATAAGAAGGAATGTGTTTGTTGTTATTAGTATTATAGTGTATTTTTCTTTTATTTTATCTCAGTGTGAAAATTCAGTATCTTTAGAAATGCAAATTTTCCAAAGTGCATTTTGGTAAACCATATATTTGTGTTGATAGTATTAGTGCATATTTTATATTTTTGAACATTTTATATTATTGAATATTTTATACTTTTGAACATTTTGTAGTATTGAATATTTTATATTTTTGAATATTGTATATTATTGAACATTTTTATATTTTTGAATATTTTGTATTTGTAAATATTTTTTACATTTGAATATGTTATATAGTTTTCAGTATGTTTATCTTTGAGTATTTTAGTATACTGTTAATGTTACAATTTTACACCAAAAAAGGATGTTTCTCAATGGACAATACCCAGAGACATTTACAAAAGACATCCAAAAGACTTGCTTTAGAGACAGTTTGGTGTAATTAAAGGTCCCATGTCTCGAGACTGTCCCCTTATTATTTTGCTGCAGCACCATTTAAAGAATTCCAATGTTTTAGTGTAACCAATATTTTTATGTGAACTTGAGATATGAATGTAAAAATAGGTCCAATTGACTTGAGAGTTAGCTGGAGAAAATCAGAATCTAAAACCAATAAACACCCTGGGTTAAATTTGCGAGATAAGACCCACAGGTCTTGCAGGAGAGCCCTGTGGCTCTTGTTTTAGTGGGGGAGGGATATGAAATGATAAAAGATCGTTTTGGCACATCTCATAAGAGTATTTTTGCTGAATAAGTGCAATTCGTAAGTCTTGCTGCATTCGATCGGCCAAACTCAAACCACAGCCTTTATTCCGGGCAGTCAATCATTCAGCTAACGACCAATTATAATTTAAATACGCCTCCTTTGACTTCAACGGCCCCTAGCAGGAATAATGTGAAATACAGCATATTTATACTGATGCACAGGTCCCTGGACAGAGCTTTTTACCATCAAAAGAATGCACTAACTCCACGACACTCGGCTCTCTTAAGTATTGCTTTGCGGTACACATAATTTCCAAGCCCAATGTCCATAAAGTAAAGTAGCAGCTCTCAAGCCAAAAGGGGCCTGATTTCTCAAAAGGATGTAACAAAGGAACAATAAATCAGGTCCCCGGAAAAACTGTGTCTTTATTGGAACAACTACTGTCTTAATCTGACTTTGAGTTCCCGAATACCACTCATGGCCTGCGACTACCTAAATATGCTAGAAGTTCCAAAGGTTCGCTCAGAAATTGGCACGCACGCGTCCACGGTTCGCGCCCCTGCCCCCAGCGGTCGGGCCTTGACCGACGCCACGACAGAAGATCCATAACTGGAGTAGCGACGAATTCGTTACATATATATATATATATATATAAATATTGTTTATATATAAAATACTTTGTTTAAATTAAATATTTTTGGCTTATGGAATTATTTTCATTAAAATAGTTGTTTCTTTTTTGTACTTTAAATGCAATGAAAGTGATATGTCGCCAAAATAAAAACAATTTGTGACTGAAGTCCTTTCCTCAGGATAAATGAAAAATGTTTTTTTTTATGTCCATGGAAATAAAAATACATATTCAATATTTCCAAAGTGGTATACTTTGTTATACAATATGAGAAAATTAGTTAAAGAGAATCAAAATAAATCATTTTCAAGTATTTATTGCCTTACTATTAATTATTGACATAAAGATAGTTCATATTTTGATTATTTTTAATTCTATTTGCTCTTTTATATGAAATTAAGAAAATATAGACACTTTAAAAATAATTAAAACTAAACAGATATGCTAAACACTATTTTCCGCTATTATATTTTAAAACATTTGATATACAGGATGTCCAAAAAAGCTAGTTAAGCAGTTCATTTCTATAAGTATAAGAAATACAACAATAATGCATAAATTAGAAAAAAGTTCATGGAAGGCTAGACTATTTTTTGACTACCTTGATCGTAATGGGGGTCTTATCTACAAAATACAAAATTTATTTTTTACACGGCCCTCTAAAAAAATACTCAATTGCAAAAACAATGTCTTACATCCTTATTCATATCCAAAACGTTTGATTTGAATGTCTTCAAAAGTCATGGAATAAATAAAGTATATCATTCATTTGCATTAAAGAAATTGTCATAAAAATATTTTAGGAATAATACTGCAAACAATTGCATATATTTAAGAAACAAGAAATAAATTACATGGCATTAAATCTTTATAAGTTGAACGTCTATAATTTGAATTTTTGATATCTAGAACTAATTTTGTATTACCAATAGGGAAAAGCATATTTTAATTACCATATATACTTGTGCATAAGTCGACCCCCGAATTATTAAGCAAAATTTTGAAAAAAGTTGAATTTTCATGTTAAGTCGAACCACATTTCTAGTAGCATGTTGAAAAATGATTTGTAATCAAGGATTAAAAAAATTAATAACTTTTCATTAAATTAGTAATCTTTTTTACGTTTCTAATGAGATTCTTTTTTTTTTTAATTAAACATTTTAAAACTGTATAATTATGTATAACCGAAGGGGCTTAAACTATTTTGAAACCTATTCACATCCATTCAATGATACTTAAAAAGAAAAAAATCTTTCAAAAATCTATTCAAGCGTTATTTACAAGGGTAAACAACTTCTTACACTGCTATAATACAGTACTTCTTTGTATTGTAGGACTTGTAAGAAAGATATCTAGAAGCATCTATCAAGTTGGACTCTTTTTAAAAAGGGGATTAAAATGTTGAAAGGAATGCCCTTGTATTGAAAGGTTTTCTGTCCCAAGAGAAAATGGGTGTAGAACAATTATAGGGACATTGTTGTTGAGCCTTTTTCTGTCAATCGCTTGGAAATGACCACATTGTCTACTTTTATCTCTCATGTGATTACTTAAAAGACTTGCCCATTCGCCGATTAGTATGCGATTTTTTTTAAAAACTTTCTCGTGTATAAGTCGACCCCCTACTTTCAACGCCCAAATTTTGTCTAAAATTCTTCGACTTATACACGAGTATATATGGTATTTCTTAGCACTTAGAGAATTTTTTCCCTTTAACACTTTGGGATAAGTTTGATTGTAAAATGGTTGATTTAAAAAGCAAAAATTTATTATTAAGAGAAGAGAATTAGATTGAAGAAAGAATATAATAAAACAAAAATCAAAAATTTCATAAAGTTGTAATTTTCATAAATTCCAAATAGATGTACACTAACAAAATTGTTTGGAAAAGAATATCCTGCTATACCCACCCCCCCTCCCCTTGACATTTGAAAAGATAATATTCCACATGAATGGGTACCCACGTGATGGGTGGGAAGAGAAAGACATATTTCACAAAAGAAACAACACTATTTTTGTTCGTGAGACTCATAAGTCAGACAAATAAGCCATTCAGCTAAAACCATTATTCAAACGCATTACATATCTCCATGTAAGAACTTAAGGGGACAGTTCCCCTTTAACTGTTCAAAAATGCTAGCAAATTTATTAAATTTCCATACATTTTTACAAACTAACTAATAAAGCGAATTCAATGAAATTTTTTGGATTGTTAAGTATAGCATTATTTGTTACAATAAACAAAACAGATTGATAAAAAATATACAGATTATAAGCACTTATAAGCTATTGTATGATAATATTTGCTAAAATCACTTCTCTGCACTCTCTCCTTTAATTAATCAGATTTAAGATATATTTGTTGAAGCACAAATATTAAATGTTTCTTATTATTTTTATGATATTAGGTCCATACAATAGCCTTTTTGCTATAATTGCTTTCATTCTTTAAAGAAATATGAATGTTTTGAAAAGAACAGCATTTCATCATGTTTTTTACTCTTGCCATTCTGTTATCTTAATTTCAGAAATAACTGAAATGATATTCTGCATAAATTTAGGACATGTATTAGGATTGGTTAGAGAATATAGCAGAAATGATTTATAAAAAGTCTGAGAGAAATTGCAAAAGATAATTTCAAGGCATTTGTTAAAATTCACTTTACAATAGAACAGTTATTTTTCACTTCGAAATTTAACTATAGTTTAAAAAAGAAGATAAATTGATCAAAGTAAATATTATCAGAATACTCACATCCCATTTAAAAATTACCATTTCTATATGACAGAAACAGTAACTGTTTCATTGTATAGATATACTTTTCAAAGATATTTTGTATATTCAAAGAGTCTTTTTTTTTTTTTTTTTTTTTTTTACATTTCATAGCTTAACTCTGTGTTCTAAATTAGAACACGAACACATATAAAAGCAGTTAGACTTCTAAAATTCAAACTATTTTCTGACAGAATATTCACGAATATCATTCGAAATTTTTATGTTAAATGTACAAAATATAATGACATTATTATTCAGAGACTAAAAAAATCGAATAGCATTTTTCACTTTTAAATTATAGGACCTTTTAAAAAATGCATTTTAAGCCAATTTTTGACACACAAGAGCTAAAAACTGGTCGTCATGAGACAGCAATATATTACATTTGGAGATGTAAGGTCCCACCCCCTTTTTTTGAAAAATTCAAAATTTTGTTCGATTTTAAATCACTTCAAAGGTTATACCAGCAAATTTCAGGATCATTTCGTAAATTATCGTATAATAATTTTAATAAATTATATAGACAAATTCTCCACACACACTACAAAAATTACTTTTATTAATAAACTTTTTCTTTATAGTTTCACATTAAAATGATCCCTCATAGTTTTATATTAACAGATTAATGTTTAATAATAGTTTAAAAATTATTATTTTAGCAGGTTTAATTGATTTAAATATTATTTAAAATACCTGCTTCAACTAATTTTGATAGTAAATTTACACAAAACAAATATAAAAACATCAAAGCATATCATCTAGTATACAAATTTTTAATTCAAACAACATAAAATCATTACCTCGATGATTAATTTGATAATAAAATTGCTAAAAATGCAATTATTAAAATTGCCATAAGTGTATTTATCACATTGCAAATGTGATATTTGCATCGTACCTTTCTCATTTTTGCTAACCACGTGTTTCTTTCCCATCTTTAAAATTTCTAAATTTAATGTTTTTAAAATTGCCTTTTTTTTTTAGTAATCCTTCGATCTTATTTATCTAGATTTATTTTTCTCTTTAATTTAATGCATTACTTTACGTTTTCCGACCATCCGGTCATATTTTCACATTCCCTCTGCAAAAAGTTCGCGTTTTTATTTTTCTCCATTTAACCTTTTAACACCTGAAACGGCCCTATACGGCTTTGTGAGTTAACTCCTAATTCGGCCAGTTTCGGCTGTCTATAGCAAAATAAGGGGTGATAGGTATAGAAAGAGATTCGTTTCTCCCTGTGCTGAGGGATTCGTCTTTATTGTCGCCGGTCACTTTGTCCGATGACAGTGATGGAATACTTTTTAATTGCTTGCAGGTTTGTCATTACCTTTTTTAAAAGCTAAAGTGATTATATTCAGATGAGCCGTTTTTTTTTTTTTTTTTCTTTTTTCCATCTTAGTTTCTTATTTCAAGAGAACGATAACCATTTTTAACCGCTAGTATTGAGATATTTACTTAAAGTTTAATTTAAAATGAGTAAAAGAAAAGTTTTTATACTCGATGAACATGCTTCTGGAGACATGTACTATATATATATATATGTGTATGTATATATATAAAATTATTTGGCACTTTTTTTTATACTTACAGCTTTAATTCATAATATTACGGTTTTTGATGGTGGTAGGTTATGTTTAATTAATGGTTATATATATAGAGATAGATATAGACATATATATTACGTGCTTAAAATTGGTTATTTTGGCGATCACTTGGCATGTTAAACCCAGTACACACACACATACACGCTCGCACACACAGAAAAAAAAAACTGTCAGAATAAATTATGAAAGCAATCTTTAAAATCTATCTGTACATCTAATAGTTGATAAATTCGCCAGAAAGGACTCAATTTGATTTTTTAGTTTTCTAATAAATTTACTATGACATTTTATTTTTAATTTTCTATTTTACGTTCATTCTATCACTGCATAGCTCTGTTTTCATAAAATATATTAGAAAAACACTTCAATTATGCTTTTGGTATGTCGGGCTGTGAGCGAATAAGGTTCCTAAACAATTGAGTTGTTTAGCTAAATGACCGTCCCCCCTTCCTTCTTCATAAGAAATCTGCACACATAACAATCGCACCTTTTGGTGTTTTTCGTAGTTTTTTTCAATGCACTAAGAATTTTTCTAGCATCTAAAATCGCCCTCATTGGTGCATTAGCTATTGATCAAAGAAATAGGCACATTTAAAGATTTTGAGAAATAAAACTAATTATTTTTTATCTAAAAAAAAAAAATCTAGCTTTTCGTCTAAATAAAACCTTCTGATATTTTGGCACAGCAGTGGCGCAGCAGTTGCGCGATTGTCACCACTAAATTTTTATAGTATTCTTCGCCTTCAAAAATCTCAGAAATTCTGTCCTGAAGTTAAATGAGTAGTACTAATAAAATTTTGCGGTGCCAATTGATTATCTGCTGCTACACTGTTCCATCACTGTTTGTTGGATAATTCAGTAATACAGTAATAATAAGATAAACTGAAAAATTAACTCCTCAAGAGTGCGAAAAATCTGATAAAGTTAGATCAGACACTCCTGTGTTACAGTGACATGAAAGACCATATAAGATGTTAAAACTCTGATTGTCTTTTTTGCTGTGCAGAAAATTGTGGCAATATAATAAAAAGTATAAACAGTTGAAATCAGTTTTATCATACAGCTGTTTCAAGACCTTATGTATTAATAAAATTATAAAAATAAAAATAACCTTGTTTCATATTTGAGTATATTATTTATTTTTAAAGTATTTCAGGAAAAATCATAACAGGCAAAATAAAAGTTAACAACTTAAATTCGGGTGCTAAATGCCTTTTAATTGGAGATTTTTCCCCCTTTCTCAAAAGCATGAAATATTCTAACAAAAAGATAACTTATTTTTGATTTAAAAATAATAATAATGAAATTTGCAAACATTATTATTCAAATATCTATGAAGCGAATCAGGGCCGAAACTAGCCTTTTTTGCCCCCGGGGCAAACATGGATTTTGGCGCCCCCCCCCCATGGATTAGTTGCAAACAGTTAGAATGAGTTATAGATACTTTACTTTATCTTGTTCCAAGAGCATTATTGGTTAGGGAAAAAAAAAAATAATAATAATAATAATAAATAAAGTAATTAACGGTTGAATTCTTTTGCCTTTCCATCTAATCGTGGATCCAAGGAGGAGTTCACGGGGGTCGTGTCCCCCCCCCCCCCCTGAACGAAGAAAATTTCCAAAGGAAATTAAAAAAAAATTAAACATATATTAAATTCTTTCACATTCATCCCTTGCTCAACTATGAGAATCTTTCTGTCTCTTTTAAAGCTGTACTTAAATCCAAAGTAGGCAATTTCTGACACATCCATGATGTCATTTTTCATCTCAGATGCAAGATATTTGCAAGTGCAGTTACTCAAAACAAATGGGATTGATTAGCGTTTTCCATTTTCCGATAAAGGCAAAGCATCTTTCGGGAAATCTCCTTAAACTGTGGGATTTAAAACTGAATTTCAGGCCGCGACAGACAATTGCTCCCTGATGACGGCATTTTAATAACTGTTAAGTCCTAAAAATTTATATATAATGCTCAATTTCTTAAAGATTCTTTGCATTTACAAGAAAATGGGAAATTCTTCAATTTCTGGGTATCTGAATAAAATGTGTATATTTTATATTTTTTACGAATATTAATGCAAATATATAATTATGAATATTAATTTTTTGGTATTTACAAATGAAAATAATTTCCCAAATGTATCAGAAATTTAGCCATTTTGGATGTGGGGACAACCTTCAATATAAAAATTGCTTATTAAGAGATGTGGCACCCCCCCCCCCCCAAAAAAAAGGAGACATGACCACCCTCTAAATGGAGAGCTGCATCAGCTCTTGTTTGCATCTTTTCAGCTTTATTGACACGGCCCGACTTATGCAGGGGCATGCGAGGCAGCTGCCCCGGGCCCCCCTTTTTAGGGGGCCCCCATGAGAATACTCAGGAATTTCATTAAAAGGTGCCAAATGATTAAATTAGCCAAAAGCAACCAAAACTCATATATTTTCAAACAATCTGCTTCCTGTACCCTCTCCACCCATCAGGGATGTAGTGGAAGGTATACGCCGTATACCTTCTGGATTTTTTAAAGAAGCTCCGTATGCCCCCTGTTTCTCAAATTAAGCCCTAGGCATGACATTCCTGACTTTAGCGTATACCCTGTGCCTACGGCGTATACCCTCTGGTTTTTTATGACTACATCACTGCCACCCATGCAAAAAACAAACTATATCATTAGAAAACTAATAATTAATATTTTATCATGACAACTATTGTTTTGTATTCTATTGTTTTCAAAAGAAATTCTTTATTAATGTTTTTCTCGTAACGTGGCAAGTTAAAACCATTAATTATGACCAATTTGGGACATTTTCTTTAAGACATCTTATAACGTACGTAAATAAGAAAAGTAAAATTTTGCAAAGAAATACTCGTATTAACCAATCTATCATTTTTTTCTACTATTATCCTACTAGTATTTTTTCTTAAAGTTGTGACCATCTTTTTGTCACACTCTGTATACAGATGTAAACAGTACCGGGTACAAAATTTATGCATATAATACAATATGTATGAAATTTAGTACCAGCTACTTCCTACTTCCACATTATTGGCAAAAAAATCTATAGATAGAGGGGGGGGGGGGGGTCCAGAATGATTCTTGCCCCGGGGCTCCCCATAGCCTAAGTCGGGCGTTTATTGACACTGAAAGATTGTATGTATGTGTGTAGGGGGGGGGGGGAGGTTCAATTCGGAAATATTTCTATTGTAAGGACATTATATTTGTACATTTCCTAACTCTACAAAATGCTAACAAAAGTATTTTAAATAAAAGATTGGAGTGGAGTAATAAATATTGTTCAAAATCCCTATAAATTCAAATTTAATTAATTGTAATTGACAAAATCCTTCTAAAATTTATTAAAGGATTGTGTCAATCTTCTGATGTAGTTTCAAAAATTCACGAGAAATGCTTTAGAAGATGACATTTTCATGAATTCATAATTTAGGACATAAAGGGTTAAAAGCATTTGTTCTGAAATTGTACCGTAAAAGCTTTAGAGGGAGGGAGGGAGGGGGGGGGGGGCTCTAAAAATTTCTGAATTTTAAATCCTTAAATTAAGTATTAGCCTGGTCCTAAATTAATAATTTTTTAAATTTTTTAATCTCATACTGTAATAGAAGGTACCGAAATATTTACATTATAATGAAAATAATGAGGTTTAATACAAATAGAATTGCCCCACCAGTGGCCGAGAGTTTCTGCTCTCGCAACTGATAGACGAGAGATGCTGGATTCAAACCCAATCGCGCCCGTCGACATAATCGTTCGGAGTTTTCGTGGTTTTCTTCGAACCGTGAATTTCCATGGGTTAATACGGGTTAGGTTCCCTAACGCTCGTATTCACGAATAACTTCAACCCGGAGTTATGCAGAAAACCCGGGTTGAAAACTCAAATGGCATTCACCGTCAACCCCACTGAGCCGGTTCGAGGTTGAAATCTAACGCCGGGTTCAGTAACCCAACCTTGGTCTACAGGTGGTTCAACCCAGGATTTTTCAACCGAGCATGTGTATTTAACGAAAAACAAGCGGTGAGAGTGAGGAAGGAGAGGGAGAGGACCGCCATTTTACAATGGTTGATAGAATGTGCTGTGTAAAATATAGAAGTTCTACTATTAAATAAAACGGAATAACATTATGCAAAGGTATGTAATCTCATATATATGTAATTATCTTCAATATTTTTATCTGATTTGTTTATATTTATGTATATAGCCTCTTATATATTGAATACATGTTGAATTGTTTGTTTACATAAATACGCGTGGTCGCGAAAAATTTATTTGCCTTAAAAATAGCCAATATTACTTAAACAGACGAATAATTGCTTCTAAAGTAACAACTGTCGCGTTTAAGGTCATTTATTTTTTACAATTTTGATGTTAAAAAATTCACAAATGTATTTTAACAGGACCGAAATAAACGCCATACTTGCATAAGTTCTAATTAAAATGTGAGACTCAGGCTAATTTGCATTTTTGTTTAAGTAAAGAAATACACAGATTATCTTAGAATATCCATAGATTCTCTGTAGATTTTTGATCAGTACTTATAGAATGTTTTAAAATTAAATTTTGGGTCTATTGTGTAAAAGATATATTATTGTTTATGTACAAACTGAGATAAATATAAATCAGATCTATAAATTAGATATTTTAACTTAAAATTTAAACAATTTGAGTTTTATTTCTTTATTGATTTTTTTTAAGATTGTAAGCTTCTACGTATGTTTCCCAATTTTTGTGCAATTTGAAATATTTATTTTTATTGCATTTATTTTTCAACTGTATTTTAATTTCAAAATTATACATAATATAAAATATTGCATTAGTACTATTTTATACGAAAATAATAATAGTAATAATAAATCCTAAAATGAATAACTTTTCAATGTTACCTCCTGAAATTGTGACTTTTTTTAGAGATCACTTATAATTTTTGCTTCTTAATTGACAGCTAAATTAAAATAAATTACTAAAGGGTTGAAATACGCTGGTAAAAAAAAAAAAAAAAAAAAAAACTTTCCTTTTTCTAAAATAACCCCACACCAAAAATATTTTTATCAGCCCTTGCATTATGACTATTATGATGACTATTTTTAAGGTAAATAAATTCTTTGTGATCATGAGTATTTATGAAAGCAAACAATTCAAGATGTAATGAAGGAGATATAATGTATAAATATAAACAAACCAGTCAAAAAATGTATAGATAATATATATATATATATATGTATGTATGAGATTATATATATTCTTCTATTTTTGGTAATATGTACTTTAAACTTTCTTTTTATTTCTATATCTTACACAGCATATTGAGAAACGTTTAATTTATTTAAATTAAAGAATGACACCAAAAAAGAGAAAAAAAATAGAGGGAATGGGTAGGGTGGTACAAATGGGAACTTGTTTTTCTCCACTGATTCACAAACAACAGACAGCTATTTTATTTATTAGATAATGTAAAATTATATGAAATTATTAATAATTAATTTGAGTTGTTTTGTTAGATTACAAACTATCATTATTCTGCCTATTTAGTCTAGAAATCTATCATTAATCAGTCATCAAAAAGAATCCCACTTTTAATTTCTATTCTAAATGAGATTCTTATTACATCTAATGAAGTGATATCTAAATGAGTTAAAAATATGAAATTAAGAAGCTGGAAAAATATAGAAAATAAAATAACATTTTCTAAATAAATACATTTTTTCAAATGCAACCAAAAACAAGTGTCTTCGTGCATGTAATAATATTTCGTAATTATTAGGCTAATTTATCAAAAAATAGCTTTGATCTTGTAAATGTGATAATAGAAAAATTCTTATACAAATGGCTGGAGGGGAAGAGGTGGAGATAGGTCCTAAAAGCTGGTCGATAAAAATTCAACTTTCTGTAATATTTCACATTTATTTGTCCAGATAGTATTCAGAATACATTTATCATGATTTAGGAAAGGCCTTATTCGATTATATGTGTTGAATGGAAATTCATACACTATACACTAGTAGTCTTAAAAAGTTTAAAATATTTGTGTTCCTTTAAAATAATATCTTATAAAATATCTCCACTACACAATTTAAACTTAAAGGAAGTATAGAGTTTTATTTAGCGACTAGTTAAATGAAAAATGTTTATCAATCGCTCGGAAGTTATAAATATATGTGCCTATGGAGCGCCTCCGCGGCTTGGTACCTGGTGCCAGGGCACCGCTAGGATCACCTGTTCCGCTTTTTCTGCAGTTCTGTTAATATTATTTCTATACTTTTTCCTGTCAACCAGGAATATTAATTACTATCCAATTTAATTAAAATTAAACATTTTAATTAGCTCGCTGAAAATCCAAACAATAAAATTAATACATCTGGGATACCATGTATACTAATAAAAGAAATAGTGTATATATAAAGTACAACAGACTACTTTCTTAATTTTTTTCCCTTTTTCTCCATTTTAATATTTTCATTATCAGAAATTGTTTAATTGCTAACTAGAGCTATTAATAATAGAAATAATCATAATTGCTGTTGAAATAAAATTTTAGTTTTTATTCAAATCAAATTCATTAGTTTTGGCCCAAATCAAGTTCCATTTTTTAGCAACTATGCGAAAATTTATTTTGAAAAAGAACCTTTTAACATTTATTTTAGCAGTTGACACGTTTCATATCATTAACCTAACTCATTAATAAATTTTAAAAAAAATAATTGTTTAAAAAATATTAAAACTTTTAAGAAATTAAATTAAGTTGATCCATATTTAGTGATTACAGGTTTTTATTTTGTCCATACATTTTGTGGAGATTAAAAAAAAAAAAAAAAAAAAAAAAAAAAACTACATTGAATCGTTCATTTCTTTCTTTCTTTTTTTTTTTTTTAATCGGCGTTTTTCTTTCAATACATAAACAAACGAAGTCTCGACGTGAAACCGAACAAGGCATGTGATTTTTTTAACCAATAAACACATTTCGTTCAACCTAGGTCGAGAAACCCCGAGTTGGGTAACTTTTCATCCGAAGTAAACGGTGAATACGAGTTTTCAACTTCCCGGTTGAAAATACCAACCTGGGGTTACTGAACCCGCGGTTTAACCCTCCGTCGAAGTTATTCATGAATACGAGCGTTAGAAAGACCCAAACGGAAGGCGCCCCCCCCCCCCCCTTTTTGGGTCTATATTCCTCGTGTTGATAATTGGGTGTCATAAACACAACAAACCAACCAAACAGAATTATTCTGGTTTTTTTTTCTTTTTTTGCACATATAGTATATTTGCCGAATTTTAATTTCTAATTGTAATTTTATAGGGATATGAGGTTTTCTGTGGCATTGATAACATTGTTTGTTGTTCTGTGATTATTACCATTTTTATTATATGCATACATAATTTGCCGTATGAGGAGTATCGTGGAAAAACCTTTCCGCTCAAAGGCGCTTGTCAAAGAACAATATCAGTAGCCTTTCTTCCAAGTCTTTTAATTTATAAACACGCATTTCCGATAAAATGTATGGAGTAAGAATGCAGTGCAAATACTTCTTACTACTGGTGAAAAGGGATAAATAACGTTTCCTCATTCTGTTTAGAATTATCACTCCAAACAAATAACAGATCAACAAGCAAAAGTATGTGGGGAAAGGAGGAGAGTAAACATACATTAAGATGACATTTCAACCACGCCTCTCCCATAGGAAACTCAAATGCGGTAAAAGGACGAGTCCATTTTTTCAAAATGTTCCTTTCATAGGTCAGGATTTAGAGGTAGTAATTTTTTCGGGTTTCTCGGCGTTAAAGAGTTAAGCAACTGCCGATCCCTTCTCAAAAATCACGCTGCTAGGAGCAACTTGGCAAAACTCTCCGATTAGCCAATCAGAGCACGCAAAAATGCCGCGAACTCCATCACAAACGCGTCAAAACGCGCCGCCACCAAGAGCGATAAAGGAGGCAGTACGGCACACCTCACGGCTGCACGCGCCAATCTTCCAATTGAAAAAAGAAGGGAGAAACCTGTTGCAACTTCGGCCATCGGACTTGAGCTATAGAGAAAATGGCTGTGCTGAAACGGGAAGAACAGCAGGTGCACAAATGGAGAAAAATAAAAACGCGAACTTTTTGCAGAGGGAATGTGAAAATATGACCGGATGGTGAGGAAACGTAAAGTAATGCATTAAATTAAAGAGAAAAATAAATCTAGATAAATAAGATCGAAAGATTACTAAAAAAAAAAAGGCAATTTTAAAAACATTAAATTTAGAAATTTTAAAGATGGGAAAGAAACATGTGGTTAGCAAAAATGAGAAAAGTACGATGCAAATATCACATTTGCAATGTGATAGTATTAAAAATCATATCAGAAAAAACAATTAAAACTTCTAACTAAAAATACAAATGCAAGATTTAATTAAACAACACTTAAAGAGTGTTTCAGACAATATGAAGGATTTTTAAACTTATTTACAAGATCGATTAATTATCGATTAAAACTACCAACATGAATTTTGTATATATATATATATATATATATATATAGAGGTTACTTTATTTCAAAAACTAGTTCCAAAATTTATTCAACTTATTTTTAATTACATGTTCATTAAATATTCAGAAACTATAAATACATATTACTATTTTTAAATTATAAAATATTCACACAAAAAAAGAATTAATATCGATACCTACGCGTTTAAAAAATAAATTAATTCATGTAACTATCATTCATATCCATCCCTATGAAAAATATCATTTCAGGAAAATTTATTACATACTAAATTATTATTATTTATCAAAATATACATTAAAAAATAAAAAATATTAATTTAAATACTAATTTAATATTACAGTCGAACCTCCATATATCGAACTTCCACATACTAAAATTTTCTATATATCGAACTTTTCGCAAATCTCCATGTTCATTACATAGAAAAACTGTTTCTGTATATCGAAAAAACCTCTATATATCGAAACATTTTTCAAGACATATTGAGAGATTTTATTTCACTTTAGACCTGTTGTCTCACGAAAAATGAAGGTCAGGGATAAAGGAAGTTTATTGGAGGTCACTGCGAATCCCACCTTCCAGCTGGGGATGACTGTTGGATAAAACAGGTTGTTGTTCCCTTAACTCGTTTTCGAATTTCGGTTGAGGCCTGTCCTGTAGTGAAACGCGAACCCCATTGTTCTTTCAGCCAGAACTTGAATCCAACATGTTTCCGCTTTTTCATCGCCAAAAGGATGTCGTTTTTGGGGGTGATGGCTTTATTGGCAATTTTCAGAATTCATTCTTGGTCAATTCAAGATCTGGCGAGAGATTCCGAGGAGCTTTTCCTGGGAGAAAAGCCGGTTTGGTTGCCCTCCGTCATGCTTCAAGAAAAGGTTACCGAATCTGGGTCTATAAGGTGAAAACAGTTTTTAGCATTCCCTTTTGTGTGATGGTTGGCCCTCACACCTAAGTCTGCTTATTTTCAGTGAAAATTTAAGTAGTGTTTTATAACTTTGTTTTGAACTTTTACTTTTCTCTCGATCACAATGTCAAAAAGAAAATCCCTCAGTGTTGTGGATAAAGTTGAATTGCTGGATGTAGAGCGAAATGCGCAAAAAAGACATTTCTTCTAAATTTGGTATTCCCGCATGCACATTGTTGACTATTAGAAAAAAAATGAAATTCAGTAATGAAATCCTATGAATGTATTGAACCCAACAGAAAACGTTCAAAAACATGCACTTACGATACAGTGGATGAGGCTATTTTAAAAAGGTTGTTCGAGACCAAAATTTGCCGATCTCTGGTCCTCTCATAAAAGAGAATGCATTGGAGTA
Organism: Maratus speciosus; assembly: GCA_963932465.1. NCBI lineage: Eukaryota > Metazoa > Arthropoda > Arachnida > Araneae > Salticidae > Maratus > Maratus speciosus. The sequence continues at coordinate 189,390,691 of OZ010796.1, forward strand.
TGCTAAATGTTTTGGATAGGATGAATTTCAAGCAAGTTCCGAGTGGCTTGACATATTTAATAAAAGGCATTAGATCAATGAGCAGGTTATTTCCGGAGAAAGTAAAAGTGTATCTGAAACAGTCTGCAATGACTGGAAAAGCAACAATTTGAAAATAATTCTAAAAGATTATCAGCCCAATGATATTTTTTATGCCGATGAAATGGGACTCTCTTATAAGTGTTTACCCAACAAAACTCTAACTTTCAAAGACGGTGATTGTCATGGAGGCAAGAACAGTATGGACAGAATAACAGTAATTGTAGGCACTAACATGAGTGGCAAAGAAAAACATCGATTATTGGTAGTAGGTAAAAGTAAGAACCCTAGAGTATTAAAAAATGTAACATCTTTTTAGGGTTGATTATAGTTCTAATAGAAACTCATGGATGACAGGTGAAATTTTTGAAAAGTGGATTTTGAAATTGGATAGAAAAATGAGTGATCAAAATAGAAAAATTGCTTTACTTGTAGACAATTGCCCGGCTCATCCTAATGTGTCTTTAAAATTATCCAATGTCGATTTGCTTTTTCTTCCCCCGAACACCACTTAAAAATTGCGACCAATAGAGCAGGGTGTAATAAAAAACCTGAAACTTCATTACAGAAAACGCATTCTCCGACAACTTATCTGAACATTTGAAAATGAAAAACCTTTACATAATGTGATTGATCTGAGGATATATGTCACATAATTAGCAAAAGTTTGGGAAAATGATGTTTCTGAATCTACAATAAAAAACTGTTTCGCAAAAGCTGGGTTTAGTGTATTTCCAGAAATCGAAGAACAGGACGTGTTCCCGCAAATTCAACAGTCTTGGGAAAATTTGCGTTCCCAAGATCACATTACAGACGATATTCTTCTTAACGAATTTCTGACAGTTGATGATAAGTTAATTATTGCTGATTATCCTACAGACGAAGACATACTGAATTCGTTTCATGAATTTGGAACAGAAATCGAAGAACCAGAGGAAGTAAATGAATCTGAAAACTTTTCCAAGCCATTGAAAAAAGAAATACGAGAGGCGTTCGAAACAACACGTCGTTACCTTCATTTCACAGAAAATGTTCCTCATGAAGTTTTTAGTGGACTGAATAAATGCGAAAATTTCTATGATGTACTTTTCACAAAAGTGGCTGTTCAGCAAGATATTCGTAGTTTTTTTTAACAGAATTAACTGTGCGCATTGTAACCACTGTCTGGATTATTGTTTTTATAAAAAGTATGTAGTACTCAATAAACCTTTCATACTAATTCATTTTTTTCATTATTAACTTTCATTTAATGCAATTCGCATTAAATATTTCTTCTATATATCGAAATTTCTATATATCGAATTTTTTTCCGGAAATTTGCTACTTCGATATATGGAGGTTCGACTGTAATTAATTATCCAGAAATTATAAATATATTTTTCTATTTTTAAATTAAAAAACTATTAACAAGCAAAATAATATCGATAATTACATGTTTAAAAATATTAATTTTGTATCCTTCCCTAAGAAAATGATAAAATTTCAAGAAAATTTATTAATCGCTAAGTTATTATCTATTAAAATCATTTTCAATCAAAATAACCTTAAAAAACATTTTTGTTGCGACGAATTGATGGCGCTACAAATTGATCCCACGACGAATTGACCCCGCAATGAATTGCCGCTGCGATGAACTGTCGCGTTTTTTTTTAACAGAATGTAACTCTGCGCATTGTAACCACTGTCTGGATTATTGTTTTTATAAAAAGGTATGTAGTACTCAATAAACCTTCCATACTAATTCATTTTTTTCATTATTAACTTTCATTTAATGTGATTCGCATTAAATATTTCTTCTATATATCGAATTTTTTTCCGGAAATTTACTACTTCGATATATGGAGGTTCGACTGTAATTAATTATCCAGAAATTATAAAAATATTTTTCTATTTTTAAATTAAAAAACTATTAACAAGCAAAATAATTAATATCGATAATTACATGTTTAAAAAAATTAATTTTGTATCCTTCCCTAAGAAAATGATAAAATTTCTAGAAAATTTATTAATCGCTAAGCTATTATCTATTAAAATCATTTTTAATCAAAATAACGTTAAAAACATTTTTGTTGTGGCGAATTGATGGCGCTACAAATTGACGCCGCGATGAATTGTGCGTGATGAGTTGTTCCGCGATGAATTGTGCGCGACACCCTGCATATAGCCATTTCAAAGATTTTTTTTTCGGGGGTGGGGGTGGGGGGTGGGAATAGGTTTCCCCACAATTTCCCACAGGATTGTATTCCACAGCCTCAGCAAGGGAATACAAGGGGGTCCTGGCACAAGGTAAAAAGCCATGCTTCATTGGCACCATCAGATTATATATCATTAATTATCAGTGCAATGTTTCGACAAACAGTAAAAAAAAATAATAATAATACTTTTTTGTCCACTTTCTTATAAAGGTAATGGCTGGATCTTGGGAAAAAATTAAATGATAATGGGTTTATACTTTTAATAACACTGTACTTATGTAATGTTTCTTTTAAATTTTCAGGTTTGTGACCATAATTTAAAAATTTTAGATGTGGCAAGATGGCCAGGTAGAAATCATGATGTATATAACTGGCGAGGGAGTAGTTTATGGGAGCTCTTCACAGACAATTTCATGAAAAACATGAAATTTTTTCAAATCTTTTATTTAATTTTATCCAAAATCAAAACTAAAATCTCACATAGAAGATAAAAGTTTTAATTATAAATTTCCATATTGTACCTTTAAAAAATTTTTACCTAATTAGAAACAAGAACAAAAAATCAGGTTTCAAGCATAGATTATAAAACAATTTTCAACACATTCAGAATACTGTAACAAAACTTCACTGTTTAACAATGTGAAAAATGATGCCTAAGTAAACAATTTTGAAAACGCATAACACACTTGAAAACCCAATTTCGGTAGTTTCCATCAATAAATGGAAATGTACTCTAAATCTTTTGTGCAGCCCTATATATTGTTATAGAACAAGCCAAGCTGAAAAAAAAAAATGCTAACCCCGCCAAACAAACAAACGCCAAGAATAACGGCAAGACACCGTAACTGCTTATTATACTGATGACAACTTCTCCATGTTAAATGGACGAAATATGCCAGCGTAAAATTTCCCATATCAAAAGAAGCAATCATCGCAGGAAAATAAAACCAACACCAGAAGGACCTAATAAAGAAGATCTTCAATTTGAGATCAAATGCATCCTCATAAATTAATTATAAACAGAGATATAGATTTTTTAAAATAACTTCGAGATACTGAAAATGACAGATTTATTTTCTTCGTCACAACTTATGTTTCAATTGAGGTAGAGACTTAAATAATGGACAGAAAAAAGTAAGGATTGAATTTTTAGATAGATATTTACTCAATCTACGTGCTTTTATACAGCTTTAAAAACATTAATTTTCTATTCATAATTAGCGAAAAACTGTTAATTAGTTCTAAAGTTTACAAATTATGCCAAATAGCGATAAACACGCCAAAATATTTTAGAAATCTTATACTTTTCTTTTATATTATCCTTTTGCATTGATTTCATCGAAGATAACTATGGCTGAGATTCAGATAGATTTTTCGCTGCTAGCGAAATGAGTTTGACCAATCAGACGCCTGCATGTTTGAGAATATTTGCTGTTTCTGGATTTTTGAGTCATTTTTTTAGTGCCGTGGATGAAGTGCAATGTTTGTAGAAATGTAGGCTAGGATCCAGATAGATTTTTTGCTGTTAGCGAAACGAGAATCACCAATCAATAGCCTGCATTTCTGCAAACAGCGAAAAGTTCACAAAAATGCAGGCTTCTCATTGATGAATCTCGTTTCTCTAACAGCCAAAAATCTATCTAGATTGCGCCCAATGGAGGATATTCCAAATATGGGTTCGAGGCTGAAAAAAGTCACGTGATACCGGTAATTTATCCAAGGAACTTCTAACTGATAAGAAGGGAAGATATTACTACTTTGCCTCATGAACCATTTCATTGGGTAGCGGGGATTTACATTACACGTCTACGGGTTGGGTTGATTGTTGACGGCCGATTATCTACACGAGGGATATGGGCCCTAGGGGGAGTGCCCTTCGTGGGGGTCTTTCTAAGGGAACCTAACCCGTATTTACGCATGGAAAATCCAAGGTTTCGAAGAAAACCACGAAAACTCCGAAACGGTTAGGCCGACGGACGCGATTGGGTTCGAGCCCAGCACCTCCCGTCTACCAGCTTCGAGAGCAGAACCTCTCAGCCACTGGTGGGGCTACACGTCTACGGAGCCTTCCCTTCTTTACGATAGAAGTTTTTACCTTGACCACGTGATCAAAATGAAGATGGAATATCCTCCATTATGTTGAACACAATTTTGAATTTCCACATCAAGGAAGGGTATTGATTGTCATAACAACAATACATATTCGAAACTATTTAAGGCACTGATTCTAAATTCCTTTGCTATACATTTCGATATTAAAGAAGTTGTTGTTTCCATAGTAACAGTACTTTTCTGTATTGCTTTCTCTAAAACACAAATATAGAAATTTAACAAAGAGCGCTCAGAATCAACACCATAACAGAGAGCCTTTATACATAAGAGTGGTGATATATGCACAGGAAGCATGCTCATTTCAAGTTTTTGCCGAAAGTATGACTACAGCGTCCAGAATACCTTGTGTGGAAATATGCTATCCAAACAACGCTAAAAATTTGTATCCCTTAAATGTGCGACGATACTGCTAAAATCCCAAGTATCGATCACAGCGACATCTGCGGGATTTAGTATTGCATTGTATAGACTAGCAATATGAGCAGCAGTTTGAGAAAATATCCTGCAGATGTCGCTGTGATCTGTATATTTCAGCAGCATCGTTGCACAGTTAAGGGATACAATATTTTAGCACTTTTTTAAGTATTACAGGGATAGCCAATTTCCACACTATATATTCTAGGTGCTATAGTACGGCAATCCACTTTCTTGAATAGAGGCTATTCTATCTACGTTATGATCACGTGGTCAAGGCAAAAACGTCTAACGTAAAGAAGGGAAGGCTCGGTCGACGTAATGTAAATCCCCGCTAGACAATGAAACAGTTCACGGGAGAAAGCAGTAGTAGTTTCCTGTTTCCCTTCTCATTAGTTAGAAGTTCTTTAGGTAAATTACCGGTACCACGTGACTAATTCAGCCTTGAACCCATATTTGGAATATCCTCCATTAAACGATACGCACATGGACGAGCTTTATTAGACTAGGGAAATAATTCAATATGCATTAGCCTGACGATAATGACACGCACGCAAAGACCTTTAACGATTTGTTGTTATCACTTCTACCAATAAACCTTTATTTGCCATATGTCGCTACTTCGTTATAGCGACACACTTGTTCCTAATGGGATTCCGGCCTTAATGTATCAAAATACGGAGTTTGCTTTCTGTACTATTCCTGAGCTCAGTTATAACGTCTAGAAATATAGGCCGAGATCCAGGTACATTTTTGCAAACAGTGAAAAGTTAGCAATAATTCTGGCTTCTGATTCGTCAATCTCGTTGCGATAACAAAGAAAAATCTACCTAGATCATGGTCATGGTGTGGAAACCGGCTATTCCAGTAATACTTTCAAAATTGCTAAGAATTGAATCCCATAAATATTGAAAAATACTGAATGACAAATGTCGATTGCAGCAACATTTTCTAGATCTTCTCTGAGCGAAATGTTTTCTCATTTGATGTCTTTTGAAATAGTTACGTTGGAATTACCATATGTCGCTGTGATCGACATTCATCGTTCAGCCTCGTTCAACATTTATGGGATACAATTTTTTAGCACCTTTTTAATAAGCCGATTTTTAAACCATATCTTCTAGATACTATAGCTCCGTTATAGGCCTAGATTATATGTTGTAGAAATCTACTATCCTAGCAATACTTAAAAAAGCGCGGAAATAGTGAATCCCTTAAATGTACAACGATGTTGAATTCCAAACAGTCATTTGCAGAGACATCTGCAGGATATTTTTTAAAGAAGAAAGAGACACGTGTAATGCACCGCTATAGCATCTAGAATACATAATGTGGAAATTTGCTATCCAAGCAGCGCTAAAAAATTGTATCCCTTAAATATGCACTGACGCTGAAATCCAGGGAGCTGATCGCAGCGACATCTGTGATATACTTTCAAAGTAAACATCGTATTATTACAGAGGGCTTGACGCCAAGCATACAGGTCAGATGTATGTTAATAAAATGTATAAAAAAAAATGCTACAGCGTCTAGACCAAATTATAGCACCTAGAATATATAGTGTGGAAATTGGCTATCCCTGTAATACTTAAAAAAGTGCTAAAATATTGTATCCTTAAATGTGCAAAGATGCTGCTGAAATATACAGATCGCAGCGACATCTGCAGGATATTTTCTATAACTGCAAGATATTGCTTGTCTATACAATATAGTACGAAAATCCCGCAGATTTCGCTGCGATCGACACTTGGGATTTTAGCAGAATCTTCAATCATTTATGGGATACAAATTTTTAGCGTTGTTTAATAAAATATTTCCACACTAGGTATTCTAGACGTTGTTACCAAATCGTCATAAAGTTTTAGGAAATATCCTGCAGATATCGCTGTGATCGACTCATTGGATTTCAGCAGCATTTGAAATTTAAGAGATCCAATATTTTAGCACTTTTTAAAGTATTACTGGGATAGCCGACTTCCACACTATATATTCTAGGCGCTGTAGCACTGCGGTAGCCTGTCTTTTTCGTTTACCTCGGAGTAGATTTAGATGAAGTCATTTGTAGCTGTTCCTAAACTGTGGCCAACAACATATAAGGCCAGTTCATAATGTCATACGGAGTTTATTATCTGTACACGGCAATGGGCACAAAAAAAAAAAAAAAAAAATCGGTGCGCAGCTTTGTACTAATCATCGTGTAAAAATGATCCAACTCTGAGGCTAACGAAAAAGACAGGCTACCGCGGTGGGTCCGATTCTTCTTTTTTTTACAGACCGCTGGAGTCACGTGATGCTCGAATGCACCAAAGAAGGTGCATGAAAAGAGCATCACGTGACTCCGGCGGTTTGTAAAAAAAAGAAGAATCGGACCCACCGCGGTAGCCTGTCTTTTTCGTTAGCCTCGATCCAACTCCGTGTGACTTTTAAACATCATGAACTGGCCTATTATGTCATTGGTCGCGCTAACACCCTCCCTCCTGCGTCCACCATATATGGCGGCATCTTGTACTGGAGACTGCTAAATGGGCTGCTATCGGTCAAAATCAAGAGAGAAAAGGGCAGAAGAGAGGGAAAGAACTCATTTTTTTTGGTAACTAGTTTTTTACACGGGAAGATTGACATGTCTGATCCTCTCCTTTCATAACTTCATTGTGGTGAAATAAGCCAAAGCATCCTAAATATTTGAGAAAGTCTTGACTCGCGTCACGAAAACATCACACAAAGCAGACAAAGCAAAGAAACAAAATCATTCATTGGCTCATGAATATGAACGAGCCAATGAATGATTATTCTTATTTGTTTTGCCTGCTTTGTGTGACGCTTTCCTGACACGTGTCAAGGCTTTCTCCAATATTTAAAGGGCGTTGAATAGGCCGGGATCAAGATAGATTTTTCGCTATTAGCAGGATGAGATTGATCAATCAGACGTCTGCATTTTTCCAAACTTTTTGATGGTTGCAGTAAACACCGAAAAGCCTGCAAGGATGGAGGCTACTGATTGGTCAATGTAATTTTACTAACAAAGAAAAATTTATCTGGATCCCGGACATTAACTTGGGTTGGTTAAAACAATTTTGAATAAAATCAAATGTGTAAAATATGGAAAGATGGCCGCCAAGCCCATCATTCATAATTTAAAAAAAATTAATTTTCAGAAACACGTTATGATGTATTTAGTAAAGGAGAAAAGTCTTTCTATCAACACATACTTAGGTACTCGACTTACATATGGTAAATTTTTATCAAAAAATGTTCAATAAGTACTGTAATATAAGCTTGGAAATTTGATATCACACTATTTTTTAGCCACAACTTTCACCTTTTTTCTTTTCTTTTTTTTGCTTGGCTTTTTTTTTTACTTTTGAAAAGTTGTTTTTTAGTAGATAGAATTTATACATACCAAGTTATATGCAAAAACTAAATTTAAAAATGCATACATCAGAAAACATACTTCCAAAAATTATTTTTCATGTACAGTACTGTAACCAGATTCTTTTATGTGTCCCTGTAAATGAACTATGAATTGTATTCAAACCATTTTCTATAGAAGCATCTTGTAGTGCCCCTAAGTGATATAAATAACTTTC